>WNWU01000005.1:23845767-24011998 GCA_012654045.1 Ptyas mucosa
ACAAGAGAAAATAAAAAACCCAGGTCATCCCAAATGATCACATGAGATTGTTTCGTTGTTTCTAATGTGAAACATGCACAGGAATTCCAGTCTGAGTTTCTAGTGGTATAAAATCACAAATCCTCTGGAGTTTATTCAAAGAGGTTGATGATAAGGGCATCATCTTAATGGTGGGAATAGCATTCAGCTTAAAATCAATGCCCAGTTTGAAAGGGCACAGTGTTAGTAGCCTGGATATTATGAGGGAGTTCCATATTTTAGGATGGTTGTTAATAGATTGTGTCTGCTCTCTGCTATATTCATTGTTCTGTTGCAATTGTTCTTGGTTAATGCTAACAATATTGGCATTTTAGTACAAATAGTCTAAATTACTTTGTGCAGTAGTTTCCTGCCCCTTATATTCTTCTCAACAATTTGTAAAAAATCCATTTTATCCTGAAGTCTAACAATCCCATGAAATAAATGCAAAAAAGTAAATGTTCATACAAGAAGCAAAGAAAACTGTACCATCTGCTACTATTAAAACGTGCCTTTAAAATAAAGTCTGCTTTTCAAGCCTTAATACTGATTCAGTTTCTGAGATTAAACTGATACATCTTTAAATACCTGTGTTTCCCTGAAAATAAGACCCTGTGTTATATTTTTTTGAACCCCGAAATAAGTGCTTGCCTTATTTTTGGGGATGTCTTATTATTTTGCGGTGTGTGGAGCAAGACGAGGCACCTCTTGCCATCTTACCTGATTTCCAGCTCTGTCTCCCTAAACTTAACCAAAGGAAATGGCGGGGATCGGCTGTGCATGCATTTAAATATTTTCGGGGAGCGTTTATTTTCAGGGGGGCTTATTTTAGCGCATGTGCTCAAAAGCCCAATTGGGCTTATTATCAGGGGATGTCTTATTTTAGGGGAAATAGCGTATTAGGGCATGTCTTCTGGACAACAGGATTCTCACCTCATTTTTAAAAAACTTTTCTTTATTTGCTTTATATGTAGTGAGGTATCTTTTTTATTTGTTTTTTTTCCAATTAGAGTGCAGATCAGGGGTAGGTTCTACTTACCTTTACTACCGGTTCACAATGGGGCCGCATGCACAGAAGCTTCCTGATGTCAGGGTTGGTGGGCGGAGCCTCCCTCCAGTTTTATTTATTGGTTCTTGCGAACCGGTCCGAACCGTGGGCAACCCACCACTGGTGCAGATGATTCTTTTTGCTGCTGTTCTTCTTCCTCTCAAAGACATTGATCCAGCTGATTTGTCAGAAAGTTGGGCCCAGGGGCAACTACCTGAAAGAACAGAATTGTGATAAACAAAAAGATATTATTGGAATATACTGGGTTATAGGTTTCGGTAGGAGTTACAATAAATGACACAGTTTACTTCGGAGTAAGTAGCACTATGCACTTCAGAAAAAGAAGAGAGAGTGAAAGAAAATAAAGGCAAGATATAAGGGAATAATCTACCTTAGTGCTTATAAATCATCATCAGATGGAGCATATTCCACTATTTCATGCAAGTTAGGATATCTAATCTAGAGATTACTTTCCAAGCCAATATGCTGTTGCTTACCTTCCATCAGCTAACAGGTGTATATATAGTGTAGAGGTGGGCTTAACTTCATGCAGATTCAGTCTGGTTTTATTGCAAGGCAAAGATTTTCTAAGTTTGCAATATTGCAATCTCCTAAAATGATAAATGTATTTATGTTATTGTCTCCACATATTAAAGTAAAATAATTGCGTATTGGCAAACCTTGCTTCAGGCTTTGCAAAAAAAACCTTTGCAACCCCTCTTTAAATTGTTTGGGGCCCCTTGAGGGAGTCATGACTCACAGCCTGAGACCCAACAATATAAGAGTTCTACATAAAACACAAAATCCTGTAGTTATCCTCTCCTGATAAGAACTTTAGAATTTGCATAAAAGTTTATGCTGAATTGAATTTACTAGCTTAGTGCCTGATAGCGTCAGCACAGAAGTAGTCTATCATTGCTCCTAAAGATTTTTATTTCCCAGTTCAACTTAGTTTGGGATTGTTTGGTTCATTTTACATTTGGGATAATCCCACCCAATGCTTACAGTTTACAGTTTAGGATAGTCCTATCCAATGACTAACTAGATCTGATCCTGTTTAGCTTTTTCCAAGATTGGCTACCCTGTTTCCCCCAAAATAAAACATCTCCTGATAATAAGCCCAATCAGGCTTTTGAGTGCATGGCAATAAAGCCAAGTGCTTATTTCAGGGTTCCAAAAAATATAAGATAAGGTCTTATTTTCGAGGAAACACGGTACATGATGCCACCTTTGTGATGCACAAAGTTTAGGCGTGTCTATTGTTCTGCTTAGTACAGTTACAAATGTTTTAAGCAGGGGTGAAATATAAAATTTGTTACTACTGGTTCTGTGGGCATGGCTTGGGGGGGATAATGTGATGGTGGGCGTGGCCAACTTTTTAAAAAAAAAACTTTTAAAAGCATTTTTTCTACAACCTTAAGAGGTTGCAGAAAAAATTGCTTTTAGAAGCCCTTGATGATCAGGCAAGTCAGCTGGGGTCGCCAGAGGCTTTTAAAGGCATTTTTTCCCCCTATAACCTCTTCGGCTAAAGAGGTTACAGAAAAAAATGCTTTGAAAAGCCTGACGATCCCAGCTGAGCTGCGCAATCATCAGAGGCTTTTTAAAAAAAACTTTTAAAAGCATTTTTTCAGCCGAAGAGGTTGTAGAAAAAATGCTTTTAAAAGTAAAAAAAACAGCCTCTGATGATCACGCGGCTCAGCTGGGCATGGGGGGAGAGCACAGGGATTTTTACTACTGGTTCTCCGAACCACCCGCCGCCATAGCTACCGGATCAGGTGATCCGGTCTGAACTGGGAGCATTTCACCCCTGGTTTTAAGGAACATATAATGCTATATTTGACCTCTCAGGATAACGAGGTGGCATTTGGGGGAACTGGATCCACAGATACATTTCTATACTCAAACACACATACGACCAAATAACCAAATTATCCATATGATGTTTCAGTGAAATGTGAATGCAGCAGAAAGTTAGTTGGCCTGCAGTATAAAGACATAACCAAAATGTGCAAGTCTCAAGGATAACACCTTTGGCTATTTATTCTTAACAGCACTGGATGTTTGAGGATGACCTATCAGAGATCTTTTTCTGAGATCTCTCTCCGTGCATCGTATCAGCGCTTTGCTTACAATGAAGGAGAATGACATTTCTTAAATAGTCAATGAATAATGTAGGTGCTGTGTACATTTTTTGTACCCAGGGTAATGGGAAAAGTCTATAATGCCTTCATTCAGACATTATACTAATTATGTGATTTCTTGTATTGTGGCCTAATGCAAACTTGGAATTGTCATGTATTAAACAAAACACAATTAACAAAATCTTGGTTTACTGCAATGCGTGGGATAGATAGTCCCTTTTTAAAATCAGCATTCACCTAGTTGATTCCTCTTTGTGTAACCTAGATGATACAACTACAGTAGTGACACAATGGCTGAGATTCCTCTCTCAAGGCATGGTTAGAATTTAGCCGTTACATAAAATAAAAACAACAACAGCCAGAGCCAGCTTTAGACCCTTTTCTGTAAACTGGCATTTCTCAACTTTGATAATTTTCAGATATTATGGTCTTCAACTTCCAGAATTCTGGCAAACTTAAGCTTTCTAAGGCATTCCATACACCCAGTTTTTAATTTAAAAGAAAAGTGCTTTTATAAGCCTTTTTAGTTTTTACCAAAGGAGGGGAAAGCTGGAAATATTGAAACATAATATTTGGGATGACCAAACAGAAGAACTTCTCCAAAACTGAACTGAATGAGACCAAATTTGGGTGTGCAGAGAAAACCTTGCAAAGAAAATGTAGATCTGGCTGTAGAGAAAACCATTCCTGGAAGCCTGTAGATCAGGGGTGCTTAATCTTGGCAACTTTGACTTGTGGACTTCCAATTCACAGAATTCCTCGGCCAGCCTGGCTGTGGAATCCTGGTAGTTGAAGATCACAAGTTTAAAACCTGCCAAAGTTAGGCACCCCTGCTGTAGATTGACCTCCGAAGGTTTCTATTATTAGGTTGGTTGCAAGATTAAGCGATTAACAAGATTAAGCAATTGCAGTAAACAGCCCTGCCCTCTTTCTATTCGGTCGGAGGCCGCAGGAGGGATTTAAATTTCCTTCTTTACTCTAAAATATTAAAAGCAAAAAGGAGTTTTCCAGAGTTTGAGTTCTCATCCTAAATCGTCCTCCCAAATGGTGTTTTTGATTTGCAAACTCACACGAATGTAGAGGACCCCGCGGGGGAAATCCATTATAAATTTGGTTAAATATGTTCCTATATAAACAACATGAGTTGTAATACAGCGGCAATCTAAACATAGAACACGTTTAATAATTAGCAAAATTAAAATGCAGACATAGCCGTTTCAAGGTACGCAGTTCCAACACGACACTTCCACGCCTTCCTCGTTGCAACATTCAAATCAACGTCCCTTGTCTACACTGACAGTTGCGTTTACATTGAAGAAAAATCTTATGCGTCTGCGCAGCTGGTGACGCGCACGCAGGCGCTTTCCTTGCCATAGTCTCCGGCCATTCTAACCCGGGAGTCGAAATTCAGATTTGGCAAGGCTGTTTTCAAAACGATGTCGCCCACGATTCCTGAGTTGGCTGAGCAGCGGGGTAGCCAGGAGTCGCACGGTGCGTGTTTCTAGGAGGCGTTTGTGAGCTCCGATGTCTTGGCAGGGCGCAAAGTTTCTAACTTTTGCTGCATGTTGGTCTGGGAATCGCAGAGTGAGTGGGCTCCGCTCGCCTACTCGGCAGGAGATTTACTACGCGTGCTGTAGTCAGAAAGTAGACTCAATTAACTCTAGTCGTTCAGATACAGTTGACAATTTGGGGTTTTTAGTTCCCCCCTCTAAATAGCCAAAAGGGAAGTAGATAAGGTTGTTGTTGAACTCCTGAAAGTGAGCTAAAACCTTTTGAAACCTGGACGAATTAAATTAAGAATCAAAAGTACTGATTCGCTTTTCGAGGCACTTTTGGTTAACATCTGCATCTTTCTCGCTTTAAGTACCAGCTGAACTGGACCTCAGAAAATGACGTGACGAAAGCCGAGTATTAAATAATACACTGGCAAAGCCGAGCTTGTTGATAAATCAAAGGAGACTTAGCAAGAACCTAATAGTGAAGCACGCGGTGAAACCGGCTCCCAGGGTTCCTCTGTACTGAGTTTTGAATAAGGCTCATCCACCTCCTTGTTTTGTAAACCACGTGTAGTTTTTCTACGGCGCTTGATTTCCTTTCCCCCTCTATAAACATGTGATTCGAGCAGGTCGATATTTTGCTCGGATGCAAAAGAGAGTTTTAAGGAACTTTCTCAGTTAATTTAAGGCGATTTTCAGGCACAGAAGAAATTTGAGGGAATGCCGTCAGATTAATGATAATAAAATTATGCTGTTTATCACATAGAAGCAAAAGATAGGTATACATTTTGGTGTGCTCTTTATGTTTGCCACTAAACTTTTGTTTATATGAAATCAAAAGTCGCACTTAAGGCAGTGCTATATGAAGTCACGAGCCTGTAGCCCAGAGTAATGCTTGTGGCGGTACAATCACAAAATTCTACCACTTAATGTGTGATTTCTCCCTCTGAACCCAAAAATAGTATAAACCCCCCCACCCATCCTTATTGTAGTTGTGCTATCCACTTCCTCAGTTTCATGCACCGATTGGACATTAGGAATAAGGCATCTTTCCCTTAAATACATCTTTCTGACTGCAGCTGTGACTGCAATCCTGGGTGTGCCCGTGACATCTGTATATCTCATCTATTCTGCAAAAATCCCCAACCATACATACTCCACCCCACCAAGTAAGAGCAGTTAATTTGGTTTGCCCTTCCCAGTGATGGTACCGCTTCACCATCACACCACTGGTGATTTTTATAGGCCAGTTTTTAAAAGAGAAAATGCAAAGCCCCAGGCAAAGATGGCTGTTCCAGACAGTGAGGGGGAAGTTCAAACTCCGAGATACTTCTAAGATTAATTCAGGTTCATTCATCTTATCCTCCAGTTGTTGATGGGAGAGCCTGTAAAAACTTTCCCAGTGAAAATGAGCTCCTGCCTATGTCTGAAAGCGAGACAAAGAAGGAATGCTTTTTCAAAAGTAGGTACTGTTCCATTCATGATTGTTCATTGTCAGATAACCTGGCCAAAGTGGTCCTCCAATTCTGACAAATAATGGGACAGAACATATCCTCTTTGTCCTGGTTTCATTCCGACTTTAAAATGTTTTTAATAGAATAGAATTCTTTATTGGCCAAGTGTGATTGGACACACAAGGAATAAAATATATTAATCAAGAATAAAAAGATACATCCATATTACAACAGCAGCAAGAATGGCACTTGCCCAGCAATGGAAAAACACAAATACACCATCAGATCAACTTATAATAAGTAAGATATTGAATTGTGCTGAATTGGACAAATTAACACATATCCTAAGTGCGAAAAAAGAATCCATATACTACAGTAACTGGGAACGCTGGTATATATGGCTAAAGAAGAGGACAAACATAAAATAAACAATATAGTATTACATATATATTTAGTCATAATTAGATAGCATTTGGTATTTAAAATAGTCAATGTTATCTGAACAAAAAGACTTACTGGGATGTAACTATGAATAGGTATCTGGGGGATCGATACGATCCCTGGTTAGTCCTTATATGTGGCTGTTTTTATGTGTTGTTTTGTGTATCTCTATATAACTCATATCTGTTTGATAATTATATTATATGATTTTTTTTATTTGTAAATAATTAATAAAGATTAAATTAAAAAAGAATAAAAAGATACAACACTTAGTGATAGTCAAGGTTACTAATAAGCTATCAAATCGTACTAGGAAACAAAAACAATATGATTGAGAGATACAAGCAACATGGTTATAGTAATAAGTGGGAAGAGATAGATACTAGTAAGGAAGAGAAGAATAATAGTAATACAGTCTTAGTAAATTATTTGACAGTGTTGTGGGAATTAATTATTAAGCAGAGTGATGGCATTTGGGAAAAAACTGTCTTTGTGTCTAGTTGTTTTGGTGTGCAGTGCCCTATAGCTATATTAGGAGAATGCATATTGAGCATTCCCTGTACATGTGATGAATTATACCTACATTAAGCTGTTGATGTGTACAACTAGTCCTCTCTTACTGATCACCCATTTAGCAACCGTTAACGGTTATGATCATGCAGAATGAGGAGGTATGATTTATCCTCAAAGTTGTCACAGAGTTCCCACGGTCCCTCAGTTGTGATTCGGCCGCTTGGCAGCTGGCACCAATTGGGAAAGTTGCACATTCTGCAGTCACATGATCGCCATTTGTGACCTTCACAGCTGACAAACATTTGGCGAAACCCAACAGGAAGTTGCAAGTTGTGATTGTGTAACATCATGCTTAACAATTGTGTGTGATTCGCTTAATAAACGCAATAGGGGCTGCCAGAGCTGCTGTTGTAAGTCGTATGGTCGAGTGATTGTTTTGTTTTATGACTGTGTCAATTAGTGATGGAAATTGCTGGTGCCAATTACCATTATAAGGTGAGGACTCCCTGTACAGTGAATTGGCATCAGTCTTCTGACCTGGTCGCTAAGTAAGAAATACTGCTGTTCCCAAATGCTCTTCCACAAGCCTTCCTGCCATATCTTTAGTAGGACATTAGGGTTAGGGGGGCGGGGAACGGAATTAGTTATAAATGGCACAAAAATAAACGTCCAAAAATAATAAAGATAAGTGTAAACGAATTTGTAAGGAATAAGTTGGAAGGAAGAAAAGTCTCTTTTTTTATAATACCAGCACCTCTTCCACTTTAAAAATGAAGTGGTGGTTTTGAGATTATTTTCCCCTGGTTTCCTGAACTTTATTCTATCCTAACGTTTAGTAAATATTTTGGACCTGAGATAAGACCTTCAGGAAAAATTTGTAATCTCTTTTTTGAGATAGTTATGCTTCATTTTGTTTGTCAAGGCATGCAAGTCACAGAAACATAGATCCTTGATTCTTTTTTTCCAGATGATATCGGTTCACAATCGGTTCGCAAGTAATCCCCAAAATGGAAGCAGAAATCATAGAGAGAGGTGTCCAGAATATATGTATTCAATCAACAAGAACATTGTTTTTAGAACAATATAGTATAATAAAAACAAAAAATTCCTAAGTACCTTAAAGAAAATCATATTATCAACAACAAAAAAGCCCTATCCAACTGTGTCTCAATTATCAATCTATCCCAAGGACTAGGAGAATAGCCAAAATAGTTTACTGAACATCATCAGGGTGAGAACCCCCCTCCCATTTCTTGGTCCCCCTAGATCAGGGGTGTCAAACTCAATTTCATTGAGGACCACATAAGTGTTCTGTTGGCCCTTGGGGGCCCCCAGCCCTCGTGAGCTCAGTTTTCAGCTGCGACAGCTGCCTGCAACCCTCTACTAGCAAAAACAGAGCTCGGGAGCAAGCTCCTTTTTCACTGGCAGAGGCACTACAGGCCGGTCCTTCACTGTTTCCAGGGTGGTCCAGTAGGCCAGATTTAAGCACCCAATGAGCTGGATCAGGCCCCAGGGCCTTGAGTTTGACACCCCTGCCCTGGATTATATTGCCAAGTAATGGGACTCAAAGTATGCCCCTCTGCCTAATCTCATTGGACTAAGAGATATACAGTAATTGGAGATAAATTAGTCCATCAGGTGATCTGGCCTTAGGTCATGAAGAGCTTTAATGCATTTGTAAGAGTTGTTTGGGTTTTGATATTACTATGTTTTGTTTATTATCGTGAGCTGTCAAGAGTTTTCTATAAATTAGGGAGGCAGGGAGAGAGAGAGAAAGAAAAGCACTATTATTTGGGAGCAAGTTGAATTCAACTCAACTTTAGTACAAAACCGGCAATCACAGATTTGGGTTGCTATTTTCGGTTGTATTTCCTTTACAGCTTAGTTGACCACAGAGAGCCACAACCTCCTGAGCTGCCCCATACTTTTCCAGATCAAAAGATTTTCTGTCTCCGTGTTAGGCTAAATGTATTGTATCATGCATGCAGCATGGAGCTGCAGCAAAGCAAAGAAAAAACATATTGTCTGTGGATTTTTCAGATTGTTCCTGGTGAGGGAGGAATGAACGAAAAAATGCAAAGCAGGAAACAGTAAGAAGTCTGTGATCTGTACACAGTCACACAACAAGCATATAAGAGAAACTAGGGATATTGGCCAAGTGTAATAAGAGCCTATATGAAAATCTGCATTTCTTCAAATACAATTTCATAGGACCCATCCGATGTGCATGATTTTAAAGTACTTTAAGCTTGTAGAGTAGACAGACTATAATACCTGAACAGGGCTCATTTGTTTAGTAAAGTTCTATTGTAGCCATAGTGGTGCGGTGGCTGGAATGCAGTATTGCAGGCTAATTCTGCTGACTGCCGACTGCCAGTAGTTTGGCAGTTCGATCCTGACTAGCTCAAGGTTGAGACAGCCTTCCGTCCTTCCAAGGTTAATAAAATGAGGACCCAGATTATTGGGGGCAATATGCTGACTCTGTAAACCACTTAGAGAGGGCTGTGAAGCACTATGAAGTGGTATATAACTCTAAGTGCTATTGTTTTTCATCTTGAAATAACATTAAATGATGCTTCTCCAATTTGGAGTTCCTTAGTTGTGCTGGAAATACTATGTTTCTAGAGATCTGTCTCTCAATCTTTAAGTTAGCACCCTTTCAGAATGTAGCTAGGCCATAAGATACTTTTGTGTCCTTGTTCTAGTTGCAACAATATGGATCATTTTATTTATTTATATAACATGTATATCTGCCTTCCTGAAGCAATTCAGGATGGCATGTCCACAATCCTCAATGCTTTAGACCAGGGGTGTCCAGTCTTGGCAACTTTAAGACTTGTGGACTTCAACTCCATAATTCCTCAGTCATTCTGGGACTTGAAGTCCACAAGTCTTAAAGTTGCCAAGATTGGAGACCCCTGCTTTAGAGCCTATGATTCATTGCGAGAAGAGATGCTGAATGCTTTAAATATGGATTTTTTTCAAACATTATCATAATGCAGTTTCCAAAAAAACCCTGAAAGAGGAAATAGAATCCATTCTGAGGGAGCGCATTATGGTTTTGGATGGAGGCATGGGGACCATGATCCAGCAATATTCTTTAGAAGAAGAGGAATTTCGAGGTCAAGAATTTAAGGATCACCTGAAACCACTCAAGGGAAATAATGACCTGTTGAGCATAACTCAGCCTGATATCATCTACAAAATTCACAAGGTGAGTACAGCTTGTTCTATGAGTCTTGTACTAGAAAGAGCTTATTGATTCTTCTGGCATTGTATAACAACTCTGGAGAGCTACATTCATATGGCCTAGACAAGTGTTTCTCAACTTTGGCCACTTTAAACTGTGTGAACGTAACTCCCAGAATTCTGGCTGGGGAATTCTGGGAGTTGAAATCCACACCACTTAAAACTACTGAGGTTGGGAAACATTGGTATGGATAGAGCAGAATTATGGGCACTTTCCTCAGAAATGGGTTTTTAGGTGAGGGGCACAAGAAGATTGCTAAGTGTTGTTCATTGAAAAAGGCAACAAAGAGTAAATTGTAGCGGATGGAACGTTTTCACTAATTTGAGTGGACTGGATTATGCCCATATTTTTTTACTCTTACTTTTGAAAATACATTGATGAATGAATCCCTATTTTGTGACACAGTCCTATTATTTGTATGCAATCCCTCAGAAGTCAATAAATGGCTGAAAAGAATTAAGAATATATAGGTTTTAGCTCTTCATCTATTTGGTGAATAGATGAAGATCCTCCAAGGTCCCAGGTTAAAAAGAAAAAGTATAAGAAATATTAGAAAAAATAATTTCTTCACTGTTCACCAGAAAAAAATCCTATATTCTGTCTCGGCAATGGCTTTATTCATCCATTTCAGACCTCCAAAATAGTATGCAATTTGAAACTTGGACATCTGTTAGAAATGAGGTCTGCTTGTTTTTAACTCACTGCAGAGTTAGGTCTTTAGATACACTGATTCCTACTTCACTATTGAACTAAGTAAAGTTCACTATTGAACTTAGTAAACTAAGTAAACTTCACTATTGAACTAAGTTCTTGAGACTATTAACTCCTTTGATTAGATTCAGGGGTTTCCTGCTACTTTGGGCACATATTAGAATAACTCATTAGGTGGAAGTAATGTCATGGTTCACAGAGGACTACTTGAAAAGAAATTGAGGATTTGGTGACAGGAGATTGGCTGTGGTCATCTAGAATGGAGAAAGACAAGCTGGAGGGGAATTTTGAGGTGGTTGGGTGTCGGAATTGATCAGATTTAGACCCCATAAATAAATCTTAACCATTATACCACACTGACTTATATTCATTAATTCCTATAGTCAAACCCTTACTTCTATACCTCTACACATACATGTAGAAAATTGAGAGTTGTGATTTTATTTTTTTCTTTAGATTTTAACGTTGTAAGATGCTCATCTGTCATTAGCTAAGGGTGATCTTAGAAATTTTATAAATGAATAAATATACAGATACACAAAACCACATAACATACTTATTTCCAAAGAAATAACATTTGAAAATGTTATTTTCTTAATTTTAAAAAAATATTGGGTTCACAGAGAAATATATTTAGCCATCAGTCAATTTCACTGAAAATCTAAATTGGGAATTCTTCCTGGTAGCATTTTGATTAACATGCAACATTTTGTAATTACCTTTGTCCTCATTTATTTTCTTTACTGCTGAGGGGAAAAAAATCCAAGAGTTTAAACTGAGACAGTCATTGGAGCATTCAAATCTGAAATATAACTACATTTCTTTGTACAGTATAACAACATGAATATGGAACAGGAATTGCTTCTTTTGCCACTTTCAGTTATAATTTAATTGTATAATATATTGTAGAGTTTCCTCTCCTGCTGTTCAAATAATGAAAAAAACATAAGCTGAGTTTGCAGTTGAGGGGATTTCTAAAGCTTTTCCTCTAATCTCAAAGATTAATAACAGAACTAAAAGTGATCAGGGAAAATGTCCCATTTTACACCTAGGTACTTTACCAGTAATGGTATACAAACTGTTAACTATATGTAAACTATTCAAGAAACTTTTCGGCGGAAGAGGTTATAGAAAAAATGCTTTTAAAAGTTAAAAAAAAACAGCCTCTGATGATTGCGCAGCTCAGCTGGGCATGGGGGGGGGGCAGGGATTTTTGCTACTGGTTCTCCGAACCACCCGCCGCCATCACTACCGGATCAGGCGATCCAGTCCGAACTGGGAGCATTTCACCCCTGGTATAGACCCCATTGAATTAAAATCCATAGTAGGGAAGGTTAGATTATAAGTCTTTATTTTTCAATAAGCCCTGCCCATATCTGGTTGTGCCACATTTCCCATTCTCAATTACCTGGATTTCCAAGCTTCAGTTGGAAGTATGAGCTAATGGAGTATGAATCCTGGTGACGCAGTGGTCAGAATGCAGTAATGCACGCTAACTCTTCCCACAGTCTGGAGTTCAATCCTGACTGGCTCAAGGTTGACTCAGCCTTCCCTCCTTCTGAGTTTGATAAAACAAGGACCCAGATTGTTGGGGGCAATAGGCTGACTTTGTAAGCTGCTGAGAGAGTGCTGTAAAGCACTATGGGTGGTATATACTGTAAATCTAAGTGCTATTGCTACTGCTGTTCAATTGTTTTGTTCTGCTTACAGGAATACTTGCTTTCTGGTGCTGATATCATTGAGACAAATACTTTCAGCAGCACTAAAATAGCACAAGCTGACTACAGCCTTGAACATCTGGTGAGAGTTTTTGATTTCTTGCTTGTCAAGTTTGGGTTTTCCTTTGACCAGCTTTGACCAGGCTGGCTGGCTGGGAATCATGGCAACTGAGACCAATATATCTAGATTGTACTAGATTGGTAAGGGAGGGATAAAGCAACATAAATATTCATGGGAAAAATATAAATTTTGTGTAAGAAGTCCATAGTGTAGTTTTGATTGTTTATTTTTGATAAAATATGATTTAGTCTTGGAAATTAGGATTGGATAAACAGGAAATAACCCATAAGATTAACTGTGTGGCAGTAATTCACCATTCATTTTTCACTCGTGTTTCACTTGATCATTTGCCAAAAGAGCTTAATTGCAAAAATAGCAGTGCTTTGCTTGGTTACAGGTAGACCTTGACTTTTGACCACAATTGAGCCCAAAATTTCTGTTATTAAGTGAATTCACTGAAGTGAATTTTCCCCATTTTACGAACTTGCTTGCCTCAGTTGTTAAGTGAAACACTGCATTTGGTAAGTTAGTAACCTGATTGTTAATTGAATCGGGATTCCCCGTTGACTTTTGCTTGTCAGAAGGTCACAAAAGGTGACCTTGGGACATAGCAACGGTCATAAATATGAACCAGTTGCCAAGCATCTGAATTTTGATCACATGATCATGGGGATGCTGCAAAGGTCGTAACTGTGAAAAACGGTTATAAGTCACTTTTTTCAGTGCTGTTGTAACTTTGAACAATCATTGAATGAACTGTTGTAAGTCAAGGACTACCTGTATTTCCAACTTCGTTACTGTGGATATTTGTTCTTTCTCACTGCTGTTGATGCTTGTGCAATGTTGCTTTGTAGTAGGTTAATGTAAGTCAGTCTTTAAAATGTTATTATCTGGGGGAGGACTTTTAAGACATTCGGTTTGAATGGTGAAGATCTTTTTCCGTTAAATCATTTTTCTTCGCCTTGAAAAAAAAGCAAACAGATGCCATATCGGCAATGATAGATGTTTGCATCTTTGCAAGACTCTGCCACCTTTCATATCCTGTTGTCTGATCTGAATAGCAGCCAAGACATGAGTGTTTTTTTTTAATGAATCATCTCCAGAAGGCTGTTTTTAATCCTGTCTTGTGTTTTTAGCTGACATCATTTTCCAGATCCTTGAGATAAATTCATTTGTAACAGTGCTGTTTTGGAGGTGATTGTGAATTATAGCAGTGGTTCCGTGGAGAGAGGTTTTGCCATGGACTGGAGGGGACGTAATTTCATCTGTTGCCTGTATGCCGCAGATGGGGTTTCCTTATTTGTGTGGCCCGGTTTCTGGCATGCCACGGCCTCGTATCGGTCCACAACTGGGGGTTGGGGAGCCCTGAATTATAGTGTTAAATGAATAATCCATGGGTTTGCAAATTCTCTGCTTCTTCTAATGCGGCCAAGAAGCAGCTTTTTTTCCTTTTATTTTCAAGTATTTGCCTTGCTCTTTGATCTGGCTCACTTATCCCACTATGTCAGAAATATGTAAATCTCATTTTGGCTTAACGCTGTATGTAAATCCTTCTTTGCCCATGTCCTGTCCTCACCCACCTTGATTCATTTCAGAAGTAGAAATTCCTAAATGTGTAAACAAAAATCTATTTACTGGCATAATCTCTGTTCCATTTCATTGTGACTTTGGTGCATTTTGGGTCCTAAGATTAGTTCTTGCCAGTTGGTCCTTCTAGACCAGTGATGACTAACCTTTGTCTCATCGTGTGCCAAAAGCGCATGCGTGTGCCGGCACCCATAATGCAATGCGCACCCACTGTGCATGCGCGTGCGATCCCCACACACCCCGTTTTTGGCCTAGCAGGCTTCCCTGCAGCTTCCTGGGCCCAAAAATGGGCCATGGGGTGGCGGGCAGCTCCCCTCATGCCTCGTTTTTGGCTTAGTAGGCCTCCCTGCAGCCTCCTGGGCCCAAAAACAGGTTGTGGGGGGGCGCTGCACCCCCGTGCTCCCCCGCATGCATGTGCCCCATCCCCTGTGCATTCCAAAAATCAGCTGGCCAGCGGGAGGTGCGCATACGTGGTGGAGCTGAGCTGGGTGACGGCTTGCATGCCTGCAGAGAAGCTCTGCATGACAGCTGTGGCACGCGTGCCATAAGTTCACCATCATGGTTCTAGACCAGTGATGGCGAACCTATGGCACGGGTGCCACAGGTGGCACGCGGAGCCATATCGGTGGGCACGCGAGCTCAGCTCCAGCACACATGTGTGCGCTAGCCAGCTGATTTTCGGGCCTTCTGGGCCCACCAGAAGTCAGGAAACACTGTTTCCAGCCTCCGGAGGGCCTCGGGGGGGAAGGCCATTTTTGCCCTCCCCAGGCTCCTAGAAAGGCTCTGGAGCCTGGGGAGAGCAATAAACGGGCCTACCGGGCCATCATGTGCCAAAAACGGGGAGGAGCACCGGGGGGCGCATAGAATTATGGATGTGGGCACACATGCGTGTGACCCCCACCATGCTGCCCCCGCTTTTGGCACGCTATGGCAAAAAGGTTAGCCATCACTGTTCTAGACAATCTGAAGACTGTTAAAGATTGGTGATAGCATTAGGAGCCTCTATATAAGATCTTTTGACTGCAGAAGTATAATGGAGGGTCCAGTGCAATGCAAATGAAGATTATTGTTTCTTTGTTTTATATCTACCATTTACCTCCCAATCTGTTATTAGGCTTATCGGTTAAATAAAACATCAGCCCAGATAGCGCGAAAAGCAGCTGATGACGTTACTGCAGAGACGGGTGAGTAACTTGACACACTGATATGCATTTCTATCATGAGTTATCTAGGTTTGCAAATGTGGTTTTGGCTGTGGTTTAAATCACCATGTTACAATTTTCCTCCAACAAATTGTGAAAAGCGCATAAAAGTCATTAGAGCAGTGTTACCTAATTTGCCGTCCACCTGGAATTTGAGATATAATTACCTGAACTTTAGCAGCACTTTTTGATTTTTGGATTTTTACCAATAATCATTTTAAGTAGTTCTTGATATTTTGAATCTGCCCTTATTATTTTTATGCCAAGCTGAATTTTATAACGTCCAAGTTCTGATGGCTTTTAGTATTGTGTGAAATAATAAATGCAGTTTGTGGAGCAAAGATATAATATGATCATAAGAAGGCTGCTGTATTATGGACCAATTGAAGCTCTTTAAGACCAGCTCTATGTAGAGAGCATTGCAGTAATCTACTCAGAAGATGACCAAAGCATCAAGGAAGGTCTGTAATTCTGCACAACACAAAGCTGTGCAAAGGTCATGGTGCTATCTGCTCTTCAAACAGGAGCTGTGAGTTTAGGAGAACTTCCCAATTGTTTATTGATTCTATGCAACCCTACGTAGTGCTAAAGATGGAAAATCACCAGATCCAAGAGGCTATAAAATATAAAGCCACTCTCTCTTGCTAGATTAACCTGAAGTCTGTTCTTCCCCATTCAGATCCACACATCGTTGCTATGAGTGTATAGCAGCAGTCCCCAACTTTTCCATCTTGGCAGCCCAGTGTGGGGGGGGGGGGGGGGAGAGGGGATGATTTTGTGTGAGGGCGAGCACCCGCTCGTGTAAATGGAGCTTCGCGCCTGAACCCAAATGCTCATTGCTCACGCAAATGAAATTGCACATGTACTCACCCGTCGCTTGCATGGTCCAATTCCAAAGAGGCCATGGCCTTGATGTTGGAGATCCATGGTGTAGAGCATAGAGAAACATTGCTGCTATGGGAGAAAGCCATAACAGAAATATTGACTTTGGCCAAAACCACCTTTAGTAATTTGGAATGGGAACAATATCAGAATAGGTGAAGTCTTAACACAAAGAAAGTAGGATTTCCATGTTTAAGTGTGAACTCAACATTTTCTTTTATGTTTTTCCTGCCTTTGGACTTTTCTTCTAAAAATTGTGACATTTGGGCTTTTTTTTCTTAAAATTGTGCTAAGTTTGTTTTAGGATTATGCTATTCTTTTCATAAGGGGCGCGGTGGCTCAGGGGCTAAGATGTTGAACTTGTTGATCGAAAGGTCGGCAGTTCAGCGGTTCAAATTCCTAGTGCGTAACAGGGTTAGCTCCTGTTACTCGTCCCAGCTTCTACCAACCTAGTAGTTTGAAAGCACGTAAAAAATGCAAGTAGAAAAAATAGGGACCAACTTTGGTGGGAAGGTAACAGCGTTCCGTGTGCCTTTGGCGTTTAGTCATGCCGGCCACATGACCATGGAGACATCTTCGGACAGCGCTGGCTCTTTGGCTTTGAAACGGAGACGAGCACCGCCTCCTAGAGTCGGGAATGACTAGAGGGGAACCTTTACCTTTACTTTATTCTTTTCATAGGCTTCCTACTGCAAAAATTTGGCAGTACCATTTTTAGAGCTGAAAGAAAATTCAGTGGCCATTTTAATTCTGGGGTCACAGTTTGCCTATACCTATCTTTGGTGTTCACTTCAGGATTTTGTTCATTTATAATCTAAAACAATGGTCATTCTTATCAATTAGGGTATGAAGATCAGTAGAAGCAGACCTTTGTACTCAAAAGCGATCTCTCTAGTAAGACATTTTTTGGCAGAAGGGATCATCTAATCATTGGAAGGCAGTCATGGTTTTTCATTATTACATAAAAATGAAGACCATAAGATCAAATAAAGTCTATTATTTTGCATTTCTTTGTCTTACAATCCAAAGCTTGTCATTTAAATATTATCCTTGTGCTTTTCTTTGTTAAGGAAGTAAAAGATATGTTGCTGGGGCGATGGGCCCCACAAATAAGACCCTTTCTGTTTCCCCATCAGTGGAAAATCCTGATTATCGGAATGTTAGTAAGTATTTCCATTGCTAATCTTAAAACTGAAAATGATTATTAATTTGGCTTTACCTGCCTCTGTCAGTTTAGTTCTAATTGCAGTTCTGCCATATTGACTCAACACTCAACAATTCTAAAGATTATCTCACTTTGAATTTTATTTCATGTTTGGCTACAGTTAATAAGTTCATAATTAATGACATTAAAAGAGCCTCAGGTATTTTTTAAGTAGTCAAGCAAACACCTAGTAATGTCTGATAGCTCATCTGATGCTAGCAATCTCTTGTATTACCTCAAAAAATAAGGAATTACAATGCAGGTTTAATTTAAAGCTGAAACTAGAAAGTACCCTATTTTGCAGAGTATAAGACGCACCTTATACTCTGCAAAAAAAAAGAGGGTGAAAATCTGGGTGTGTCTTATACTCCGAATGTAGCCCCGCCCAGCCTCGCAAACGGAGATTTCAGAGGCTGAAAGAAGCCTCAGAAAGAAGCTTCAGAAAAAAAGCCTCAGAAACGAAGCTTCAGAAAAAAAGCCTCTGAAAGGCTTTTACCTAAAATAATATGGCAAGCAACAAAAGAAGAATCAGTAAGGGTTCTAACCAAACTATGTTAACAAATCTGGCGAATGACACAATAAGCAACAGATCAGAAGAGGTTAATCTACATACCAATACCAAAGAAAGGACATTGAACAGAGTACAGATAGTCCTTCAGAATAAAAGCCTTTGAAAGAAGCTTCAGAAAAAAAGGCTTTTTTCCCCTGAAGCTCTGTTTCAGAAGTTTCAGAGGCAGAAAAACAAAGTAAGGCACACAGCTCACATCCTGTTGCTAAAATTCACCTCTGGGAACAGCTGATTGGGGATATTCCGGGAGGCCGATCCACCCACCAATCAGTTTTTTTCTTATTTTCCTCCCCAAAAACTAAGGTGTGTTTTATACTCCAGTGCGTCTTATACTCTGAAAAATATGGTACATTTTTCTTTGTTGTAACTATTTGTTGCTTATTTGTGTTTTAGCTTTTGATGAATTGGTAGATGCCTACACCGAACAAGCTAAAGGTCTTTTAGATGGTGGAGCAGATATCATGCTGGTGGAAACCATATTTGATACAGCCAATGCCAAGGTGAGGCTTTAAGTAGAATCTTGGAAGTTCATAATGATAATGCCCATTCCCAATAATATGTGAAAAGGATGTCATTGCATATACTAAGCAGGCTGTGCTGGCAGATATCCTTTTATTTATTGTAAAATGAGAGGTTGGCTTCCCTTTAAGGGCAGCTGAAGGTTTGAGTACTGCTGTCCTATGGTTTATGGCAGTGATGGTGAACCTTTTAGACACTGAGTGCCCAAACAAAGGTGTGCACATGCACATGTGTAGCAGAGACCCGAAGACCAGCGGGAGGCGGGGCATCCCAACACCGGCAGCTTGGCAAGAGGTAAGATCTTTTTTTTTCGTGAGCTTCTGTTTCATTGTTTGCAGGGAAACAGAAGCTCAGGAAAGAAACGCCACGGAGATCTGACCTGAGGCAACAGCGTGTGTGCCAGCAGAGAAGGCTCTGCGTGCCACCCGCCATCACAGGTTTATGGTGTTGGCAATTCAGATTTGGAAATCTGTGTCATGAGATTTTTAAAAATGTACTTTTCCCTTAACTAACGAGAAGTCTTAGAAATGAAACGAGAAAAAGGGACACAATTATCTTTATCTGTTTTCTGGAATTCTTGTACAAAGTCAAGACAGTATAGTGAAGCAAATAGAGCCAAACCTGAATTTTTAGCCTAGTTTGCATAAGAGATAAAGTTTGTAACATGTAACATGTTTGTAACATCCTTGACGTCTCTCTCTGAGCCTTGAAGATCTCTGTGAACTTCATATTCCAGCCTGACTGAAGCTTTAATTTAGGATTAAAATAAAGTTTGAGATATATTACAATTTTTTTATGTGTACTAACGTGTTGTTTGCACTGTGCTCAGTTGAGTTGAGGTCTTAGTAAGGCATCTGACCTGATTCAGTTTCTGTATGGACTCTCAGGGTCTATTTTGTAATAAATCCTGCAATAGAAGACA
This sequence comes from Ptyas mucosa, assembly GCA_012654045.1. Lineage (NCBI taxonomy): Eukaryota > Metazoa > Chordata > Lepidosauria > Squamata > Colubridae > Ptyas > Ptyas mucosa. The sequence goes on from WNWU01000005.1 coordinate 23,865,503, forward strand.
TAGGTCAGTGTGTTTCTTGTGGTTACAAATGTCCAGCAGACTCCACTGTGGTTTGCATACTTTTCTTGACTGTCTGTATCCATGTTTTGGAGCAGGGTTGAGCTGTACACTTTCATTAGTGGTAATTTGTCCCCTTTTTTCTTCCATATCTATGAAATGAGAATTTCCTAGAGTAAAGGAAATTAATTTACTGTGATATTTTCATTGGACAGGCAGCTCTCTTTGCTCTCCTAAAGTTATTTGAAGAAGAATATGAACCGAGACCCTTGTTTGTGAGTATATTCTAATTAAACTTAAAATTATCCAGTTCTTCTGAAAAAGAGTACATTCCCTTTTTTCTACAGGAGTTAATATAATCAAAAACACTGTGTTTTGGAAACCTCACATATTGTGTGTTAGTTTGCTCTTTCCAATATGTGCTTTATACTCATATTAAATGATAACAAATGAATGACCTGCCATACACAGCAGTCTGAAAATGTCCCCTCAATAATATTACCAGTGTGTCAAATTATAAGAATCTTGCCTGGCCTCCTAATTATCTTCCCTTGGAAGATGCCAGCCTTGAATCCGAGTAATTTTCACACTAAGTTATGGCTTCATTAGCCGATAAAGCTGAATTGTGGGCTCAGCAACTCAGCAATATGTGGCATATTTTGTCTGTTTTACATGTTCAAAAATATTTTAATTCCTGTCCAGAGTTTCTGCATACTAAAAATACAAATAAATAATAATATTGCTCAGTGTGCAGTTCTATGCTCTTAACTCAGAGGGTAGCTGCTGCTGAGTCTTGGAATGCCCCTCTTCTCCCCAGCTGCTGCCTTTATGTTTGCTATTTTAAATGTTCTGAGGTCCAACTGGGAACTTCAATAGCAGCTGAAAGCTTCCTAAATCTTATTGATAGCTTTGTGTTCCCCACTGCTCCATACAGATAGCAGGCAACACCTCCTCCTCCTGCCTAGAGCAGCCAGTCTGCCTGGTACAAGAGTGGGTAGTTGGATGTTTTGATGGGATAGTTACATCCCATCTGTCCTTGATTGACCAATGTGCTGTTGGAGACGGTTTCTTTTGCACCTTGTGACCTGAAGCTGGGAGATGATAATTCCACTAGGGAGCATCTGTCATTGATTAAAGGAGGGATATGTATTTAACACACATATTCTCCACAGGCTCTCCCCAAATTATTTTGCTGACATGAGGGCATTTGTTGCACAAGGATAGTAAGGAAAAAACCAATCATTTTGCTTTTATAAGCTTGTGGTATTTTTAGGGCACAACAGGTAGGCTTAATGGAGAAGAACTTGATATGTACAATAATTCAGAGGATAGTCTGTTGAATTGATATTGCTGCTACTTTTGGTTCTGCTATATGTTATTGTTTCCATAGAGACCTTAAATAGTTTTCATGGTTTTTTTTTTTTGGTAATGTGAAAGTATTACATTTTCACATTACCAAATTTACATTTCATACATATATACATACTGTATACCAGATTAGAAATATAACCCTAATTATAAAAGGCTTGCAATGTTCGGAAGAAATGTCAAGCTTCATAAGGTAGAATAAAAGATAGATGAGGAGAAGGACATATTCTCATACTGCTATAGAAAATGGACTGTTGTTGGGTTTTTTAAAAAAAACCTATTTGAGCAAAATCATTAAAAATCAACTGAGTTTTGAGGATTTAATACAGATAAAAAATTTATCCTGATGTGCTTTTTGGATAGAGTGGCCCACTCCAGGCAGTTCCCTTTAAGGACTGAACTGAAGCTTCAACCCAGGGGGTGGCTGGGGTTTGTGGGTATTGTAGTCCCCATATGCACAGAAGGGATCTGGATACTGTCCCCAAATGCATAAAGAAGGGATTTGAAGAAAGATCGGATAGGGGAAAAAAAAAGCTACTCACTTCCAATTTTGTGTCAAGTCAGATGTTTTCCACAGAAGCATTAAAGTTAATTTCAGTTTAGCGTCTATTATTGCATTGTTTTTAATGTTGTTCTTTGCCTTTCCCCCTACTCTTCTCCTTGTGGTCTATAGGTATCAGGAACCATTGTCGATAAAAGTGGCCGTACTCTCTCTGGGCAGACTGGGGAAGCATTTGTCATCAGCGTATCTCACAGCCAGCCACTTTGGTGAGAAAACAGACGCCCTGGATATGCTTTACAATAAAGCATTGCAGCTGCAATAGATTCTATAACCATTTCGTTAAAAGAGATTCTACAAGAAGGAGCTTGCAGAGTTGTTAGTTGCTGCTGTTGCTCAGATTACCCACAGCCTAACATCACTGGCTGTTTTCAGAGAAATCGTTAATTTCAAAGGATGCATTTCTTCATAAGAAAATGCAGGTCTCTAGAGAAATCGTATCTTGCCAGGCCTCTCTTTTAGTATGATTTCTTGACTGCTGAAAAGGGATTGGCACACACACGCACACATACTCTCCAAATTGTCTTATAAGTGCTCAGGGTCAATGTACCAACTTTCTATCCACTTGTGTAATCTTGATTTGCTTGGTGATTTTCTTCCTTGTCCCCTATAGTTTGTGCATTGGATATGATTCCAAACAGACCTGCAGTTTTCCTCCCTCAGTCTGTGCCTACAGCTTGAAAACAGTTAATAAATACCGCCAAGCAGATGAGTACTTTAGGTTTATCAGCTGAAGAAATTAGAACAGCTGCTTTGTTTGTCCCTGGTTGACAAAATTTGTCACATCTGGTAAAGTTTGGAAATGCTTGACGTGAAGCTCTACTGCAGTTAATTCACCTCATTACACAGATGCAGTTGCAGCAGTTAGAGGCTGAAGTCTGTTCTTCGTCTCTATTTTTGTGTCTTGGGGAAATGACGGATCAAAAAGGAGAAAGCAAGAAGGAATAGCACATCTGTAAAGGGAGGTCAACAAATGAGGCTGATAGGAAGATAGATGGAATGCTGTAATGGGGCAAAGAACTTTAAAGTGAAAAGGGAGCTCTGATTGGCGAGTTAAAAAGTGTAAAAAGCTTATAAATCAGACATGACGTAACAGAATTAAATGGAAATAATTTATTTATGGATTGAGAAGGAAGGCATCTTTGGCCCTACTTATCCTGGCTGCAGGTCTTGTTGAATAATGGGTAAGATACATATCTAACTTTATACGGCTGCAAGTCATTAAAATAGTATACCCTTGCTATTTTAGATTCTATTATTACATGCCTTTGTGCAGCAGTGCAGAGATCATTGATCTTTTATACAATTAATTGGTGTTGGCTAATTTTATAATTACTCCAGGTTGTTTTAAAAATGTTAGCGATATGGATCATGTAGAAAAAAGTAAATGTGGAATCTATGCATATATTGAAGGATACATATACAGCTGCATACAAAAATTGAGGTATTTCTGGTCAAATGGCATACTTCAAAAAATGCTCAAGTGAGCAGCAGAAGATTGTGCAACCTTTGCATGATACAAAGCTAAACATCCAATTTTTCTCCAGATTTGAATATGATTGTTTATAGATTCTGATGAGAAAGAGTGAATACAACAAGTGAAGAGGTTTGGACAGCTTTCTAACTATTACTTTGTAATAGGCTGGGTGGCATCCTTTGCAAGAAGAAACAACTTCGCAATATTTCCTCTAGCCAGTTAAGATTCTTGCAATTTTGCTTTTGAATGTGTTCCCTCATTTTTACTTGCAAAACTCTTCTAGCTCAGAAACACTCTTATATCCCCCTGGGTACAATTTCGTCTTTGAGATTTCTCAGTACTGTTCAAGTCTGGGGTCAATGAACACTGTTGAAAAACCATTACCTTTTCTGTTATATATAGTTCATGGTTGATTGAAAGTATGTATCAGATTGTTGTCTTGCTAGAATCTGATCTCTTTTCAGCTTCAGTGTCTTTCCCGACTGTGGAATAATAATTTCTAGGATATATTGAACTCTTCTGCTATTCTTATGATACTCTTTGGCTGACACAGATATCCAGTGCATAATAGAATGTTCCTTGTGCTTAATTATTGACTTGTATTGTGACAGCTGTCCTAGGTAGATTATTGGTCAGGTAGTCCTTACTTAACAACACCTGGGACTATTAATTTCATTGCTAAGCAACATGATCGTTAAGTGAGAGATCACATAACCATGATGTGAGATTTTACTGCCAGCTTCTCCATCGTTGGAAGCAGGGAATGAAATGCACAAATGGAAATCACATGACCACAAGACACTGCAATAGTCATAAACACCCATCACCTGCAAATTGCCTGAATCTTGATCACCTGACCATGGGGTGCTACATGGTCATAAGTACAAGAACTGGTTGTAAAATTACTTGTTTGGCACCATGGTAACCTTCAATGGTTGCAACACAGGACAGTTCAATGATGACTAGCTGTATAGATGGTACTATACTGTGGATAATTACAGCTAAACCTCTCAGTAGGCTATTTTCAGTGAGCTGTGAGTTCTTGTTTAGCAGAGCTCATACAACCTTCATTGCTGACTGAATCAAAGTTTGCTGCTTCTTAGCAGAAGAATCTCTGCCTAAAATTGCATCAAAGATTACATAAACCTCCCCATGGATCATAAAAAACCGTAAGAAGTCAATGAGATGGCTTAGTTTACACAATATTACAAGAGCGTCCATTGATAGGAATGTCAATTTAAACAACATTTTTTCAGCTACTACAATACTTTTTAGAAGATGCAGTATTATAATGAAATACATCTCTTACCTTTTGCATTGCAGTGAGCAAAGCACTATTATGTATCAATAGGGCCACAGGCCTTTTTTTTAAATGAAAAACTCCACTAGCAATCTTAACTACAATCTGTCTACAATCTCTCCTTCAGTAAGTATGTTCTCGCAATAGCAGCCTGCTGAGAGACTGTTAAAACTTAATCTGAACTGGAGGTGCAGGAAATCACTACCTCATAAGAACTGAAGCCGTAAATTCAATTTTACTTATTTTCACATGAGGAAAAGCTTCACTCTCATCTTTACTTCAGTCATTCTCAAATCTCTGACCCTGCTTGTGCTTTTATCATTAACAGCTGTAGACTCAGGGAGGATTATTGTTTTCCTCCTGCTTTTATAGCATTTTAAAGAATCCTGCTCCTTGGTAAGGTGAAGGAGATGCCTATTTTCTATATTATATCTATATTTTATTATTTTTATTTCTTTTTAAATGGTGTTTGTATAGCCTTGTAAGCCACCTCGAGTCGCCATGTGTGAGTAGGCAGCAATATACATTTTCTAAAATAAATAAATAAATATGTAACTTCTCAGGTAGTCAAGATTAGTTTCCTGTTAGAACAAATTGTATTTGATAATTTAGGGAAGCTCTTCCTCCAGCCGAAACTTCCATTCCAAGAATTCTGAACAGTACTTATGGTGAGTGGGGAATTATGGGAGTTGACACCCCATGTCTGGAGGACTTGTAGCTAGAGACTGTTGTGGTAGAGACAGGTAGGCAAGGTATTTTCTTGTGACGGGCATGTTTCTCCTGATTAGCTCCTTGAAGCTGCAGAGGAATTGCAGCTGCTCAGTTTTCTTTGGTGGAAGTGATCGCTGGGCATGTATAACCATGCCCAGAAAACCTCAGCAGGGTATTGAAACAACTATAGGGAGCCTCCACGTGGCTTCTTTGCAGTTGACATATGTGAATCCAGAGCTTGGTGGAGGCTTATCTTCTACAGACTTGTTTTTGTTATTAGTTCAATGATATTCTCACCTTTATTCCTGACTAGTTACTAAATTAGCTTTATGCATAAAGAATCTTTGGCAACCTCAGCAAGCAGCTGCTGCCTAGGAAGCTAATCACTGATGATGTTAAACTTTCTTATTCTAATTACTTATTTAAAAGATTTATGTGGCTGCCCATCTTAAGCAACTTTTTCTAGCTTTGAAGGTTGAAATTGCAAAATACAGCTGAATTGGGAAGTTTATATTTCATCTCCGTCCCTGCCCTCCCCATATGCCTTTGGTTTTAATGATTGTTTTTAACTTTATATGCTTTAGCTTTTGTGTAAATAAATAAATGGTAGAGTTTACACTACTTGAAGATCTGTTATTTTCAGAATGTCCCTTACTTAAAATTGATCTTTTTGGTAAAATAACTTAATCTACTATCTGCAGAAGTAGTGGCATTTATATTATCTCCCATTGTATATGATTTTTAAATCATTCCTTCTCTGAAAGACTATCAAACTGGTTTGTAGAAATAATAATTAAACAGATTCCCATAAAGCAAATAATAAAGCAACGAGGTTGCAATAACTTATCAAAATATTTGGATACTCCAAAATTCCATCTGGTCCCAAAAAATTCCATTTGTGTAAATCTCATCTGGATTCTTGAATTAGATGTCACTGGTTTTAGTCCACCACAATGCGTTTTACATACCATACTATGTATTTCTACTCCTACATCTAGATCCCATTCTAGTAGAAAATTGTTGGTTTGCCTCATTTATGTCTGAAGAGCAATTTGATCATGAGATACTTAAATGGTAATGAGTAAGTGTCCTTTTGCTGGATGAGTTCAAAACAATCATCTATTGGGAATGCTTTAAACTGGATTTCTGCATAGGCAAGGAGTTGGTCACATTTTCCTAAATGATTACTTCTAAATGTATCGTTTTGTGATTAAAACAAACTTGGTTTTGTTGGATTCTCTTTTGTATTTTCAGCATTGGATTAAACTGTGCTTTGGGGGCAGTTGAAATGAGACCTTTCATTGAAGCAATAGGAAACTGTACAACTACGTACATCATTTGTTATCCCAATGCAGGTATGCATAGATCTGTATGAATTCAGTCCTTTCACAGGAGTTGAAACAATAGGTGTTATGAAAGCATGATATATATATCTTGTACAGGTGCCATTATCAGCATTAAAATGAATTACTATGCTGAATAGCTTGTCAACCTGTCAGACGTGAACCATTTATAAAATTTGGGGTGAATGGATTTTCTTTGTTAGGTGCTTGTTTTTTCAAACAAATGTTTCATTGTGTGGTGTCGTACCATGTGACATGAGCTGGGACCATTAAAATTAAGTGACATTAGTCTATCGCAAAATGGGCATACTTAAATGAAATCAGAGTGTTAGATGCTTCAAATCTTAAATGTGGTATGCAGATACTTCCAGTTTTAGATTTGTGGTCAAATGTTTTTCTTTGAGAAGAAATTGTGAATAAACTCTTGACAAAATTGAATTGCTTCCTTTACAAAAAATGGTTTTTGCTTGGCCAACTTGTGCTAAGTTTGCTCTTACATTACTGTGAAGCAAAAACTTCAGTAAGAGAGTTGCCTTCAGATAATCCAAATGTTTACAGGCTTTTTGTTCAGAATGTTATAGTGTTATTGACTGCAGTCAAGACATTTTTCTTTCCATTTATAAATGTAAAAGGTTTATAGAATTGAATATATTTTTCAGGTCTTCCTAACACCTTTGGTGGTTATGATGAAACACCTCAAGTGACTGGCAAGCACGTTAAAGTAAGAGTATTTTCTTGTGAGATTTTTTTTTGTTGTTATAGAGAAAAATGGTTTGTATGTTAGACGGTAAGGTTTCTTTAAAAAAAAACACCTTAGTGTAAAGCTATGTGCTTACAGAGTTCAATAGTATAATAGTTTAATGGTAAAAGCTTTCATGGTGAGCATCTGTTGGGCAGTGTTGGGGTGTCAGGGTTTAGTGATTGTGTTCTAGACACTAGATTTCCTGAAACTTCACTGGCAACTGAGGCTGGCATTTTCAATTGCAATATAGTCTGCATAGCACATCACAGACAAATGAGCAGGAAGTGATCGGTCTATAGCCAAGCTAGTTTCCAATTGATATAGGTTGGTGAGGGCTGGTGTCTGATTGATTCTTGGTTTGTGCCTGGTCCTCATTGATTATTTTGGTGATAATGGTTCTTGGTTGGCCCTTTTTTCATTCTATTGTTCATTTTCTGATTCCTGATTGGTTCCTACTTCATGCTGAGTTCTGATTGCTTACTCTAGTGGCTGATCCTAATTGGGTGTACATCTAGGCAGCTTTCTGATTTGCCCATTTTTGGGGGAATTGATTTTTGGTTGGTTCTGCTTTTGCGCAGGCTTGTACTGGTCATTTCCTCGATTGAAGCTGTGGGCAGAGTTTCTCTGATTTGTTGGTTGTGGACCCTGTGATCTTGTTGTGGTCCAGGGCAGATAACCAAACTTCGGAAAAAAGTGAGTTTCCTATGGTTTCAATTAAGGAGGAATCAACCTAGCTGTAAAGACAAAAGTAAGTCAGTCTTTGCCTCTGAAGATGCCAATTACTTCTGGGGAAGAACTGCCAAACTGAAGATAGCTCTGTTGAGAGTGGAGACAATGACTTTGGTGGAATAAATAGCCAGTAAATGGACTGATTCTTCACTGTTCCTCTTTAGACAAGGAGAGGGCTTGGGATTGCCCACAAGTGCTCCAGATAGTTACTCCTTGTGAGGAGATCACAAAACAGTGGCTTCTGGCAGCTTTAGAATATTGGGAGATGAGGAAATGACTGCCCAAACCACAGTTTGGCATCTTTCCAAATGACACTGAATTCACATGTTTCTTTTTCAGATCCCTTTTGGAAATTGCTTATTAACTGCTTTTTAAATTTTAGATACCTTCAGAACAACTAATGTTATACACTGGGTGAGGCTCTTTTAATCTTTAGTGAAAGAAGTTTTGAATAGACATTAAATGTCTTTAAAAATGGGGAAGTAAACAGCAAAAGGGGGATCAGAATATTGATTTTGGAAAGTTATAAACAAAGTAAGGTTCCAAATGGATTTGAAATAAGATTTTGTAATTATAAGAATCCTTATCATGGGAAAATGTGATTGTTCTGAATTCTTAAAAGAAAAAATGGATAAGATGGACTTTGAATGTTGTACACTGAGACTAATCTGACAGTGGATTTAAAATGTTTGAGATTGATCTGAGAGTGGATTTGAAAAAGACAGGCTACAAGAATGATATAGAAAAAAGATGCTACATTGAAACTGGCTGATTTACAAGTGACAAACCCAAAAGAATGATCTGATAACCTTCCAACATTGAATTTACAAAAGAGACTGTTAAAGCTTTGAAGAATTTTTTGAGAAGGGACAAAGAAAAAAATGAAATCAAGTTCTATCTAGGACATTAATCAAAGGGACTAATCAAGATTATTAAAAATAAAAGAATGTAAAGTTGGTTTATTTGATCAAGGTTAAAATAGATCTATTGGTATCTCTGGTAACCTTTAATGGGTTAGCCAGCAAAAGTCTGAATATTTTTTAAGAGATAAGAGATTAGATATGTGAAGAGAGCATTTGTTGCAATTTGAGAGAAGGTGATGTTACTAACATTTATTTGTTGTGATGAACGGAAAATGATTTCTTTCTATATTTACTATTTTTTCTTCTTTTTTCCTTCTTTTTGCACTTTTTTCCTTTCTTGTTCTTAGTTTGTATTAGCTTTCATCTTTTTAATTGTAACACATAGTAAAATTACTATTAAAAAATGAAGATGCCAGGCTCAGTTGCTGGCAAAATGTCAAGAAATCTTCTGCCTAGCTTATGGTTACGAAACCCTGAAACTCAACACTGCCCAACAGTATAATAGTTAATTATGAGCTGGTAGACATGCCTAGGATTATTGTGTGAGACCTTTAACAAGTAATCATACAAATTATAAATATGTGGGAATGGGATGGTATAAAAAAATGGAGATGGTGGATGCAAATCATTGGATAATTGAAGCCCTGCCTGCTATATACCTTGCACTGCTGTAATAGCTACCATCTTGGCTTTTTGATACTTTCCTCTGTCCGCCCCAACAGATATCCCTGACAATAGTGGGGGTTATTCTCAAGTAAGTAAATATAAATCTGCAAATGTGCTTTCCTATTTCTAGATGTACTGCAATTCTAAAATACGCTGGTGTTGACCAGAAAGGAATTGTGTGTAAGTTGTATCATTAGGTGACATATGATTCAGAAAGTGATCAGTGCCCTAGGAGTTTCATGTGACCCAGTCAATTTACTTTCAGTAGTATATTATGGGCTGTTTCTAAGTATCATCTGGAGGCAAACATGTAGGGCATTTAAAATAAGGAATAGGTTTACATGCAAGTATCTTCATCCAAGATGGAATTTAAGCCTTCAGTGGGGCTTTGAAAGAAATGGTACTGTACTTATTGGCTTCCTGTTGCATTGTTGGTAATTAGCAAGGATATGTGTAAGTAAAAATTCTAGCAAAACTTTGTGCATGCTTCAGATGTGACTCTGCTCTTAACGTATGTGTGTCTGAAATATGCTTTTTCTCTTCTCCAGGATCTTGCCTTAGATGGCTTGGTCAACATAGTTGGTGGTTGCTGTGGTACCACTCCAGCACATATACGGTAATTTCATGTATCTATTACTGGCAACATCATCTATGTTTGAGGATAATGCAATGAATGATGGTTCAGTTTAGGGTCCCTAATATTAATAGACACGTTTTTACTTGTGGAAAAATGACAAACACACAGTTTTGTAGTTGTTACATTGCAATGATATTTGCATATCCCTGGTGAACTATTTATGGGAATGGTAGCTTAATTTTTCCTTTTCCTCTCTGGAAATGGCTTGAAGAAGGCCTTCTGGTTGCTGTGGCCAAAACTTATGTCACATTTTTCATGACAACATCCATTGTGTACATCTGCAAGTTGTATTCATGAGACATCTAACAGAAGAATCTGCTGGTGGGTGGTTGGTGGAACTGATACATTCCTTTGGCTAGCATGTTTGTTATTGACTTGTACCTCAAGATTGGGACACCGGTGTTGTTTAGAATTTCTAAAAGCCATTACTTATAAGAGTTGTAGATGAAAATGCATAGAGGTATCAGTTTATCTGTCCTTGGTGTTTATACAACTAATGTTGATTTGTTATGGGTGGAATGAGGCATTGAAGTTTCTTCATGCCCTCTGGAGGACATTTGGGGGATTTAGCAAGTGAGCGTATTTAGAAATCTTAGAAGATGTTTTAGGGCTTTTCTTATCCATTTTCTAACATCCATGGCTGTTCACAAAATGGCTACTATGGTGGGTATAGCAAGACTCAAAACACCCAGTTACTAGAGAGCAACAATCTCTCTTTGGTGAGATTGTTGTCTGCCATTATCTTTGTCTGTCTTGCAGATAGGTAAACCTTCAAGCAAGAACTGAACTGAAGCTATTAGGGTGCATAGTACATTCCATATTTGAAATGTATTGTTTTGAAAAATCTATATTTAAAAGACAGTCTTGAGATTATTGTGGAAACATTTCTCTTTTGATCTTGAAACATTCCCAAAATGACTGAAATAGCGTGTTTCAAATGTGAAACAACTCTTTTGAGTTCCAAGTTGGGCATTTTGATTTCAATTTATTTTGAAAGTGTTTTGCATGCCACTAGTCACCCCTCCATTTCTAATTATGTCTCAAGGGATTTATGGAACAGAAGCATTCTTGTAAATGAAAAAAATTCTGTAGACTGATGTTTCCCATGATTTTTTAAATGTAAAATATCTTTAGATCTAATCAAGAAAGAAAAATATTGATGAGTATTTTCATTCCCATGAGTGTTATGTTGCCTTCCTGTGATCCCTGGCAGTGGTGAAATCCTCCGCGGATCGCCACCGGTTCGCTGCCTGTGCATGCACAGCATGCGCCAGAAGCATGCTGCGCACACATGTGCAGTACATGTCAAAAGCACTGTGTGTGTGCATGCGCAGCACGCACCAAAAGCATGCTGTGCGCGTGAAATGTATGCTTCACACAGAAAAAAAAAGACTTCACTAGGTAAGTAGAACAGCGGGGGGGGAACAGCTGTGCCGTGTGATTTAGCTTTGCTAGAAAGTAGGATTTCCTGCTACTCGGAGGATTCCGGACCTACGCACCTTCCGCCGCGCTCTTAAGACCCTTTTATTTCGCCAGGCAGGCCTGGCCTGATTCTCCTTTTTTAAAAATGTTATACATTTTAATTTGTTTTAAATTATTGGGGTTTTAATATTTTTACGGCCAAATTTATTTAATTGGATTTTAATTGGGTTTTAAATGTTATACTTGTATGTTTTATTTATGGCTGTTCACCGCCCTGAATCCTTCGGGAGGAGGGCGGTATACAAATTAAATAAACTAAAACTGAAACTTTCTAGCGAATATAAACCATGTGGCACAGCTGATCGTCAGAAATATCGGTTCGGAGGAACCAGTAGCTTTTTTTTACTACTGGTTTGCCTGAACCGATGCAAACTGGTAGCATTTCACTCCTGATCTCTGGTCAAAGAAACTTTAACCTATGATGATAAGTCTCAATAGCAACAATCTTCAGAAAAATTTAACTCACTAACCTAAGCTAGATATTTTTTACAGGTTTCAAAGAAGCTGTATGTCAATTGTGGAATCTGCTGGTTCCTCAATGCATAAAAGTACTGCTGATTAAGTTAATTAAATATTTGTTTAACTATACCTACTTTAGCAAAACCTTTTCTGTACACCTAGTATAAAATTAATTGGAGACCTGCTCTTTTCCATTTGTAATAGCAAGAGCTTAGTCATCTTCTCCCTGAAATAAAATGGGATGGAGCTGAATTTTAAAAGCCTTGTGACAGAATAGAAATATCACATTAAATATAGATAACCATCTGGGATAGAGAAGAAAAATGGATGGTTTGCAACTAAGAATAATTATGCTTTTATATATTCTGAGTTTCTGAATGTGTAGAGTTTCCAGTGAATAGGTAATCCGATATAAAGAATTTGATATCTATTTATTTCAGTGAATCTTTTGGTGCCTCCATCTTGACAGAAATTGAACTAATGACATCTCTGGAAAAGTGTATTAGCATGTTCAATGCAATTTCAGTATGAACAAAAGACTTCAACATTTTTTAAAAAAAGGAGCAGATCAATGAGGACTGAACTTGTTTAGAAGATCTAAAATGAGTGTAATTTGGAGAGGGAAAACAGAAATATACATTTATTTATTTATTTGTTTCAAAGATTTTTAAGACTGGCCTTCCCCATGATTTGTGGCCCTAGGTAGCATACAAAAGAAAAATGGAAAGAAAATAAGCATATTACAAAGACAAATTACAAAACCAGAAACCTGACTTTGGACCAGTCATTCTCTCCAGCCTAATTCATCTCGCAGGGTGGTTGTGGGGAAAATAGGAGGAGGAAGGAGTATTATGTATATTCACCACCTTAGTTACTTATAAAGTAGTTAAGGTGGGATTAAAAAAAAGTCTAATAAGCAACACACAATTTATGAAAATATCATACATCACAAAACAGGCTCATTCGCCATCCTGGATCAGTTCATGGAAGAAAAGCCAGGTATTTTGGTTCTGCAAAAGAGTAATGGAGGTAGGGCTATTTCTAACTTTGGTGGGGGAGAATTCCAAAGAGCATGTTGCTACTAGTGCCACCATATTCCGGACCATTTTGGATTATGGATTTCCTGTCTGGCTGTTCTCAGTGGGTCAGATTACATAATCATATCTCTTCAGCCCTTAACACTGGTACACCACAGGGTTGCATGTTGAGTCCCTTACTCTGTACTCTTTATGTGCATGACTACATTCCCACTCATGCTAGTAATACTATTACTAAATTTGCAGATGATACAGCAGTGTTGGGACTCATCTCTGGGCAGGATGTGTCTGCCTATTGAGATGGGGTGGATTGGTTGCTTTCGTGGTGTGGAGACAATAACTTCGTCCTTAACACCAATAAGGCCAAGGACCTTATAGTGGACTATAGAAGGAATAGATCAGACATCCAGCCCTTGCTTATCAATGGAGACCGAGTGGAGCAAGTGGCCAGTTTTAAGTTTCTGGATGTTATCATAAAAGAGGACCTGACCTGGGACACTCACATTGCAGCACTGGTCAAAAGGGCCCAGCAGAGATTATACTACCTGAGACTTCTTAGGAAACAACAACTGAATGAAAAACTGCTGATGGCCTTCTACCGCTGCACCATAGAGAGTATTTTAACTTACTGCACCTATGTATGGTTTGCCAATTGCACAGTGGCAGATAGGACATCACTCCAGAGGGTTAACGTCATTGCCCAGAGGATCATTGGTTGCCCTCTCTCCTCTTTGGAAGAGCTTTATAGCTCCCGCTGTCTTAAGAAAGTTCAAAACATTATTAAAGATCCATCTCATCCTAGGCACCCCTTTTTTGAACTATTACCATCTGGCAGACAGTACAGGATAATAAAAACAAGGACAAATAGGCTGAAAAACAGCTTCTATCCCAGGGGAGTAACTATATTGAGTTCTACTGTATAGTGCAATATTAATGCAATATTGTTTCAATCTGCAAAGGGTTTTCAATTCAGTTGTATAGAATGTGAAGGATGTGTGTTTGTGTTTTATTTTTATAGTTATAATGTACACTGAAGATGGCATTTAATTTCATTGTATGAGGTGCAATGACAATAAAACTAGACTAGACTAGACTAAACTAAACTAAACTAAACTAAACTAAACTAAACTAAACTAAACTAAACTAAACTAAACTAAACTACAGGTTTTAGATGCTCTTCCAGGTAGCCTATGTACAGTACATTATAGAAATCCAACTGAGATTTGACTTAAGATATGAATGATTGTGAGAAGGGCCACCCAGTCCAGAAATATGATGTAATTGATGCACATCATAAAGTTGTGCAAAGACCATTCTGAGGATAGCTATAGAGCCATGGTGACCCAGTGGTTAGAATGCAGCATTGCATTCTCTGCCCACAGGCTGAAGTTCGATCCTGACAGGGCTCAGGGTTGATTCAGCCTTCCATCCTTCCAAGGTTGGTAAAAGAAGAACCCAGATTGTTGGGGGGGAAATGCTGACATTGTAAACTGCTCAGAAAGTGCTGTAAAGCACTATGGAGCGGTATATAAGTCTTAAGTGCTATTGCTATAGTTGCTACTAGCTTACTGTGTTGGAATCATAAGTCCAGAACTTCCAAGTTACAAACCAGCTCTATTACCATAGCCCTGAGACTATGTATATGAAATATACATGCATACATATAGAAATAGATATACACATATCTATACACACACAAAGTCTAATATATGACACTTCATGTCTGCCTGGTCCACAATTACCTGACCAGGCCTATGGTGCCTATGAACTTCCATGTTGCTTCCAATTTCATACCTAAAAAAGGCAGATTGAAGACTCGCAAGAACATAACCCTGGGAAATTCCACTGCCAGCGCACCCATAACATCCAGCAGCTCAGATAGGGAAGCAGCTACCTAGTAGAGTGGTACAGTAATAACTGTTCCATCTGATCCCTGAGTCCCAGTCTCATGAACAGCATCTCATGTCTGGTTTTCTGCAGAGCAATATCCCTGAAAGCTATAATAATTTCTGGGATGACCAAGGCTATTCACTCACCCCTGCTATGGGATTACATCTGATGCCACACCCGAAACCTAGTTTGGACTCATTTTTCATGACCGTAACAGCTTATAGTTTGCTGCAGAAAGAGAGGACTGACCAGAACTGTATCCTGCATTCCTTTTAATTAGGAAAAGAGAGGCAAATATGTTGAACTAACAAAATGTTAAATGAAAAAAAAAATACTCCAAGTATTGTAATTGGTTACTAAGAGACCACAGCTGCTTCTTTTATACCTGAATATAAATAAGTTGTCAGTATTTTGGAGTCCAAGGTAACATAATAGAAGGAATGTGCCCATTGCTTCAGCTACCTTTGCCACCCCTTGCTGAATGAATCCCCTTCCAAAAGTGGGATCTGATACAGGATTGATGTTCAAATAATTTAATTTCATTAGATCAATGTATCAAGTGATCTGTTTTCCCAGGAGTAACCTCCCGAGGGATCTCCTTTTCCTCATCTTTTCAACAGTTTTAGGTGGATTCTGATGAGAGAGAGGAATGAGGACATTTTCCCTTCCATGAATTTTTTAAAGTTAATTTGTTTCAGTAGCTTACTTCAAAAAACAATAAAGACTGAAAATAGATTAGAGAAAAGGAATGTTTTGAACAAGGCATGTTGCTTTGAGCTTTTCACAACTTCTGTCTCATGTGATCATTTTTTTCTCTGAAACTATCCCAAGCAGTGCTCCATTTATGAATACAAAAATGACTAAATAATTTGCTTTGGGTTTTTATTCATTTTTGTTCATTGGCCGAGTCCTGCTTTCCGTACAATACTAATACATTAGATGCTGTACATATGATTGTAATCTATTTCTGTTCATATGATTAACAGTATGGCACTTCGAAGGGAGAACTGGAAAAGAATATTAAACACAGATAAATGCCCATTTGCTTCTAGTGTCTTCTGGAAGAATTTCATTCCTTCTTGCAAAGCCCCTGGGTTCTTAACTTACTGTTTTGTAATGCAGGAAGATAGCTGAAGAAGTAAAGGCATGCAAACCTCGTATCCCCCCTGCCTCTGTCTCTGAAGGCTACATGCTGCTGTCAGGTGAGATAATAACATATCCAGAATTCCTTAACTACGTTCGCTTAATTATATCTTAGGATTCTTTGTGGTTGCTCTACTTTTTCCTCAAGACACCTACAAGCCATTGGAAACCCTCGTATAATACTTGTGTTAGGTTAAGCTATTAGGTGAAAAGGATTTTTATTTTACAGCCTTTCAATCTACTTCGGAAAGCTCTTAGGAGGAATCTTCATTTTGCTGTACTTATTGGACACAAGGATGACAGAGCTTAGATGGTTGACCTAGTTTATAATAGCATTATAGAATGGCTGGTGGTGGTGAAGGGGAAACACCAGCTCCCTGTGAGTAAGCCACAGCATCAGACAATGAGTGCCTGCTGACTTTAGTGCTTGCTAAGCATAAAGACTCCTGTGGAAAAAATGGGGCCCGGAGGACACAAAGAGAAGCTTACAGAGAAATCACCTTCTGGAATACTCTTTATCAGGCCTGTATGAACAAACACCTCGCCCTTCTGGGCTGCCTGGCCAGGACTCGGCTCATTGCCTAGGTAGAGAAGAGAATTGGTTCCTCATGCAGCAAAGCCTTACTCAGAGGAAAGGAAGGGGCCAGAGACTACAGATAGTCTTCGACTTACAACCATTTGTTTAGTGACCATTCAGAGTTACAGTGAATTGAATAAGTGACCTATGACCGTTTTTCACACTTAGGCCATTGCAGCATCCTCGTGATAATATGATCAAAATTCAGATGCTTGGCAACTTGGCATGTACAGTATTTATGATGGTTGCATTGTCCCAGGGTCGGGTAATCACATTTTACTACCTTCTGATAAGCAAAGTCAATGGGGAAGCCAGATTTACCTAACCATGTTATGAACTTTACGACTGCAGTGATTCACTTAACAACTGAAGCAGGAAAGGTTGTAAAATGGGACAAAGCTGACTTAAAAACTGTTCCTGCTTAGCAACAGAGATGTTGAGCTCAGTTGTGGTTGTAAGTCGACCATGTGTACTGAAGTGAGGAGTTGCCAGTATGCTGACAGCTGAGGCTAGAAGAGATGCACGTGTATGTGCAAGAGAACAAGCCTCGAACTACTTCAGCCATTTGCTTCCCTTGTTTAGATATTTTACTCTGAGAGCTATTTTAATTTTTTTGTTTGGACTGCAAAATCTGTTTTTCTTGGCAACTCCTGTCCCTGAATGCTCAAGAGACAGAGAAGAATAAAGAATAAATTCACCAGGTTTTCTATCAGCAGGTCTGCTGTTTGCTTTCTGTTTCTCACAGAACCTCCTCACCTCTCTGTCACAAGGGATTTGCCACTCTGCTAAAGTGCTAAAGCTCTTGCCCACCACTGGTTGCATCTCCTTCAGTGGAAACATATCCTTGCCTTTTGCATGTCTGAATGCCTGGTAATAAGATTCCCATAAACAACATGGCCTGTGTTTTTCTAGATAGAACTGATGCTATTACAAAACATGTATAATTGTTATCACTGAGGTAATACATCACAGTATCTTTTTTGTCACTTGAACACATGCCTTATATTGAATCAGACATTGATCTCTTGACTCCAGTGTTGCTTACATAAACTGGAAGAAGTGTGTTCTGTCATGACTCCGAAAGAAAAAGGCCTCTTTCTGCACCCTGTGATTCGGGATCCTTGTTAGACAGAACTACTAAGGGCTGTACTTAAAATCTTCTACAGGCAAAGGAAGTCAAATACTTAGGTGATCCTTTTATCAGTCTCTAATTTTACATTTGCTCACAGTGATGGCTGTTGACATGTTAATTTTCCTTGGTTTCCTTTTCAAGTGTTCAGTAGGACCTATCTGAACTTTGCTCTTTTAGAGTCAATGGAAAATGCCATATTGGCTTAAATTCCACTTAATGCTAATTTTGAACTATTTCTCAGTTTTTCTGGGTTCTCAGGATCTGTGGGAAAAAACATAATTAAATGTATGGTAGTGGACAAGTATTGAATTGATTCACAAAATGCCCTTGCTAACTTGAGATTGAAGTAGTGTCCCTTTATAGCACGAGTGTCAAACGCCTGGCCCACGGGCCGGATGCATCACACGCTGGCCATGCCTACGCCCAGTTTAGTGAAGGGGAAAAAGTCCCGATACGTCACTTTGTGACACGGTGAGTTTGACACCCCTGCTCCATAGTATACTGAACTTATTTGTGGAAGGGTACAGTACTAATACCCTGTTTCCCCCAAAATAAGACATCCCCTGATAATAAGCCCAATCGGGCTTTTGAGTGCATGGCAATAAGGCCAAGCGCTTATTTCAGGGTTCAAAAAAATATAAGACAGGGTCTTATTTTCGGGGAAACATGGTAATTGTAGCTCTGGTGTTGCAGTATTACACGTGTATGCATGCACAAACACACACTCAGCCCTCCTCCTTTTCCCCTCTTGATGTGATATTTATTTGCAGATGCTTGTTTCCTCACCTCATTTGAGATTCCCGCATTGAGCATTTTTCTGTAGTTTTCAAACATCAGTTGTGAAGCAGACCAAGTTTTCTGCTGCAGTGCATTTTTCTCTAGTGACAGAGAGATGTCTGCCATGTATTTTCTGCCACTGGGCCTGATCTGTGCTGCTATTTTTGTGCCTTGATCAGCTCCTGGCCCAATGGAGATTCTCTCTTTCAATTTACGTGATTGGGATGAATTTATATCTTTGGCTGCCCAATAAAAAAATGGATACGTTTAGGGTAAAAATAATTATTTTCTACATGCTTGTGTAAAGAGCCAGTTTGATGTAATAGTTAAGGCACCGGCTAGAAACCAGGAGACTTGAGTTTTAGTCTTGCCCAAGGCAAATTGAATCACCTTGGGCCCATCACATACTCTTAGCCATAGGAAGGATGCAATGGTAAAATCACTTCTGCAAAACCTTGCTGAGACAATTGCAAGAACCAGGCCAAGTAGAGTATTGCATGCCAAAATAATCAGACGTATAGTCCACCCCACCCCACCCCACCCCAACCTCCACCCCGTGCCATCACTCTGCTGAATACTTAATTCCCATAGAATTGTCTCATTTGTCACTTTTTCTCATCTTCTCATTTTTCCTACTATTTTCTCCTATTTCTTATGATTTATCAATTGTTTGTAACTTATGATTAATGATTGTAACTATAATTATGACCCATGATTTATTACTTATTACTTACTATTATATGTACACCGTGAGCTTGTGCGCTGGAGACAAATGCCTCGTGTGTCTGATCACACTTGGCCAATAAAGAATTCTATCTTAACCTACCCTACCCTCAAGAGTCAACACTAAGGCACCCAAATAACAACAACCTACTTGTGTAATAATGAGTCTGAAGAGATAAGATCTCATTCTTTTTTGTCATTTCCTTGTTCACTCATCCATTTGTTGTGAATCTGCTACAGACATAATGTGCTGCAAAAATATCCCATCTAAATCAAGTATGTTGTTGCTGTTTATTTGAATTCTTTTCTACTTCTTTGCTGTATCACCGCATTATATTGTTGCAAGGAGAGTTAAAGGTCCTTTTCTCTAGCCAGACCACATGGATCAGTAAGAAAATTATATTAAACACACATATTTAAATAAGGGCATCTTTTCATAAAATGGTATATTCTGGTTTTTCAGAGTATTCTTTCCCCCCTTGTATATATATATAAAATTTATTTTCCAGGTCTGGAACCCTTCAGGATTGGAAAATACACCAACTTTGTCAACATTGGTGAACGTTGCAATGTTGCAGGATCAAGGAGATTTGCCAAACTTATAATGGCAGGCAAATATGAAGTAAGTCCAACTTTTTAAAGCTTCAGGACTTGAATTAAAAGTTTGTATAAGTATACTGTTTAAGGATTTGAATGCATGGTTTCCACTAGCTACATTATATAAATATGGTTTTTATTTTTATTTTTGTTTTAGTACAATGTGAAGCACAATCTTGAGCATTTCTTTTGTGAAAGTGAGAGAGGTTCAAGCAGTTCTGAATAATGTGATGATGGCAGCCTCTAAAGTGTTTTACAAAATAAATGTAAATAAACTCTGACACATTTTATAGACTAAAAAAGTAGAAACAGTGTTATGGGGAGACAGACATGATAAAAGCAGCTTGCTAAAAAATGCAGAAACAAATGCCATCAAAGTAAATACAAGGAAAAAAAGGGGGATTGAACAGAATTAATTGCATTTCCATTAGAACTGATGTCTTTATTCCTTTAACATAGGACGCCTTGAGTGTAGCCAAGGCCCAAGTCGAGATGGGAGCTCAGATCCTGGATATCAATATGGATGATGGAATGTTAGATGGTCCAAGTGCTATGGCCAGATTCTGCAACTATATTGCTTCAGAGCCTGACATTGCCAAGGTTATATATTTAACTGGATAGTCTTTTAATTTTCCGAGTCTGGTGTTCTCTACATGTCTTGGGAATACACAATATCTCAATACCTCAGCAGGTCGTCTGATTGAAAAAATGGTAACGGGAAGTGAAAAATCAGAAGAAATACATTAGAAAGTTTATTATAATTTTTGTGGTATTTAGACATCACACTTCTGACCTGGACTGGAATGCTATAGTGTTGGAAGCTTACATAAGTGTCAAGTATTTGGGGTACTAATTTATTGTCTCCTTGCCTATCTAGATAGTTACGGTATGGTTAAAGCCTTTGTGGTGTCCTTCTCAAATAGTGTTGAGTTTTCATTTCAGAAGAAAGTGCTGGCCTTGAGTCTTTTGCTCATAAGAATGTCCCTGACTTTTGAAGACAATTGTTGATTCTTGGATTTCCAAATTCATAAATAATACTAAATACCACAGATATCAGATGAGCACTGTCTGTATAATGTTGCCCACCTTCAGAGCAGACATTTGGCACCAGTCTACATGTATTTCAATAGTAGTGCCTGACTTCATGTAATACAGCTTTTATGTTTTTATCCAGAAGAAGTATCTTGATTTAACCAAGAAGCATTTGGTTGAATCGTGTACAGCCAAATGCTATAAAAGGAGTAAGGAGACCAATTCTGAAATTTCATGAAATTTGGTCTCTGCAAATTTTAAGAGTACCAACTTCAGCTTTCAGATTCCCCCAAATGACAAAAATTGGCTGCCTTATTTTTCAGGCAGCCTTGTGTCCTAGTGTTCTCACTGTCACTTCTGAGAGCACAGATTGTGAGGAGAAGCCAGAAGGGAAACTATCACTGAAAAGAGTTTTTCTTTTGATCTTTATTCTGCAGTGAAGTCACTCAGCCTTTGGAACTTGGCAGGAAACCTCTCTGCTTAGAATGTTTTGTTCAGCTGTAATTTTTATGCATCAATCTGAATGTCAGCCCTGGGCAAATATTGCTGTTAGGTCATAGAATCTTTTCCAAAGGATGTCATAATCTGAAGAAAGCTCTTGAAAGAGAGAAATTAGTCTACCCTTTGTGGTAAATGTAATTGCATAGATGATTTGCTTTTTAAAAAAAAAAAAACTTGCAAGACCTTTTCTCTCTGCCTTGGATGTGCATCCACACAATTCAGACTTAGCTATTTATTGGCTTTGAAGATCATTATTTCTTTTTGTAATGTTGTCCTTTTTTTATCCTCAGGTGCCCCTTTGCATTGATTCCTCAAACTTTACTGTAATAGAAGCTGGGTTGAAGTGTTCGCAAGGCAAATGCATAGTAAACAGCATCAGTCTGAAGGAAGGCGAAGAGGATTTCCTAAGAAAAGCAAGAAAAATTAGGAGATATGGAGCAGCAGTGGTGATTATGGCGTTTGATGAAGTGGGGCAGGTTGGTGACACTTTCCTCACCCACTAGAAATTGCCCCAAAGATCATAGGAACTTTTGTCTTATCTGTGTTCCAGTAAAAGGAATAGGAAACTAAGTACAGTTAGCCCTTGACTTATGACCATTTGCTTAATGATGGTTCAAAGCTATGACAGCTTTGGAAAAAAGGGTGTTACAAGCCACATTCACATTTATGACTGTCACTCTTCCACCACCACGGTCATGTGATTTCAATTTGTACATTTGGCAACTGGCTCACATTTACAGCTGGCTAAAGCGTCTGGCAATCATGTGATTGTGATTTGCAACAGTTTTGCCAGTTTGTGGCAAGAAATTCCATTGAGAAAGCTGGAATCCCTTAATGACCAGATGATTTGCTTAACCATGTTATTTACTTGCAAAATTGGGTATAAACTTGGATCTGATCACGTGGTGACTTGACTTATGACCACAGTGACTTGTGATTGAAATTCTGGTCCCAATTGTGGTCATAACTTGAGGACTACATGTAGGTCAATATATGAGTTTGGGCAGTTAAATTGCAATGCTGAAATATCCACTGAAGTAGTTAGTGTCTGAACCTATTACAAATAAAATAAAACATGAATTTACAAACCATCATCACAAAACTGATAAGAAAAAATATAGCAGCACCAAAGAATATAGAACATAGAGTTCTATAGAGTATAATAGTGTTGGAAGTGACCTTGGAGATCTTCTAGTCTAACCTCCTGCTGAAGCAGGAGGTCCTATACCATTTCAAATAAATGGTTGTCCAGTCTCTTTTTGAAAGCCTCTAGTGATGGAGCACCCACATTTTCTGAAGGCAAGTTGTTCCATTCTCACCTTTAGGAAATTTTGACTTATTTCTAAGTTGCTTCTCTCCTTGGCTAGTTTCCATCTATTGTTTCTCATCACAAAGCATTATTTAGTTGTTACTTTTATATCCTTATCTTGATTTAAGTGGCTCAGATTTGCGAATATGGCATTCCCAGCCATTTTCCTATGTGGTCATGATCTGTTCACTTATATGCATTCCTTCAGCAAACAGCTTTCCTTTGAGCAAAAAAGCAGAGTATATATCACATTAATAATATGCAACAGTAACTGTAACAATACATGTGTAGAGGATTTTCCAGTAACATCTTCAATTAACTGTTAATAGCATACCTGTCTCCTAGCTTAATTTCTCTATGGCTAACATTGGACAGGATTTTTTTTAAAACTAAAATTAATACATGTTGAAATACTTGAGGACTAGTCTGCTTCAAATTTAGCAAATTGGAATTTCAAGTCACAGAGGCATATTTTTTTTCTGAATTCCAGTTGGTTGCGGAGTGTGTTGTGTGCAAGATCACAGAGAGCCGTTCATGCCAGTTTCATTTATTGGATTTTTATTCTGCTTTTCCTCTAAGGCTTGAGATCAGCATAAGCATTAATATGAAATATGCTGTACTTTAGTTTGTTTTTATAATTTTATAAAAAGTTTTTAAAAAGAAGATAAAAAACTAATGCAAACTAATAAAAAGTAAAGAAGAGAAACGAAAAAGAAAGCTAAAAGTGCAATGAAGGGAAAATAGTAAAAGAAAAATAGAAAAGAAAGAAAAAGATATAAAGAAGTGGCTTCTGATTTTCTTTACAGAATTTATAAGTACAATTATACATTTGCCTCTGTAAAGTTACTACATGTCTCTTTTCTTTCTATAATCTATCTCATCAATTCCGTAAATCATATTTTCATTTTTTCCCCCTGCAAAAATCCATAAGGCGTTTCCAGTTAGCAATAAACATAAATGTTGTCTTTCCTGTGATCAGACAAGTCAATTTGGCCATCTCAGCGAGTTCCATCATTTTCCTCAACTGGCTATGCCAAAGATGAAAATCCAAAGATGAAAAAGTGTTTCAGATTAAGGGTTGATACACACACTTCTGTGCAACATGATGCTCCTTAAAGGAGCTGCATCTTTTCTGGGCTTCAGAAAAAATGTATGTTTCAGTTAAGGAGGCACCGATAATGCGCCCACATGCATTCCAAAGCACATTGTTGCATCCCTCCTTCACTCAAACATATTTTCCTGTGACCCCGCAGCTTTTGTGCAAGCTGAGGGAGGAAAAAAATCTGTTTCTTTAGGGAGGTGTCGATAAATTCACACCTGCATGGAAGCATCTTTTTTGTTCTGGATCTGAAACTCAGTGTATTCTTATCATCCTTCAGTTTTATCCTCACTTCGTAGAATCTAGATTAGGGGTTGGCAACTTTAAATACTCAAAGAGCCATTTGGACCCATTTCCCACAGAAAAGAAAACACCGGGAGCCACAAAACCTTTCCCATGCCTGACTATTTCCTGAGAGGCCACAAAACTAGCATGTGTAGTTGAATTAAACATTCTGTTTTCTTCTGAAACTTTTTTTTCTCTTGGATTTATCCATGGTTGGCCTACCGGGGGTTGAAAAGCTCAATAAATCAGATGCTGGCGGGTATCACACATTGGCGGTTATGATGCATATTTTGGGCGACAGGGAGCCACAGCAGAGGGATGAAAGAGCCACATGCGGCTCCAGAGTTGGGTTGCTGATTACTGATCTAGATGATACAGCTTTTCTGATACTGAACTTTGACTGCTTTGGTTATGTTTTATGTTGCATGTATTAAAAGTTCTTCGTACTTAATTTGTTTTAAAGCTTTTTATTGGTCTTGCTTCTTAGCTAACACTGAAAAGGGAAATTCAGTTGGGAATGAGAGTGGTTGGCTTTTACTGGAGCAGCAAACTTGGGTTTAGATTGGATTGATAAGCGAATATTATAAATTCTGCAGTAATCTGCAATCTCATGATTTACAAGTGTTTCTTAATAAACAAATGAATAGAACTATTATTAAGAGCTGCTAACTTTGAATCATGAATTGAAGAGCTTTGCTGAAACATAGGTTTATTGTAACAGACTAAGAAAAGCCACATTAGAAACCTAAATAAACAGAAACATGATACCACAGAAAAAAACCCTAACTACTGATTTTTCTTTTCAGGCCACAGAAACAAAAGACAAAATCTCAATCTGCACCAGAGCCTATGATCTTCTTGTGAACAAAATTGGCTTTAATCCATGTGATATAATTTTTGATCCCAACATTTTGACTATAGGTACTGGAATGGAGGAACATAATTTGTATGCAGTTAACTATATCAATGCAACTAAAACAATAAAAGTGAGTCTAGGAAGTTAGGGAGTGGGATTTGGGTTCTTTAAAAAAAAAACACCTTATTTTATTTTAAGCATTTGTCTACTGGCCTTTATAAGTAGTTGGATGAGGTAAAAACAGGCTTAAATGGAACTGTACAACTTTTTATGTTGTACAATTTCATCAACTTTATTTCCAGTAGCAGCACAGCAGCATTATAAATTATATAGTTGCTTAAAAATAACTCAGGCCATTAACTGAATTGTATATATATATATACTTAGAGTAATTAAATGGAGCAATATTTGCCAAAAATTGACCATTTGGCCAAAAGACCTTTGACAACGTCATGAAAGTTACTTCATTCAATTAATATAAGTTCCATTACTGTCTGTGATTCTATTTTGAGTTTGTATGGTAAACGGGGTATTTTTGAGATTTTATTTTTGCGTATGTATGTGATAAATTACCACAGATATATGATAAAAACATTTTCTATTTATGTCTGTATTATTTGAGTTTACAGCTCAATCTTTTTCTAATGTTAATGAAAGGGTAAAAGTAATATTAATATACCTATGTATCTCTACATTTATATATTCCTCTTCAAACCAGATAGGTCAATATTATAGAAATGAGATAAGACTTTCTCCAAGATTATGGTTTAGAAGCTTTGAAAATGTTAGAAATGAATTAACATATTGCCCATATGTTGATATAACACAATGAATCTCCTTGTGTGAAAAAAATATCTGTGTTGCATAACTTCTTAGTATACATGTATATGCTTCCCATTGTCTTCTATCATGTTTTAGGCAGATTGATAGCAACCAATGAATTAATCTTCTCTATTGAAGTTATGCAATGGTTAAAATACAACTTTCCTTGGGATGGGATTCAACCACAGTTCTCTGTCCAATTGTAATATTGATTTCTTTGGGCTGCTCAGTTTCAAACAGAAACATCTGGCACCAGTAAGATAGTTTTGGGGTAAGAAATTATTTGCTTCCTAAAGAAACCAAATATGAAATTAATGGAGTAATCTGTAAGACTTCTCAGCTCTAGTTCTGAAGAGTATATAGACTTTTTCACAACAGAATGAAAATATTCAAAAAGAAAAGGAAGAAAAATAAAATTCCTGTGAATTTTTATTTTTTATGGTCATAGAAAGATATATAAGACAAACCTCTTTAAATATAGGATAGGCTGTGTCTTGAGATGAACATTTTTCTGGTCAGAGATTTGTTTGTTATTTGTCATGTTTTTTCCCCCTGACAATAACGTAAGTGGCAGTCAGATAACTTTCTGTGTATTGCTTTTTTGTGCTGTTTCTCCGGCGACCAGACAATGCTAACCACACTTGGTACCTATTCTTTTTTTGTAACATTTCATTACCTTGCTGGAATTTCTGTTGTTAGGAAAATTTGCCTGGAGCCAGAATAAGTGGAGGCCTTTCCAATTTGTCTTTCTCCTTCCGAGGAATGGAAGCTATTCGAGAAGCAATGCATGGAGTTTTTCTTTTCCATGCAATTAAGGTAATGTGATGGTTTTGGCAAAATAGTTTCTGATTGAAAAATACTGTTGTAGAAGAAGTTGTAATATCCATTGGTTCCCCCCCCCCCCTTTGTGTTTATTCTCAGCATGGAATGGACATGGGGATTGTGAATGCAGGAAATCTACCAGTGTATGATGATATCCAAAAAGAACTTTTACAGTTGTGTGAAGATTTGATATGGAATAAAGATCCAGATGCAACGGAAAAACTTTTGCATTATGCTCAGGTTACATTTTGCCTAAATTATTTTTTAATATGCACTAGTTAATTTTTAAATATGGATGCTGAGAGCCTGAAAAATTGCTTTGTGAATTATTCTTAAGTGACTTAGTTTGTTTACATAGATGTAACCCCAAATGTCCTCTTACTTCCTCCTCTCCCTCAAAGCACTTTGTGTCAAATCATGCTGGGTTTCGGATGGTTTTGGGAAAAAATATTGGCCTTTTCTGACTTTCCCAAAGAAAAACAAAGTAGAATTGTAGTTTAGGAAAATATATAGATAAGCATCACAAGAAACACATACTTGCTTCAAGAGTATGAATTAGAATATACTGGGTTTTCTTTTATTTAATTATTAAAACCACAAAGGAAAAATAAGAGGAAATATAAAACACAACCAAAAAACCAGGACAATTACATTACGGTAATACAAAATACTGTATTTGCTATAAATGTGCGAACAAGTGAGTTCTTTCTTAGTAAGATGCTTGCTAATTTGTTATGTCCCAGAGTTGAGAATGCACAAATTCATGTCCAACTTAATAACAATGGTCCAGTAATATTCCTCCATGCCAACATCTTCAAAAGCCGTAGTCTTCTGAATCCCCAGCTGTACATACTTGAGATAAACATCTGTAGGAAGATCCTAATCATGTTCTTTGCATTTGGGAACCTTAAAATGTTGGAATTTTTAATAAAGAACATTAAGTCACAAAAATGTGAGTGAAGGGGAGGGACTGGGAGGATTGGAATGTGGAGCAGTACTGTCTTTTGGGGGGAGAATATTCATTTGTGGCCCATCTTACAGTTGTACAAAATCTGGTTTTTTTGTCCTTACATTCAAGCAGATTCAGGCATAGGGGGAGGTTGTTTCAAGAATAACCTCCCCCCTTACGCCTGAAGAGAAATATTTTTGATCAGTGTGGGCTACCTGCTCTAACATATGCTGGTGAAACAGGACACTAACCTCACAATTGATTCCAAAGGGCCGTGAAAAGATACACGCTCGGCATTTCAAGACAAAATAGAAAGACCTGTACAAGGATTAGAGAACAAACAAAAGTATATAATATCATCAAGAGAACAAAAGAATGGAAATGGAAATGGGCTGGTCACATAGCAAGAAGAACTGATTGGCAGGACTAAGGCAGTCAAGGAATGGATTCTACTTGATAAAAAGCGTCCACGAAAGAGACCTAAAATAAGACGGATCGACGACATCAGCAAGTACTCCAGGCCCAATTGGCAAAAGAAAGCTCAGGACCATATTTGTTGGAAACATATGGAAGAGACCATCATCCTGTAGTGGATAGACAATGGCTAAAAGGATGATGATGATGATGGTGATGATGATGATGATGATGACTGAAGCAGATAGTATAGGTAGCCCTTGACCTAGAACTGTAATTGAGCCTGCAATTTCAGTCCTAAGTCATGACTTAGGGGGTCATCACTGTAACCGCACCTGAATTTATCTTTTTTTCAGTAGTTGTTAAGTGACATGGTGGTTCCTAAGTGAATGCAGCAGTCATTAAGCCAACCCATTGTTTGCTTTGAGGTGTTTTCTTTCTGGAAAGTATAAGTAAACGCCAGTTTCTGAAGAAAATGATGTAAATTATGGTCACATGAACATGAGATGCTGCTAATGGCTGTAAATGTGAGCTGGTTGCTGAGACCCCAAAATAGGGTCATGTGACTATAGACAGGGACCGTTGATGTTGTAAGTCCTGTTTTTTGGGGGGGGGTGTCCGTCATAACTTCAAGCAGTCGCTAAGTGACAGATTGTAAGTTATAGTTTTTGCTCTCATTCAGTTCTACAGAGGAATTACTGAGTCTGTCGTCTGCACCTCCATAACTGTCTGGTTTGGCACTGCAACCAATCAAGACAAACACAGACTTCAACGGATAATTAGAACTGCAGGAAAAACAATTGCTACCAAACTGCCTTCCATTGAGGACCTGTATACTGGAGGAGCCAGAATATCACATCTTGGACATAAATTATTTCAACTTCTACCCTCAAAACAACACTATAGGGCACTGCAAGTCAGAACAACTAGATGCAAGAAGAGTCCCCCCCCCCTCCCCATTGCCATCACTCTGCTAACAACTAATTTCCATAACACTGTCAAACTATCTAGAAAGACACTATTACCATCATTATTCTCATCTTCCCTA
Organism: Ptyas mucosa; assembly: GCA_012654045.1. Classification (NCBI taxonomy): domain Eukaryota; kingdom Metazoa; phylum Chordata; class Lepidosauria; order Squamata; family Colubridae; genus Ptyas; species Ptyas mucosa. Next base: position 23,894,849 of record WNWU01000005.1, read on the forward strand.
TTATCTATCTCCTTACCTTCTTGTGACTATAACTTTGTTGCTTGTATCTTACGGTTTATATTGTTTATTTAATATCCTAGTATGATTTATGTTGATTGCTTATTTATTATCCATGACTGTCACTAAGTGTTGTATCTGATGTTTTATGATAAATGTATTTTTTACAATGACTATGATAATCATCTATCACTATTGTTGTATGTACACTGAGAGCTTATGTACCGGAGACAAATTCCTTGTGTGTCTAATCACACTTGGCCAATAAAGAATTCTATTTCTACAAGGAAAATACTAAGGGAAGGAGCAACTTTGCCAGTGCTACTGTTTAAAATAGAATTTGTTGGTTGACATGCTCCATAAACCACCGTAAATTTATATAATGTAAATAATAAAGTATTTTCAGTGGAAGGAGACTGAGATAGTATTGCAGAGCAGAGTGGAAAGGGGTGGGTTGTTCTATTAAGCTGATGGGCACGTTCCAGTTCAGAACAGTGTTTGATTCATTAGTGATGCATTACGTGAAACAACATAAACGATCACCAAGAGGGACTGTACTAAAGCCAAGTTAAGTTATTAGATTTTTAAAATAAATTGCTGCTAGACTGGCTGGGGATACATTTAAATTATATTACCAGAAATAAAAATCCAAAGCTCCATTTTTTTTTTTTTTTTTGGCATTCTCATTCCTATTGATGGAATATTTATATTTTCCTATCTTACCTTGTTTAGAAGCAAAAGCTTTCTGGAATCAATCAGCAGCCATTAAGTGTTCGGATGTGTAGAGTATCTTATGCATATGCCCTGATTAGGTAAGACCAGAGAGCACATGAAACAGGTTAGGTCAGATTTTCATTAGACATGAATTTGATAATGGTGTGATTGATTGTAGTCCAGAACACTTCAAAATATACATTTTACCCATTGCTGGATAAACTTACCTGTGCAAGTAACTGTTTACCTGTGTTCAAGTGTGAGGTATGGGCAGATTGTGCCATATCATCAGCCACCCATGCTAATGATCCAATGCAACTCTGCACTGATCTGCAAAAAAGCTTCTTCTATACAGATAAATATAAGAAGATGCTTCAACATTCCCTCGATTTTTAAGGGATCTTAATCATATAAAGCTCAGGTAAAATAATCCTTCCTCCCTGCCTTTTCTTATTCTCTCTCCCCCCTGCCCAGTATTTCTGAGGCTCGAAGGTCATAATAAACACATAAAATAAAGGAACTGGCTAAATATATTGTGCATTCAGTCAAAAATCTTTTTGTAGCCGAGGTGATACATTGAACATGGTTTATACAAAAACAGTATGTATTTACCCAAGTAGCAGAATATAATTCTGGCAAATAAAACATACAGTTTGGGTCTTTATGTCAACTATACAAAGTAGATTAGACTAGACTAGAATAGAATTTTTTATTGGCCAAGTGTAATTGGACACACAAGGAATTTGTCTTGGTGCATATGCTCTCAGTGTACTTAAAAGAAAAGATACGTTCATCAAGAATCATTAGGTACAACACTTAATGATAGTCATAGGGTACAAATAAGCAATCAGAAACAATATCAATATAAATCGTAAGGATACAAGCAACAAAATTACAGTCATACAGTCATAAGTGGATGGGTGGTGGGAACAATGAGAAGATTAATAGTAGTAAATAGTAATACTAAGTAATTATACTAGTATACTTAGTAATACTAAGTATTACTACTTTACTAAGTAGTAATACTTAGTAAATAGTTTGACAGTGTTGAGGAAATTATTTGTTTAGCAGAGTGATGGCATTCGGGAAAAAACTGTTCTTGTGTCTAGAACAGGAAACCTAACTCAATAGGAAGGCTAGAACAATTATTGAGCCTCTATAGTGACATAGTAACTTCTGAATGCTATCTTGTTTCCCAGGAGTTGAGGAATGTTTCAGCCCTCTTTGCTTTCATAGGTGCTCTTGCCTATTTCTCTGACTCTACACTTCAGTTTAATAGAAGTGTAGACAGAATCTGAAATTTGGAATCAACAAAGAATCTGAAGAAGGCCATCCCTCTGTGACTCAGGATTCCATTAAAATTATGTCTCCTCAATGGCCTAAAACAGCAATTCTCAAAGTGTGGTCTGGAACTTCTGGGGATCCCCAATATCCTTTTGTGGGGTCCCTGAAGTCAAATATTTTAAAATTTCTCATGCAATGAAGATCAATAGATATAACTCACATAGACCAAAGCTCTTTGAGAACCTCAGTCATTTTTAAGAATGTGAAGGGGTCCTAAGACCAACATGTTTGAGAACCACTGACCTGAAGGACCTTTCAAGCTCTGAGACAAAAGGCTTTTTTATCTGATTGGGAAAAAAACCGCTTACACATGGAGTAATAGGTTAGAATTCTCCACTTATAGGAAGATAGTTTCAATATATTTATTGGTGGTGGGGCAAATATTTTAATTTTAACGTCTCTTAATCTCATTCCAGACCCATGCTCAAGGAGGAAAAAAAGTGGTACAAACTGATGGATGGAGAAATGGATCTGTAGAAGAAAGGCTGGAGTATGGCCTTGTTAAGGTGAATTTACCTGTTTGATGAGCTAGAATTTGTTCCATTGCCTCTTTGACTAGGTTTAATCCTAAAGAGAAAAGTTGCTGGGCAGTACCAGTTCAAATCTGTTATGCTGTCAGGGTTCAGCTTTCCAGGATTTGTTCCTGATGAATTGAGAAATACGGTGCAGTTACAATGGTCCATTTGGGATCTCAATTGGCAGAACTTTTCTTGAATAAAAATAAATGCCCATTCACATCTTACAAATTTAGATCTTGAACAGCATTCTTCAAGTTTGGCAACTTAAGATGGGTGGACCTCCACTCCCAGAATTCTGAACATGTTGCCTGGCTGGGTAATTCTGGGAGTGGAAATCCACACATCTTAAAGGTGCCAGACTTGAAAAACATTGTGAACTTTCTTCACAGGTTTCAATTCAGAACCTCCTTCAAAGCATCAACACCTTGTAATGAAAAATGGAGGTTCACCTGAGGCAAGGCTGTAACAACTTCTTGCTGCAGCTGGCTTGAAACCAGTTGCTGTTAATTGCACTTAGCAGATCAGAAGCTGCCAATATGAAAAAGGAAGTGTAATTTTGAATACTTCAAGAACAGCCTGTCTATTTTAAAACTTAACTCAGAGATCCTTTTCAGAATACCCACACACAATTTTGGGAAGTGAGATAATGAGGAGGCCTCCTGCTGGTGAATGCTTTTCTTCTGTCCCTTTGCCAGGCTCCTTCAGGATTATTTTTGAAAGAGGTTGAAAACATTGTCTCTTATGCTTTCAACATTAATCGATATTACTAGTATGTTTTATTTCTCTTGATTTTTTTTAAAACTTTAATTATTCTATGGGTTTATTTTTTAATCCGGCTCTTGGTATAATTAGCCTATTTTAGCACCCTTAAATTAATACAGTCTCTTTTTTGGAGGTTGTTCTTGAGGGCCCTGGTTTTTTAAAATGCAATAGATAAATGATGCTTTTTGTGGGAAGATATATACCACTTCAATGTACAGATGCTTGTTTTTTCCCCCAGGGCATTGAGAAATATGTGATTGAGGATACAGAAGAAGCTAGACAAAACAAAGAGGGGTATCCCAGACCCCTGAATATAATTGAGGGGCCCCTGATGAATGGCATGAAAATAGTTGGCGATCTTTTTGGAGCTGGCAAAATGTTTCTTCCTCAGGTAAAGAAGAAGTTTCCATTAGCTTATCACAATTTAGCTGTGTAATTAAACATTACACCAGTGCTTTTTTTGGCTTGAGTGAGGATCAATGTCCAGTTCTTAGCACTTCAGGACGTTGTAGTAGAATATAGGATATTGTTTTATACCAAGACAAACAGTTTGTCCATTTTACCTCAGTACAGTTTACTCTCATTGGCAGCAACTTTCTAGAGGCAGTAGTGGCTTACCCAGGCACAGACACATTTTCATATCCCAGGTTTCATTAATTAAGTGTAATGGAAAAGATATTCCTGTACAGTGAAAGAATTCTGACCCCAGGAAATTGGTTGAAGTATCAAAAGTGAAGATGCTCACAGGCCTTCCACTGAAATACCAGTTTCCTTTAATTGAGAACTGGGAGTGGGAATAAATAACACAATTGAGAATTGGAAATCCGTACTACATCCATGTAGCTTTCTTTGTAACAATATGCAATGGTTAGTCCACAGCCCTTAAAATTCCTAATGGTCTCCCATCCAAATACAAATTACATTCAACCCTGCTTAGCCTATGCTACTAGGATTTCTCCTAGTGGCAGTCTATCAGATTTAGTTTATAAACTCTCAGATTTCCCCCCCATTTTAGTACTAACTGTGGCTGATCCGGAATAGTTTTTTCCCCCAAACTGCCTGGGCATCACCTGCTGCAAATGGCCCTTTAGTAGTAAAGATGAGATGATTGAATATGGGATCTCATCAGTAGTGGGTTTCCAAATTTTTTACTACTGGTTCTGTGGGTGTGGCTTTGTAGGTGTGGCATGGCTTTGTGAGCATGGCATGGTTTTGTGAGCGTGGCAGGGAAGGATTCTGTAAAATCTCCATTCCCACCCCACTCCAAGGGAAGGTTACTGCAAAATCCCCATTTCCTCCCAATCAGCTGGGACTTGGGAGGCAGAGAGTAGATGGGGGCAGGGCCAGTCAGAATTTTTACTACTGGTTCTCCGAACTACTCAAAATTTCCGCTATTGGTTCTCCAGAACTGGTCAAAACCTGCTGAAACCCACCTCTGGACCTCATGTATGAAAGCATGTACTCTTAATACTAGAGATACCCTGTATCTTAAAATGGGTATTGCTTTCTTTTCATTGTTGTTAGTGACTATTGCTGTTCTTACATTTAGTTGTAAAGATGGCTTTCTGGGTTAATGGCTTATTGGACATAAAATGAAAATATCCTCTACTATCCTGATGTATGCCAGCAGATAAAACAGCATTTTACCTCGTGGATTAGTTTAGTCTCTTTTTTTATTTGTTCATATTTGATTGGCAATATGTTCACAATCTGTCTGTCTCTTTTCATGTGTTAGCTTTTAGTTTTAATAGTTAGGTTTAATGTTTGGCTTTCTCCAAATTAGTATTTTATACACATTTGATGCAGGCAGGCATAGCTTTACAGATGTGGGCTGAAACTCTAGCATGGCTCAGTTTATTTAGACAGGCAATGGATAGTCTTGAAGGACTGCAAGTGTTAGTATACTTTGCTTGACTAGCAAGTCACTGTAACAATAAATCCACTGGGATAGGTTTGTGTTGGATTTGTGACACCATATTAAAAGGTTAAATATATTAAATATTAAAGTACATTAAAAGGTGCCTATCACTCTCCCTCTCCCACTCTCTCTCAAGAGCAGCTATGGATCTCTGTGGGTCTCTCTGATCATTGTATGATTCATCTCATCCCCGCCTATAGTCTCGGCCCCGCTAGACTTCAAGTGCGGGAACACAAGGAATACACATGAAGCAAAAGGCGGTGTATCAATCCTGGTTTAATCCGCAACACAACAGCTCTACTCGACGCCGGAATGCTAACGCAAACAAAGTCAAAGCTGGGGATGGCTGCTACCCAGTGCCTATTTATAGGGTTGCTTATGTGTCTGGGATGGGGAGTGTCCTCGAAATGACAGTCAGCTGTACGGGGCGCTTGATTGCATTTCCCGCCGCAGCTGCAACCCAGTCGCGGGCCGATGACGTCATTCCTCCATCCGCGCCATCCTGCTGCCAGCTGTTGTCCGACCGATCCGCCCCATGCCCATGCGACCCCATTATACCCATCACCTGTGCGCCGTAACTCCTAAACGTGGATCCTAACCCCACCACCATCACCCGTGTCCTCCGTGCCCCCACCCCTCAGGTAGAGTTGCGTCTATGGCTTGGTGTCTGGGGCAGCTTGACGCTTGACAGATAGAAACTTGAAACCGCAAAACCTGTAGTCAAAACAGTGAAGTCTTGGACTGAGGAGGCAAAATGCTTTACTATCATCCCAGTCCCCAAGAAACCATCAGGGAACTGAAGGACTTCAGACCAGTCACTCTGACATCTGTAGTTATGAAGAGCTTTAAAATGCCAATGTTGGCCCACTTGAAAATCATCATGGATTCGCTGTTAGATCCCTTGCAGTTTGCCTACCGAGCAAATACATTGGTGGATGATGCTGTCAATATGGTATTGCACTATATCTTGCAACATCTTAATCCCCAGTGACCTATGCATGGGTCCTTTTTGTTGACTTCAGTTTGGCTTTCAATACCATCATTTTCGAAGCTCTAAACTGATTCAGTTGGCTGTGCCTATCCATACTTGTAGGTGGATTACTAGTTTTTTGACAGAAGGGAAGCAATAGATGAAGGTAGGGAAAATCACATCGAGTACCCAACAATTAGCCCAGATGCCCCTCAGGGCTGTGTGCTCTCTCCATTGCTCTTGTTTCTCTATACCAATGACTGCATCTCTAAGGATCCTTGTGTTGAAGTAGTGAAGTTTGTAGATAATACAACAGTCATTGGTCTCATTTGAGGTGGTGATGAGTCTGCATATATAGACTGGAGGTTGAACAACTGGCCCTATGGTGCAGCTGGAACAATCTGGAGCTGAACACACTTAAAACTATAAAGATGAGTGGATTTTAGGAGGAGTCCTTGTATTCTACCGCTACCATTCAACATTAGAACCATCATTAAAAAAGCACAACAAAGAATGTTCTTCCTATATCAACTCAGGAAGTTCAGACTGCCCCAGGAGCTCCTGTTACAGCTTTAAAGAGGAATTATTGAGTTTTGTCATTTGTACTTCCATATCTGTATGGTTTGGTACAGCAACTAAGAGGACAGGTACAGATTCCAATGGATAGTTATGACTGCAGAAAAAGCAATTTCAACCAGCCTGTCTTCCATAGAAGACTGGTAGGTTGCATGGGTCAGAAGGAGGACTGAGAAGATAACTACAGACCCTTCACATCTTGGACATAATTTGTTTCAACTCCTCCCTTCGGAATGCCGCTATAGGGCATTACATTCCAAAACAACTAGACATAGGGACATTTTTTCCCCTTGTGCCACCACTTTGCTGAACACCTAATCCTTACAGTACTGTTTTATGTCTAAGTATATTTACCCATGTTTTATGGCTATAATGGTATTATTATCCTTCTCATCTTCTCTACTACCCCATTATTGGTGTCATTGTTGTGATTGTTATTACCTTGTTGTTTTGCATGTATACTGAGAGCTTCGGTATCAGAGACAAATTCTTTGTGTGTCTAATCACACTTGGCCAAATAAAGTATTCTATTCTATATGAATGTAATGTATTGGAAGCATTTCTCTAAAACGCCAGAAAATGGAGAAACTGGTAAAGGAGTTGCTTAGAAGTTTCTAGGTTACTTAGTTAGTATTTATTGGTAATTTTCTGTTTTGGGGGCCTGGTATGATTTGGTTTCAATTTAATTCCTTGGTTGCTATAATCTTGAATAAACTTTTGAACGCTCATGGATCTTTTTCTGAATCTGAATATACAGGTGATTAAATCTGCTAGAGTTATGAAGAAAGCGGTGGGCCATCTTATCCCATTCATGGAGAAGGAAAGAGAAGAATTACGTGCGTTGTCTGGTAGCACGGAGGAAGATGTGAGTTTGCAGCTTCAATCCTTGATTCTCTTAAATTAATTTTCGTTGCAGTTGTGTTATAGATTTTTGTGTGGGTCAGGAATTCTTGGCACGTCATGGCAGCAACTTCTGCAATAAATAGATCCTCTTACATGAGCTCTCAGTCACAGAAATGGGCGGCTGATCGGAAAACATAAAGTTGTCCATTTGATATGTTGCCAATAAAACAAACAGCAATAGTATTCTACATAAGGATCCATAGTCATAAACTTGGTACTTAATTGGATGAATGTTCAACAGACAAAAAAAAAATTAACAGTAGCAAGAACAGTTTTTGCCTCTCTGTTGAGCTGTGTTTTTCTCTACAGCATCATTTTCAGTGATAAAGAGTTTTCTACCTCCATAGAAGCTTTGTTCCCGTGCCCCTTTTTCCCATTGGGTAGCTCTCCCCTTCATGTTACAAGCTAATTTTGGGGATTGCCTATCTATGCAATCTCATACAGCCTCACTTCAAAATATTGTCTCTGAGCAAAAAGTTATGGAGCAAAAGGGTGCTAGTTGTTACTAGAGAGTCCCAGCAGGGATGAATCAGACCTTTTAGGATTGATGTCACTAAATGCATTAGTAAGTCCGTGCCAATCCTATTATTCTCTTTATTGGCATTTTTCTTTTTTTAAAAATCTGCACTGTTCTTGTTTTAAAAGCATTTTGTGGTTTGATGTATGACACAATACAGTTTTGAAGTTGAAAAATGGATTCTGGAGAAATGCAAATTAGTCTGGGAGGTGTGAATCAGATTGGTTCACTTCCAAAGGCAGAGCAAACAAAATCCTTGGACTTCCATGCTCTGCAGCCTCTTGTCTTAGGAAGCATCTGTCAAGCTAATGTGTAGTTGCTCATTGGAAGCAGTCGTGAGGCTGGAAGAAACCTGATGCTTGGTGCTGTAGCAGATTTCTTTCATTCCTAACAGGCATGAAAAAAAAATGAAATAACAGCAGTTGTTCTTGTAGTTCAAATTGTTGCGAAGGCTGGGTTGATTTAAGAACAAATTGTGAATTTTATGCTGTCTTTGGCATTTAGGAAGGGAGTGAAATGTGGTAAAGCAAAATGCTGAGTGAGAAACACAACAATCAAGAAGCTTACTCGCTTTAAGATGTATTTATTTAGCAGCCACATGTTTATTTAAAAAGAGGGAAGTGTGTTCTGAATTAGTATGGAATTAGGCCAGTCCTGTATTATTACTCGCTAATAGTTGGTATATGCTACAATCTTTTGGAAATGCTAAATGCTGCTATTCTAGTGTGTGTGGGAATCTGCTGGCCTCCGAATATGAATTTTATCATTGAAATGTTTGCTGCTGTCCTATCTCAAAATGAGGTGCATATCTCCTGGCATAGAAGCTCTCATGAGTGCAGTTACCTCTCAGAATATTTGCTGTAGTGCCAGAAGAACAGCAAATATAGAGCACTGGTTATTATCTTTCAGAATGGATGGCTTTGCTGCAAGCTTGTGCCAGGACTGAAGAGGAAAGCTATTTAGCCCTGTTCCCAATTAGTCTGCTTCAAATCATTTAATGTTAAAAATCATCTTGTTTTTATCCCAAAGATGTCTTAAAAATAAATATATGCACTGGTCTACATTGCAGCCTAGTCTGAGCTTAGCCCATTCCCCCCTCCCTCTTCCCATTCCCATCAGTTTTAGGATTCCCCTAGCAATTAGGCCTGTGATTATTGTTTGACCATTCCACTGTGACTGTTTTTTTTCCTGGCTTGATTAAATGAGCATGCCCTTCAGCTCCAGTCACGCAGGTTTTCATGAGTGTAATGCATAATTATGCTGAACCTTGGCATAATCTGGATGTTCATTTCCCCCAAATTCTGTTACATTTTAAGAAGACAGAAAGAGTTAAGCATTATAGTAACACAGAAACCCTCAGGCATCAAAGCTTTTGTTTACATTAATGATGGATAATAACAAGGGGTATTTAGGTTGCCAGCAGAGGTATCTGTAAGGGAAGATAACAGCTTCAAGATGGCAGCCAGGACTGAAGTCTTAATATTTTTACGTTTATGTGATGTATGCAACAGCTATTTAAAAGGAGCAGAGCTTTGAGAGCTTGGTTGTGCATGCCTGCTGTATGCTTTTGATTTCTCCCTCTGGATGCCTCTGGGTTATATACCTGTTTGTTTGGAAAATGAGCTATGCTGTAATCAAGATAAATATGGGAGGGGGGAGGGTACAGCCTTAAAGAGCCATAGTTATACAGACATAGTGACTTTTTTCATGAATCTCCCCCCAGAATTCCTACCTCTTTGAACGCAAGGGCTCCATTTGAGAAAAACATGCCAATATTAGCAAAACATGGTATCATAAAAGAAGCAAAGATTTATATGTGTGCCTCTGTTTCTTTTTTAAAACTGTCTGCCCAGCACTTATTGCTTTTCATGAATAAGAAGAAACAAATTTAAAACCATGGATACGCCACTATCATGTATAGATAAATGAAATGCTTTTGGTTTTAAAAATTAATATAGAATAGAATAGAATTCTTTATTGGCCAAGTGTGATTGGACACACAAGGAATTTGTCTTGGTGCATACGCTCTCAGTGTACATAAAACAAAAGATACATTCATCAAGAATCATAAGCTACAACACTTAATGATACTCATAGGGAAACAGTCAATATAAATTTTAAGGATACCAGCAACAAGGTTACAGTCATAAGTGGGAGGAGATGGGTGATAGCAACAATGAGAGATTAATAGTAATATGTAAACTATAATGTGTAAACATTGATATGAAAGTATTCACTGAAGAAATCAGTAGAGGATCCTAGAAGTAGGGACTTCAGGAGAGAAAATGCTAAGGTTGCTTGCTTCCATTATGGCTAAGAATTTAGGGAGTTGTGGTTCCAGCATATTTGGAAAGCACCAGGTTGGAGAAGACTGTGCTACAGTGTTCTGATCTACTTCTTTTTATTGAATAACAATCAGTTGTGCTGCTCATAGATCCCTGTTTACAAATGGTTCCTTTACTGAAGCCATGGGGAATGTTCTGTTATTTTGACAAAAGTAATTTTTTAAAAGACCCCTGAGTTTTGTATTCAGAAAGGTTGACTCCCATAGCGATAATAATGTTAAATTTTATTCTCATCAGGATCAAATTAATGGATTGAAGAAACAACCGTATTTTTCATTTTGTGGTCTGTGAGTTGCAGCAAACTGCCTAAGATGCAAGGTGATTCCTTGCATCCTAGGGGAAAGATATTTTGAAATGTATTTATATATGATGCTCTGAACTATGGTGCTGGAGAAAACTCCTGTGAGTCCCGTGGACTGCAAGGCGGTCAAACCGGTCAGTCCTAGAGGAGATCAACTCTGACTGCTCTTTAGAAGACCAGATCCTGAAGATGAAACTGAAATACTTTGGCCACCTAATGAGAAGGAAAGACTCACTGGAGAAGAGCCTAATGTTGGGAAAGATTGAGGGCAAATGTAGAAGGGGACGACAGAGAATGAGGTGACTGGATGGAGTCACTGAAGCAGTAGGCGGGAACTTAAATGGACTCCAGAGGATGGTAGAGGACAGGAAGGCCTGGAGGAACGTTGTCTATCGGGTCGGGACACGACTTTGCAACTAACAACAAAAAAATGATGCTCTTAGTTCTCATTTCTGTCTTAATCAAGGACAATTAGATTGAGACATAAAGACAAGCCTAAGATGACACATTATGGTTGGTGAGCATTTCAGTCCAAAGTTTTCAAGTCTAGTCAGTCTGGAGTTGATACTCTGCTATTCTTATGATGGTTTGCACTATAATTTTACAGTCTTTATCATGTATTGTGATTGAAATGGTGGGAGTCACAGCCATAAACCAAATTAAGTGGCATACAGTTTGTCTACATCTTCTCTAACTACTAACCAAGAATTCCCCAGTTTTTTGTTTCTATGGACAATATATTTACAAAATGATGGTTGTGGTGGCATGATAGTAAGAACATGGGTGCCATAACCAAATGTAGATTGATATTCATTATATCAAAGAGTTGAAAGAAAAGATAGGGTCTTAAAATAGCAGAAATATTCTTATTTTTATTTTTAATCACACTAAGAAAGATTATTTCTCACCCAAACTTCGGAGCCCAGCTCAAATAAATACCATGCCATGTACAGATAATTTGAAATCAGTTGTCTGTAATCAATCATTCACTGATTCCTTCTCTTTACTTCTGTTCCAACTCAGTTTCAAACACTCCTCCTCTCACTTTTGGTCTTCATTCACTGTGGACTATGACAAGGGAGAGAACCTGTCCAAACGCTCAGTGGTGCCCAGTTCTGCAAGCTAGGGCCAAGGACATAATTAGAAAACAGGCTGCCTTTGAGGTGGAAGACTCACTTCCTTAGCTTTTGGTAATGGAGAGGAAGAGAAAGGATTACTATTTGGGAGAAGGAGAGTCCTCCTTACTGTCATAGTCAAAGGAGGTGGGACTATAATCTTCTCTACCTAGGCTAATTGCTGTGCTCGCCTTTCCGTCGCAATTGCACTCTTTTCATTTCAGAAGCAATTCTGCTTCTGCAAGGGTCAGTACCTGCTCATTCAAATATCCAGATCCACTTAGCTCTCCAAGTTTTCCCTTTTAACCATTACATCATACCAATGTTGCAATAAGGCAATCATTCATATGATAGGAATTGTTCAGAAATGAAGTCTACATAAATTCTGAAAATGGCTTAACTTTTGCAGGATCCTTATCAAGGCACTATTGTGTTAGCTACTGTGAAAGGTGATGTCCACGATATCGGCAAGAACATTGTAGGAGTAGTTCTGGGCTGCAATAATTTCAGGTAATGAGACTCGACCTTTTGATCTTGCACATACTTCCTTGTACTGTAATTAGTTGGCAGGCTAGAAATATCTCCTGCAAGTGGGACATTTAATAATTTGGCTAAAGTGCTAGCTTTCTGAGGGCACTTTAGATTGTTCTAATCAATATTTATTATACATGTTTATTTATATCATTTAAAAAGTACCAAGTCTAAAAACCAGGTGATATATATAAAGTTTATCTGTTCACACAGGAAAAGATTTAGTAAAGGCTAACATAGTTTTGCCAGCAGACCTGGGTACCCCAGGGTGATATGGAGTGGTTTGTCTGATCATTGCTATTGGGGAGGGAGGGCAGTGAGGGTTTGTTGGGTTTTGTATTTTAGGTTTTATTTCTCTAAGCCAACCCAAGTCATTGTGAGTGAGTTAGGCAGACATATATTTTTTCTTTGTAAATATATTAAACTTGCATGAATCTCTACAAAATACTGTGTACTGTAATAAAAAGATGGGCCAGTTAACTGTTCCATCGCCACAAAGGCAGAAGATTTTGGCCTCAAGTATTTGAAATTTAGTCTCAAGAACTCTTTGGAATAAATTATGAAAGTGTATAGGGTAGCATAAAAGCTCTGCAGAAACTTGATCAAAATGCATGATTGAACTTGAAACTGTTCAATTTCTGCCTAACTCAGCATTTTCAGATATATTTTTAATCTGGGAATTTTTGTTTGGACATTGGGTAGCCAGTTCATAAGTCAAAGTCCTCAGGATTTGCAATATGGCAAGCTATCTTGAAATGCTTGGTAGCAGTATTACTGCCCAAGAAGTTCATTTCTCAATTATCTGTTCTTCTTAAATAAGAAATTTCAACCCTGAGCTACAAATATTTTCCTTTATTGGTAAATAAGAAGTCACTGGACTTGATAGAAAGTGTAACTCAAGCAAGTACGGTAATAACTAAGAATGGGGCAGTATAAGAAGGTTCAGGTATAAAGGAAGATCACAAGCCAAATGTTGTTCTCTTGAGCTTCCTCACATGATGATTGATCTTTTTTGTGGACTATTAAGAGACATGGATTAATTGAGCATATGTACAAATTGATTCCCCAGAGTTATTGATTTGGGAGTTATGACGCCATGTGACAAGATACTTAAAGCTGCTCTTGAAAACAAAGCAGGTACTCACAAATTTGACTTGTATTTGTTCAGTTTTGTGGAGTTTCAAGAATATATTTACTTCATGTGAAAATGTGCATCTTCAAATGCTAGTTCTCACTGACAAAATGTAAACTAAGGTGATAACTGGTACACTCTTTCTTCTTGAAAACAGAATCCTTAAAATATATTAGGATTTGTCAGAAAAATGGATAAAATTTTGATTTGATATTAAGTAGTCCATTGGTGTATGTGGTTATTTTGGCTCAACTTCAGTGCAGTGATTAACTTTACAATGTACAAATATAGCCAGCTTGTAGAATTCAGATTTATTTATTTAAGGATAGGTTCTATGTTAATCTTCACCAAAATCTCTAGTTGTTTAAAAAATATCTAGTGGTTTAAAAATTAAGTTAAAATTCAAATATTTTTTTCATTTTTAAAATGACTGGAAGAATAAAGTTATAATTTATAACTTTTTAAAGTTAAAAATGGTGCTCGACGTGGCGCTCTCATGTGACACCGCTCCTGCGCGAGCTGCACTGGCTCCCGGTGGTCTTCCGGGTGCGCTTCAAGGTGTCGGTCATCACCTTTAAAGCGCTCCATGGCTTAGGGCCCGGGTACTTACGGGACCGCCTACTACCTCCAATAGCCTCCCACCGACCGGTACGCTCCCACAGAGAGGGGCTCCTCCGGGTGCCGTCGGCCAAACAATGTCGACTGGCGGCCCCCAGGGGGAGAGCTTTCTCTGTGGGGGCACCCACTATCTGGAACGACCTCCCCCCAGAGATTCGGCGGATCCCGGATCTTCGTACCTTCCGCCGTGAATTAAAAACTTCTTTGTTTCGTCAGGCGGGCCTGGCCTAATTTCTTCCCTTTCTGTATGAAAATTTTAATTTTATAATTTTTAAATTTTAAATTTGGGGTTTTAATATTTTGTAATGGGTTTTAGATTGTTGGGGCAATTATTTAATCTGGTTTTAAATTGGTTCTTAAATTTTTGTATCTATGTTTTTTATCTTTGCCTGTTCACCACCCTGAGTCCCTTCGGAGAGAAGGGCGGTCTATAAATCTAATAAATAAATCTAATAAATAAATAATTATCTGGTGTTAAAAAGATCACAGTGTTTTTATTCACCATAGATGTTTGAGATATTTAGAAATTCTAATCCTACCCATTTCACATGAGTTGAATATCCAGGTATCTCTAGTTACAGAAAGTTAGGAGAAAGTTAGTCAGACCCATAGCTTCATTTAACAACTGAATGGCATTTTTACCTTAAAGTTTAACATAGATTCTGAAATCATAGAGAAAATGTTGGAAATATATGACTATTTATATTTATAGATATAATTGGCTTGTCTGGTCTTATCACTCCATCTTTGGATGAGATGATATTTGTTGCCAAAGAAATGGAAAGACTAGAAATAAGGATCCCTTTGCTGATTGGAGGAGCAACTACTTCAAAGTAAGTTAGGTTGTTTTTTTTTTGCTATAGGCAGAGGATGTTGACCTAAATACATAGAATTGCTTATGTAAAAAAGAAAATGATTTCCAAAATTAACTGTTTTATGTTCCTTTTAGATTATTTTAATCAATATTTATTAGATATGTTTGTTTATACCATTTTTACATTTATACCATTTTAAATGTACCAAGTCTAAAAATCAAGCGCCTGAATACTAATTTTAAGTTTCAAAGAAGTTATTGATTTCCTCACTGAAAAAGAGATGTATAAAACTGATTTATTTTTGGTACATTTGGTTTAGCAAAAATGAACTTGGTTTTGCAACATTGAGAATCAAGCCATACGTGTTTTGCATTAACTAAATTTTCATGCAAAGGTCTCAGGAGAATCGTAATATGTCATAGATTGAAGATAAAAAATGTAATGGGATGTGAGAACCTAAAATATAAGAATTATTTCAAACTACTTCTAGTTATAGATGGCTGTTCTAACAGCAGTCGATAATTAAGTTTTTTTGATTTTGTTATGAGATGTGTGATGTAAATTTGTACCATTGTGTAGTGAGAATTACCTTTGCAACACTGAAAATAAAATCATAGTTTTTAAAATATGTAAAACTGGCATTCTGGGGAGTTTGAGAATAGAATCTGGGAGATTCAGAGTATTGTAAAATTGGAAAACACTTACCATATTTTTCGGAGTATAAGACACACCTATCTTTTTTGGTGAGGAAAAAAAGAAAAAGAAATCTCCCTCTGCCTCTGAGCAATTTTGCCTCGTTGGAGCAAACAGCCTGCTTTACTTTCATTTTTGTTTTCAGCATAGTTTGATTAGCACAAGGGAAAAAAAAATCTGCTCCAGCAATTTACCTCTTTGCAGCAAGCAGCAGAGCCTGTGCAAAACAGCTGAGAGCAAATCAGCTGAGAGTCAGGAGGCCGATCCAATCAACTTGTGCTAATTAGGCTGTGCTGAAGCTGAAAGGAGCTGTTTTTTCTTGCTGTTTGCTTGCAAGGAAGTAACTGCTGCGAGGCAGAGGCCAAAGGGTAGATGGGGCTACATTCGGTGTATAAGATGTACCTAAATTTTCACCCCCTTTTAGGAGGGAAAAAGGTGTGTTTTATACTCCGAAAAATATGGTAAGATGGTGTCATCTGGCTCAGGCAAGCAGTATTTATCTGAGAAATATAACCGCTTAGATATTGATTAGTTTCCATATTATGTTAGAACTCGTTGAAAATAAAAGGATTTTGCAATCATATATATATATATATATATAAGGATATATTTCTCTGACTCTTTGTAATGTACAAGTTGGCTGTCATTTCCTTAAAGGAGAAGATGAATTTGCCAAGGACTTACAGATTTCCTATCAGAATATAATCATATTTGTACATTAAGATGTTTTTTATTGTTTCTTCATATGGTTATTGTTTTCTTAGGTTTCCTTTTATGTTATTACAGAACTCATACAGCTGTAAAAATTGCTCCACGGTATAGTGCTCCTGTCATTCATGTCCTGGATGCCTCCAAAAGTGTGGTGGTTGTAAGTTGTGATAAGATTTCTATCTGAAGATTTATACCAGACTGCTCTAATCTGGTGCATCCCAGAAGTATAAAGATTATAACTCTCAGCTGTCTTGGCTATGTTAATTGGTAATTCTGAAAATTGTAATTCCCTAAATCTGTAATAAGTAAATACTCTCATGAAGCGATAGTCCAAATGAACATGCGTAGTATCTACCCTAGTTTCAGATCTGACTTTTTTCTCCTAGACATAGGTTGCTAAAATATTGTTGGATTTTAACCTGAGGGACTCTAATTACTGTGCAACAACCCTTACGCATAGAAAATCCTGTGAGGAGTGATCTCAATTTCTTTCCATTTCTATAGTATTTTACTCTTATTTGCTTCAGCTGGCTTATTTGGATAAATTGGTTTTCATTTTGGTCATTGAACAGTTTTTCATTCGTACAGAAACCTTATTCCAAATATCCTAAAAGATTTTTGATGGAAACCCACCTCCTTGTAAATGTCCATGAAGTTCCTTTTGAACTTTGCAGTATGAACTTTCAGATTTGTTGAATTCCTTTTTCTTCATTTTGGACCTTAAGAAAAAAAAACACCTGTCTTCCTTGGTTATATAATCAGGTAAAAAACCCCGGATAGGTTTTTTTTAACATTCAAGAAAGTTAAGGACAGAATTTATTAGACTCTTACATTGCTTCTTCAGCTACGATTGACTTTAAGCAGTGTCTCAGTCCATATTAGCCTGCCTAATATAGTTAGGCATAGTTGAAGGGACTGGTTTAAGAGATGGGTATTTTCACATTGCTGTCTGACATTAAATTAATACTTTTCAGTGGGATCATGTTTTTTCTAATTCAAATCCCTCCCGTTTGGACTGCATAGCTCTAAGCATATGAAGCATATGTGGTCAGATGTGAATCTTCTTAAGGCAGCAGGGCAGCTACTGGGAGGGAATAGGAGGAAATCCTTAATCATCAGTTCCAGGGCAAAACTCTGCCTTTCATCAGGTACACCTGGATTTCATCCACTCAAGGAAATAGCCAACCTTCATTTCATCGAGGAATGAAGGGAAAATCTTCCTCATCATCTTCTCATTTCAGACCTGCTTTCTTAACTAATTCATTCCCCCCCCCCCCCCCCCCCCAATTTGAAGTCTGCAAGTAAGGTCTTCAGTACATTCACTTGGCATCCTTTTAGTTGAAATAGCACTCATATGAAAATGTGATGTATCTATTAGGAATTCTGTGATTTTTACAAAAGACGTTAAGGTAGTTACTACACATGTTCTTTTGGAGTGTCACCTCATTAGGGTATGTAAGTTCTCAAAAGAGAGAATTTGAAAAATAATGGATAGCATGCCTCAACGACAGATTCAACCATCATGTTGTATTTGTTACAGTGCTCTCAGCTTTTAGATGAAAGTCTAAAAGATGACTTTTTTGAAGAAATACGAGAAGAGTATGAAGACATTCGGCAGGATCATTACGACTCACTTAAGGTAAATAGTGGTAAAACTACTTTTTAATATCACAGGAGCATTGTGTAGTTACATGCGGGGGTGAAATCTAGCAGGTTCTGACACGTTCTGGAGAACCGGTAGCGGAAATTTTGAGCAGTTCAGAGAACCGGCAAATACCACCTCTGGCTGGCCCCAGAGTGGGGTGGGAATGGGGATTTTGCAGTATCCTTCCCTTGGAGTGGGTGGGAATGGAGATTTTGCAGCATCCTTCCCCTGCCACGCCCACCAAGCCACACCCACAGAACCAGTAATAAAAAAAATTGAATTTCACCACTTGTCAAATGTCTCCCAGAAGCCCATTGGATCTTCACCTCTGGTCCTGTCTCCTGCTTTGTGTTAGCAACTTGCTAGTTCAAATCCTATCATTTATCATTTATCTTTTAGGGGACATCTAAAATCTAATATCTGTTAATATTGGGATCTAATATCCTCCCTCAAACCCCTAATTTGTGACTGAGGGATATGGTCACAATCATCTTACTGGTGATTGAAAGGTCAAATGGCAAAACATGAAAATAATTTCAGTAACACTATTTCCTCTGCTTCTTTGTCCAGATTCTTTTTTTCCTGAAATTTCAGATTTTAATCTGAAGTTGTGGGAAACTCTTAGACCAGTGTTTTTTCAAATCTTCTCTTTCAGTTTCTTCCTGTTTCCTTCTTGAATTCTGCCTTTGTTTTTAAGAGGACTCGTATTTCTTTTCTTTTTTTAAGACTCTACCAGATGGTGGGATTGATGGGTTTGTGTCTGTATACAAGGGAATATCTCTTCCTAGTGAAGATGGAGATTCTTAATCTACAGTCTACACCTGGATATATTTATTGGGAATCTCTGAGTTTCTTTAAAAAATATTTATAATTAATTTATTTGATTTATATAGCTGTCGATTCACTTTTATGTGACTCTAGGAAAAAGTTTTCTTCCTCCTGACAAGGGTGCCTTCCAGGCTTGTATTAATTATTGCTAGCTCCATTTGCTTTCTTTTATCTAAATAAATTAACTGCTAGATTTAAACAACACAGCACTAATCTCTAGATTTTTTCCTCCCATATATAGGAAAGAAAATACTTGTCTTTAGAGCAAGCAAGAAATAAACGCTTCTATTATGACTGGAAAACTGAGACTAAACCAGGTTAAGTTTTAAAACTGTTTTCTGCTTTGCCAAAATAAAGATATGTAGAATCCTTAGTGCTTTTTGTGTCAGGGTTCCAAGGAACACCAGGGAAAATAGTCTTCCTCAGTTTTGGAAGAAAATTTTCTTTTTTGCTTCTTAACTGCCACTCTGAGCTTGGTTGTTTTCTTCAGTGCTAGAAGGTACTGAGCTACAGGAACACAGACATTTTTGGAAAAAAACTCCATAGTGAATTGAAATTGGATTTCAGTATTTATAACTTAATGAAAATTAATTTGTAAATATTTTTTCTCTCAGAAATTCAACTGGTTACCATATCATTCTGTTTATTTTTAAGAGTCTCTACTTTTTTAAAGTATTACTTGTAGAACTGTTATAAATTGCTCTCTTGCCTCTCTAGTTAATTAACTTTATTTTAATTTAAAATTAATATATTAAATTTAAACTACTTTTAAAATATATAAGAATAGGGCTGTTTAAATAAAGATTGGCCGGTTGCTTTTCTTAAGAAATATAGTTTGTCTTATGGATTTCTGTAGGATTTCAGCAAGAATTGGCCCAACCAATCAGTGCCAACAGAGGGAAAACGTTATTCCTAACACATGTGATGAGAGTTCGGATTGCTGAGCCCAGAAAGTGCTGCTCTCAGTGATAGTACTGGCCTTGTGGAATAGCCTCCCACAATAGCCTCCCAAGTTGAGATCAGGCTAGTCCCCAAAACTTTTAAAGATGGTGTTCTTTTGAGAAGCCTTTCCCTGATGTTATCACATCATCTTTAACATCTGTTTTTATTATTTGTATTTTTAGGTGTAGGTGTTTATACTGTTTTTATGGAATTTTTACAGTGAATATTTTATCGGTTTTACATTCTCTGTAAGAATCATTTGATTGCAGGATAAAAATGTGATTTTTACTTGATCCTTATTTACTTACTTACTGATAAAAAATACTTAATCAATCAATCAATCAATCAATCTGCTATGCTTATTGCTAGTGCTTTTAAAGGAGTATATAGAATAATTGTGATTCCAAAAACATCAAGAAAAGGTCATATGAAAAGAATTCTTGATCCGTACCTGCCTTATCTGAAGTAAGAAGCAAATAGGTTAAAACTGCTATATGGAATTTTTGTGGAGAATTATAAACTGCTCCCATGAATCAGCTCTATATTCTCTGAACAGTTAATTGCAAAGCTGACATGAGGAATCCAGATTAAATCATCCCTGACAGATGAGAGGCACCACAGCTTTAGTAACCAAGGAATTTGTAAAGTCATGATTTCCCATAGGTTACTATTTCTGCTACTTCTTTTTTGCCATCTCATGCTGCAGAAAAACCATACATATATTCTTATTATTTTCCAGCTGGTTAGTTCATGGGAAATAAATAGCAGTCCTGTTTGTTGAATTCCTTGATGTTCCCTGCATTCAATAGGGTCCAAAGACACACAGCCTTGGCTAACTGAAGTTAAGCATATGATAATCCTTCAGCATTAAGTGTTTGTACTAAAAGCATATTAAAATAGAATCTGTTGTAAAAAATATATGTGGAAATACAAAATTCCTGTGTTGAATTTTCATAGTTAAACCACAGTTCCTTAGCACTAGAGTCTTTGAAGATTATGACTTACAGAAGCTGGTGGATTATATTGACTGGAAACCATTTTTTGATGTCTGGCAGCTTAGAGGCAGATATCCCAACCGGGGATTCCCTAAAATCTTCAATGATAAAGTAGTGGGTGAGTAAGCACAATAGCATTTTCTCTAATGGAGGATGTAAAAACTAGGTTAATTATTATTTAAAATGCTTGTAGTTGTGTAAACATGCAAAGGAATTAGTGATGCAAATGAGATGCAAATAGATTTATCATCCATAAAACAATTATGTAACTGGTAAATTCATGATGTCTTTATCTTGGCATACAGTGAACACAACTAATTCCATTAATCCAACTTTCGTTTTTGAAAGGCTTGTGATTAGCCATTCATTAAATCATTTTCTTCTGCCATGGCAAGATATTATTTTGGGCCACCTGTAATCAGTGTGTGGGTAGAGAAGATTTACAAGATTGTTTATATCTTCCTAATAAGAAAATTGCATGTTTAGATACCATCACTAGGAAATGTACAAACATTCATATACTTTTTATGAAATACTTATTTTCATCCAAATGCCTGCAGTAAATCTCACTGTAAAACTGTTGATAGCAATTAAGCCATTGAACAGATATGATAAGGAAAGCAAAGTCAATGATTTTAAGGTTGCAGGTAAAAAAAAAATCCAAACTTTGATTATTTTCTTTAAAAATTCTGTGAGTTTATTTTAAGTTTTGATGACTGGGCTGACACATCATGGTAAACCATAATATGATTTGTTTAGGTTTAGTTTGTATTATGTGTAAACCCAACCATTGTAGTTTATTCAAAATGATTTATCCAGCCATTCTTACCATTTTTTCTCCTTTTTTAGGAGAAGAGGCAAAAAAAGTTTACAATGAAGCTCAAAACCTGCTGAAAAGTTTGATTACAGAAAATAAGCTTAAAGCCAAAGGTCTGATTGGGTTTTGGCCAGCTCGAAGCATTAAAGATGACATTTACTTATATGATACAGAAGAGGAGCTACAAAATGTGGAACCAATAGCTAAATTCTGTGGTTTACGACAACAGGTGTGGCTTGATGATATTCTATTCAAATGAAAAGTTACTTTTTTTCAGATTGTGAGCTTGAACTAATCTTTTATGCATTTCCTAATTATGATTTGTGATTATGTAGACAAGAGCAAGCAAGTTGGGATCCACAGATGTTTTGTAGAAAATTCCTAAATCCCAGCCTCCAGAATGGTTTGTCAAGAAGTATAAGATAGAAGTATTTGGAGAGGATAAGATTGGTTGCCTCTGAGAGTCACAAACTATACACTCATTTTTTATTGTTTTATTTAAAGCGTGCCTGTCTGACTGTTTCTTTGCATCTTTGAGAAGTGAAAACCTCACTTTTAATGTATTTTACCAACTTTAAAGCATTGTTTTTAATCTGAAAAACACATACAGCTTTGCAGCTAAAGAACTTACAAATATAACCTATTATGCAGCCACTGTATCTTAAGTCAAATGATCTGTCTTTTCCTCTATATCTCCATAAAAGTCTTTGCCATTATATTAAACCTGCTCATTTGAGATATAGTAATGCAACCTCCTACCTTGTCTTTAAAATCAGTTAAAAATGGAAGAGTTATATAAGAAGCTAAAGAAAAGATGATTGCATTTATGTAATAAACCTTCACAGTATGTGTGTATGTGTGTGTAATGTGGAGATAATTGTCTTTAAAAGTTAGCAAAATCATAATGATGTATTCTGTAAGCTTATGAAGAAGTAGAACAGTAGATTAAAACAATGACATTTCAC
Organism: Ptyas mucosa; assembly: GCA_012654045.1. Classification (NCBI taxonomy): domain Eukaryota; kingdom Metazoa; phylum Chordata; class Lepidosauria; order Squamata; family Colubridae; genus Ptyas; species Ptyas mucosa. The sequence goes on from WNWU01000005.1 coordinate 23,917,521, forward strand.
AAAGAAGGGAACTGTAGTATTTGGATTTTGGATCCTAATTGGAAATGCTGCACAGAAAACTTGGAAAATGAATCTTTCTGTGGATTCTAAATATATTTACATTTTTGAAAGATAATCTCCAACACATCCAATGAGGTGACCTCACCACCTTTCTGAGCAATTGGTTCTTATGTTGAATTATTCTTACTGCAAGGATATTTTTTTAACGTTCTGACAGAATCTGCCTTCCTGTAATACAAGCCCATTATTTTATGTCTCGTACAATAAGAAACGTGTCTTCACTATTCCTGTGACATTCAGGGATTTGAAGAGTGTTATGCTCTTAGTATATTTCCAATCTGCAAAATCTCTTCACTGGAATTATTTTCTAGTCCATGATCATCCTTGTTGCGTAGTCTGAATCCTCCTTAAAATTGTGCCTTCCTGAATCAGATACTGTAATCAAGGTGGGATCTAACCAATATGAAATTGAACTTTCTGTACTTGAAATTACATTTGCCATGCAGATATGTCATTGACTTAGTTTGGAATTAATATGAATAGCATGAAAGGAAAACATTGTGATTATTAGTGCCTTCCCTTCTCCCACAAATATCTACATATTACTATAGATTGGGAGAATCACTATGTATCTTGTTGTCCTGTATTATAGTTAGGTCTTTTATATTTAACATTTTGCCCAATTTATCATTGTAGGCTGAAAAAGACTCTGGTTCCACAGATCCCTATTATTGCCTGTCTGATTTTATATCCCCCCTGGACTCTGGTGTTTCTGACTATTTGGGGTTCTTTGCTGTGGCATGCTTTGGAGTAGATGAGCTATGTAAAGAATATGAAAAACAGTCAGATGACTACAGTATTATAATGGTGAAAGCACTAGCAGATCGGTTAGCAGAGGTAATATATTGTAGTTTTGTTTTTTACATGATTCTACTTATTTTAATTCATGTATTGGAAGGGAAGGGGGAAGGGAAGGGAAGGAAGGACCAAGCTGCTTTTTTTGGAAATAGAAGACTATTATCTGTATAGCAAATGTATTGTGATAACTTATATAATGCTTTATCCAATGATGTCATTTATGATAGAAGTCTTATTGATTCTTTGAAAACCTCCATTAGCAAATGAAAGAATGAATCAATTTTTATTGTTTATTTTTTCCTGTATTCACCAAATCTGCTTCAGAGGGGAAGGGAATCCTGTAGATCATAAGCAGGAGGCATGGGAATCTGAAATAAATATTTTGCTTTTATGTGTGCAAGTGTGGGAAATCAATGGATCAATTAAAATGTCCTTCTAGCACAGCAATGAGCCTACAGTAAATGCAGAGATATTTGGCAATGACAAACAGGCAATGACAGACAATTTTTACCAAAAATACCAAGAAAACTGCTTAGATTTCTCTGAATAATAACCAAGAGTCTGTGTAGTCACCAGGAGGACTGAGTTGAAAGCATCACACAGTAATAAATTAGGTACTTGGACAAGGCATCATTAAAGTTAGAACTTGCTTTTGTTTATTTCTTTTTTTTCTTTTTTTAATTTTTTAAATAAAACTTTATTCATTGTTAAAAACATTTAAAACATACAAGTTTCTCTTAATCAAGAGACAAATTTACATATACAGTACACAGCTTCACCTACTAACTAATTTCCGTTATTATATATACATATATACATTTTGTTTATTTCTAAGGCATTTGCAGAAGAACTTCATGAACGAGTTCGGAAAGAATTCTGGGCTTATTGTAAACATGAACAGTTGGAATTTTCAGATCTGCGCAAGATAAGATATGATGGCATTCGCCCAGCACCTGGTTATCCATGTCAACCTGACCACACAGAAAAAATCACTATGTGGAGACTTGCGAATATTGAGGAAGCTACAGGTATCTTTCAAAGTTTGGTTAGGAAGTTCTGTTTTAAAATATTTTTTTGTTTTTTCATACCTGTTCTGCATTTTGAAATTGGGGAGGGGAGGGGAGATATTATAAATGCTCTTTTTCATTTTTATTGTCTTCCTTTTATGACTGATCAGTTTATAACGATGAGAGGATCCCCATTATGTTCACCTCCTCTTCAGATTTCCTGAATAAGTTGTGCAGGTGGGAGAGAATATGGCCAGGATTGCATGCATGTCCCATCCTCTGTTGACTATTAAATAATCATCTGTTTTTAGTGTATACTTGAAGAGGGGTCCTCCTTTTTCACAAAATCACATTCAGCGTATGGATAATTTGCTAACTGATTGCCCAGCTATAAAATTATAATGGGTGATTTGGACTGAATTTGTCAGGAAATTGAGCTCCCAAAGAGTTTTTCTCCGATACGAGTCAGAGATTCTTCAATTTGGCAATTTTTAAAATCAAAATAGAACCTATCTTCCAAAAGAGCCAACACAATTCCTTTCCTTTGATTCTTACAGGTATTCAGTTAACCGAATCCCTAGCAATGTTCCCTGCCTCAGCAGTATCTGGTCTCTACTTTTCCAATCCGGCTTCTAGGTATTTTGCTGTTGGGAAAATATTGAAAGATCAGGTAAGGCCTTTTTGCTGTTACAGAAATTGCATTAAAAGGAGAGAGCTGGAATTGGGAATCATATACAGAAACACGCTACTTTTGATAACGTATCCTTTAGACCAGGGGTCTCCAACCTTGGCAACTTTAAGCCTGGCGGATTTCAACTCCCAGAATTTCCCAGCCAGCAAAGCTGCCTGGGAAATTCTGGGAGTTGAAGTCCTCCAGGCTTAAAGTTGCCAAGGTTGGAGATCCCTGCTTTAGACCAAGGGTCCCCAACCCCAGTCCGTGGCCCAATGCAAGCACGTGAAACTGCATTTGCACAAGCAGCGTGCACGCGAAATCATCTTCTCGAACACCACTGCTGCCGCCACTGGCAGTCCCCAGAGCCAGAAAGGTTGGGGACCGCTGCTTTAGACTATTCAATATGGTATTTGAGCTCTGAATAATTTATTTTGTGTGCATTAACAGTACCAATAATTCTTGTTAAATATTATAAACCGAACAAATGGCGGACAAGGTTTAGAAACCTGTAGTTAAATACCATGTTATATTGCTAACATGGAAGTTGATTATTGATGATATTAGCAGAAAATTACTAATGTGTTATTTGGATTTAGAATTTTTGAAATCTTAATCTTGATACTAAAGTGCTGTTAAGTAGCACCAGCTGCCTGCAATTACTGCGAGTTCAATTCTCATCAGGCTCAAGGTTGACTCAGCCTTCTATCCTTTCAAGGTAGGTAAAATGAGGACCCGGATTGGGGGGGCAATAAGCTGACTTTGTATAAAAAAGAACACCGCTTAGGGGGGCCCGAAAGCTCTACTAAGCAGGTATATACGAAAGTATGATGGCTATTGCTTAACGCATTGTAAGCCGCCCTGAGTCTCCGAAGAAGTGTGGCATGTAAATTGAACCAAGAAGGAAAGGAAGGAAGGAAGGAAGGAAGGAAGGAAGGAAGGAAGGAAGGAAGGAAGGAAATATAATTTTAGATGCAGTAAGTGTTAGTATTGCTCACTAACAATTGTTAGTATTGTCATATCAAACATAATTAAAAGTTTTGAAAGTTTATATATTTTTTAATCTGAGGATTTAAACATAGCTACCTCTGTGACCATGAATGAATGCCATCTGAATTTTCTAAATTTATTTATTTATTTATTTATCAAACTTGTATGCCACCCACCTTGAATTTTAGAGTATCTTTGCTATTACATCAAGGTTCTGTGAAACCTGTAGATATATAAAAGGAATATGAGTAACTAAGTTAGACAAAATTTATATTTTACTTTATAAAAAATATTCAACATGAAATGTGCCAATGTGAAAAAATGTTAATCTCTTCCCCCAACTCATTCAATTCAATTAAAGAGATATTTCATTTAAACAAATAGCCCTTATTTAAGCCCTCCCTCCCTCCCAGAAATTTTGGCTCCTCTCATAGGATTGCACCAGCAATCTAGAGTCATGCCTTTCACAAAATTACTTTCTGAATAATCTATAAAAAAAGCTGCTGTTGCCTGTCAATTTTGAAAAGGCTATAAAACCATGTCTAAACCTCTGGGCTTCTGTTTGTCAAGTGTATCAAAATCATTTCCAAGAGTACAGGGACCACCCAAGGATCCACAGGCTTTTTACACCTTGGCTAAAATTAGTGTTCATGAATTCACCATCAGAAAACTATTAGGTAAAATGTCAATGACTAGAACTAAAGCTGATATAAGTATTATGGTAGGACCTGAAATGAGCAGATCATATTAGAACTTTACTTGAATAAATCTAATTTGCCATGGAGGCAGTCTTCTTTCTCTCTTTTCTTACCAGTAATTAAAACTGTAGAGATGAGAGAGGACCTTCAATTGTACCATCTCTTACTATATTTGACAGCACAGTATCAGCAGTAGAGTTCTTCAGGTTTTTGGGTTCTGTAATCTCCCAGGACTTGAAATGGACACTTAATGTTAGAACATCATTAAAAAGATACAACAAATGATGTTTTTTCTGTGTCAATTCAGAAAGTATAGACTACCCCAGAAGCTGTTGATACAGCTTTAAAAAGAAATTATTGAGTCTGTCATTTGAACTTCTATGACTTGTTTGGTATAGCAACCAAACAGGACAGTTACAGACTTGAATGGTTAGTTAAAACTGCAGAAAGAACAACTGCATCCAGCTTTCCTTCCATTGAAGACCTGTATATTATGTGGGTAAGAAGGAGAGCCGAGAAGATATCTACAGATCCCTCACATCCTGGACATAAACTTTAAATTCCTCCCCTCAGGAACTGCTATAGGGCATTGCATGCCAAAACAACTAGACATAGGGATAGTTTTTTCCTTTGTGCCATCACATTGCTGAAACCTAATCCTCACAGTGCTGTTTATTTTCTATGTATATTTACCTATATAGTACGGCTGTAGTATTATTATTTATTCTTATTGTCTTCTTTACTGTGCCCTCTTATTGGGATGATGATGATGATGATGATGATGAGTCTGTTGCTTTGAATGTTCACTGAGAACTTCTGCACTGGAGACAAACTCCTTGTGTGTCTAATCACACTTAACCAAATAAAGTATTCTATTCAATTCATTTTGAAAGAATAAGATTTAAAAGAGAAGAGAACAATAAACTACCCTTCCAAATGTATCACAAAAACTTCTACACTGATCAAGTACGCAACTATTACACCAACAATCCAATAGCACAGAAAATAAGCTATCTAAAATCTCTCAGTCAGAAGACACAATGAAAACTTTTTAATTTCACAATAAGCTAACAAATTCAACAATTGTCATTTGGGAAACTGTAGATATCGTAGACCAAAAGTGCTAGAGAATTCCTACAGGCAGGTCAGTCTGATGAATTGGTCATCAGTAGGCATGTCGGAAGAAGCTCCATCTACAAACCATTCAAGAAAGGAAGGAAGCAAAGATAATGGAAAGAAGCAAACAGTCCTGAACACACCCTTTTGCATCACATATTGCAATCAATATAGCAATAGCACTTACATGTATATACCGCTTCATAGTGCTTTTACAGACTTCTCTAAGCAGTTTACAGAGTCAGCATATTGCCACCCCCTCCCCCAACAATCTGGGTCCTCATTTTACCCACCTCAGAAGGATGGAAGGCTGAGTCAACCTTGAGCTGGTGAGATTTGAACTGCCGAACTACAGCTAGCAGTCAGCTGACGTAGGCTGCAGTACTGCACTCTAACCACTGCGCCAACTCGGCTCAATATGTCACTCAAAAAGTAATCAAGGGAGAAACAATAGCCCAATGATAGAACAAGTTACCACATATAAACAGCTAGTAAAGTGCAGTCCCTCATGCAACCATGATGTTGCTTAATTTGGTAATGACATGTCTGCAAAAGAGAAGCAGGCTCAGACAACACCAAGAGACAGACAGACAGACAGACGCACGCTAAAGGTGGTACAGTAAGTTGTTTAAGGGCGGGATTAGTTTTTCACACTGACCCAGTGCACATTGAATGTCTATGTTCATGAAATAAATAAAAGCATAAATTGTCATTTGTTCACTTAGATTCTGCTTATATATCATAGAACCTCCAAGAAACTGTCATAACATTAAATGCCAAAGATAACTAAAAAATCTGAAGGGGTGCTTTTTCATAGAATTGTAGCAGAATATTTTCTATTCAGAAAAAAAAATGAAATCTAGTTTTCCAGGTATTTTTATTACTGTAAGATCTTAAAGTTAAAATGCTAATTAGTTATCCTCTTGTTTGTTCTATAGGTTGAAGACTATGCCTTAAGAAAAAATATGCCTGTGGCAGAAGTTGAAAAATGGCTTGGACCTATTCTTGGATATGATTCAGAGTAACAAAAAGGAGATTAATTGTTTGGTTGGTAATCAGCTTATATCCATAACAGAAAACATTCACAAGCAGAATAGAGAGGGGATTTGTGTCTGTGTTGGGAGGCAGTATTGCTTCTTCATCTCATACTGTCTAGCAGAGTTCACCAAACTTGTTGAACAAATGTGGGAGAAAACTGCTCTTCCTCATTTTCTGATTAATTTTAAATAAACAAGAAACAGCTGTTCGGTAGGTAACCCTTCAAATGATTATTCAGTGTAGCTATCTGCCACGGGGAAAACAAATAATATCTAATTGTAAAATATCCTGTACACTTTTGGCTACCCTGGAAATGTCGTCCATTTACATGCACGTTACCGTGAGCTATTTAAAATAAAGATATTATTTTCTTTCTAAATTAAAGATCATTCTAATTGTATTTCGGATTTTGATGTGTGTATATGAAATACCTTTGCCTGGGTGTCTAAAGTTCATCTTTTTTAATGGAATGGTTTCACAAAGAAATAAAAGGCAAGATAAAAAAATCAAAAACATGAATATTTCATGAAAACTAATGCAAATATTATACTAAATCTGTAATTCACTACTGATACTGTAATCTGTAATTTTGTCTTTTGAGAATATAGCCATTGGGCATTGTTTTATAGCCATAAGACAAAGCTCAGCAACTATTTGCACTGATATATCCCTCTATTTGGGAGTCTTACTGATATTTAATTTAATTGTATGTCTAATTAATAGGTGGTGCCAGTGCTTTAGATTCATTTGGAAGAGGTGCTTCAGAATGACTTGGGCTGTGAATGCAACATTTTTCTGCAATTCATAGCAGTCACCTCTTTTCAGAAATATGATCAGGGAAAAAAGACCTAGTTGCTTTAGTGAGATGTATATCAGTTGCCTTTGTGGTGCCCATGTTTTCTGAAATACTTTTTCCCAATTGAATCCCTCAAGCACTGCATAGCTTTAATATTTAATAGCAAATTGGTTCAGAAATTAAAAGGAATGTGAGAGATTAGTAAGTGCCTTGATTCTTAATTCCTTCTTAATATACTGGGATATATGTCTGAATAGTAAAGGAATATGGGGAAAAGGGCCCACAATAGTGTTACCTCCTAGCTTCAGGAGAATATGGTATACATTCACATAAACAGTTCTAGATGTTACGGAGTTCATATTTGCATATAAGCCTAAGAATATTCTTCAGGCTTCTCCACTTAAGTTGTGGTGATTGGAGTTTACAGGATGCCCTCTTGTCATTCCTATGTTCACGTCTTTTTTCTAAAAAACTGATTGCTTATTGATTATTATAATCAATTGTTCATAATAGCTCAATTATTTACTCTTGTAAGTCCTGGAAAAATCATGTTCTTTTTGGAAGTTTTATAATATCTGTTTGTAATTATACTCACAGGTGGCTAAGCCGTCTGTTCTGTTACTACAGAAATGTGCTCTGTTATTTCTGTGTTGTGTTACATACCAAGAGCTGCCAAAACATTAGATTGCAGATCTTTAGATTTTTACATGAACAGTACCTTATGCCACTGCCATAAGGAGGTCAGTTTCTTGAAATCTCTATTTTCTTTTTGCCATCAAATTGTCTTTTTGCAGGCCTCTGTGATATGTGGATTCTTCATCAGTACTACATGTATTCTGGTATCGATAGAGAACTTAAATTAGTACTGCTAATATTTTCACAATAGGTTTTCATATATTTTATTTTCCCATTTTAATTTGAGGAAAATGTTTATTAATGATAGACTACAATTCATTTGTAGACTTCGATAGACACTCTCTACGGCCTTGATAAAACCAAATTAGATTTCAGTCTTAATGAAACAGAAGTATTCATTTAGGCAAGAGAAAAGTCTCACATTCTGTAGATCTCAAACGAGGTTTATGAATAGATGTAAACTGGGAAGTTTTGAAAAGTCAAGTCCCCCTTAAGAAAAACCCCTGCTGAAATATCACTAATAGTTCCTGTAACACTTTCTTCTTACTTAGACACATGCCCCAAATTTTGAGTAAACTCAACCATCTGGAAGCCATGTATACTGTTAATTTTCTTCTTTAGATTACCATTTGAAAGGAATGGAAGTCAACTAGTAGCCTGCGTCCCTTCCCTGTGACAGCCAGGTCACAACTTCCTACCATATATTTCCTTCTCCTCCAACCCGCTTACCATTATTAATATTTATTCCTAATGCTTCATTTCCAAGTGAATCCCGATTGGTGTTATGCAGGCAAGAGTTTCTTGATTTGCAAGGCAGTACCTAGAGAGCTTAGCCACTATTTATCATTGAAGGACTATTATTCATACAGATTTTATATTACATGTTTTGATATCTCTACATCAAATTATGATTAGCCCAACAGACCTCTCACCAGATTAAATAATTCTAATGCCCTGTTTCCCCTAAAATAAGACATCCCTGATAATAAACCCAATCAGGCTCTTGAGCACATGCGCTAAAATAATCCCCCCCCAAATAATCCCTCCCCGAAATTATTTAAACGCATGCTGGTCCCCACCATTTCCTCTGGTTAGTGTTAGGGAGACAGACCTGGAAATCAGATAAGATGGCAAGAGGAGCCCCATCCTCCTCCATGCACCCCAAAGTAATAAGACATCCCCAAAAATAAGGCCAAGCACTTATTTCAGAGTTCAAAAAGTATAAGGGTTTTATTTTCAGCTAAACACTGTATTCTTTATGCTCCAACCACTGGGCTTGTGGAGAATTTATCAGCATCAAATTTCAAATTAAACCTCTTACTATAGTATAATTCTTTGGGATTGTTTTGTTAACTTTTTTGGCATCCTGTATACCTTATTAATATCAGCACGTGTTCACTGTGTAGTAGATACATAAATTATTTTGAACTCTGGCGGTTGCGTGAATGTCTTTATTATTTTGCTATTTGTTTTGTTTCTGCAAAAAACAAACAGATCGGGTAAGTGCCTCAGCAAACAAGCTCTCTGCTAGATGTTAAAATCAAATTCGTAAGCTTCCCTCCTTATATCTCTCTGGGGTGGAGTAAAGAGGGCAGATTTTTTGCAGGAAGGCTGGCACATTTTTCCACCACTTTTTCCCCTAGTTTTTCAAGCATTGCAGAAAACTCATGATTTGTGGCACGAGACTGTCACAGAGCGAGGAAAATCAAACATTTTTTTTTAACTTTTTCTTTTCGATTTTTAAAGGGAAGATGGGCTCAGTGGTTAAAAATAGATGTGCTAAAACTTGCAGACACTTAATGCATCTATTTTTAACCCTCAAGTGCAAAAAAAAAAGGTAATCAGTCTCTTTGCCACCTACTTTTTAAATTTTCTTTGGAGGGGACAGAGAAAAATAAATTGAATGCTTGGGGCCTTGCATTTTTCTTTATAGCAAGCCCCATTCCATTAAATAAAGTGCATTTTTAAAAAAGGAAATATTATCTCTCTTTACCTTAGAAGTACAGGGAAGCATTGTTGTAAATAAGATGTCTGGGGCTTGCTTTCTAGCAATCTAACTGTCAGGTACCAAGATACTGGGTTTTCTTTGCTATCCTTGTTGCCTCTCGTTTTTTAAAAACCCTTTGTTTGTGTAATTGCAGAGCTTTATCCTTAGCTGTTCTTAATCACTAGTTTTTTTCTTTGGTTGTGATGGACCTCTTTCCTTAAGTAGTGCTTTTTTGAGATACTGCAAGGTTTATGTACCTGACTCTTATCCAATAGTTCAAATTAGATTCTCCAACTATCTTCCCTAGTATTCCTGATTATCCTATTATTGGGCTACTATTGCAGGGCTCTACTTTTGAGGGCTTTCATGATCCCCCATTTTCACATATTAACAGTACATTTCTGAATACATTATGCCATTAAATTGGATTTATGGGTGACTTGTTCAAATCTCTGTGATGGCCTATCAAGAAAAAACGAAATGAGCATTCCATGTGAGCTTCATTGGAAATATACAAATACACACACGCTCTAATGCAATTTGAAAAGCTGTAGATAGAGTGGTATATTTTTAAATGACTAAAAACTCAATTTAAATCCTTTCTGTGTCATGAAACTCACTGAATATCATAAAAAGAATTGCTGTCTCTCAGCCTAACCTAGCTGAGAGACTAATCCATGTACATTATTCATGAAAAAGAGTGAAATGCATGGGATAAAATTACGTTTCAGCACAACCAAAATCAGGATTAAAAATATGCTACCCTTACCAATGCTACTTTACAGTAATTGGTTCGTCTAACTCAAATTGAAGTTAGCTTGATTTGATGAATTTCCCTCTGGCAAGAAGGATTTTCATAATTGTAGAGCATTCAGAAGGTTTAATAAAACTAGATGGAAGAAATTCCCAGGGAGTTGACATGGTGGAAACTGTTCCTGGTTATCAGTGAAGCATGAAATGTAACACAACTGGTCTTTTTAAATCTCTAAATGCTGTTGTGTGGAGAAGGGAAAAAAGTGAAAAAAAATCTATTGGCTTCAAACACCATTGAAAGTTAGCAATTTGCTGCAGAATTCCAGTGAAACAATCCTGGGCAGTCTGGAGCTTAAGAAAATAGGGGCTGGGAGGATAATGGGGAGACTTATGGAGTCCTTAATTCAGAGTCTATTCAGTCAAACAACTAGCAATAGCACCCACAAATGCCAGCTGCATTTAATCAAATACGGATGTATTCATTTTTAAAATTAAAATAATACAAAGTATCTAATATTTCATCTAGTTTTCTTCTAACAATACTTTCACATTTTTGTGGTTTAATTGTGTAAGACTTAAGTGTGTATAAATGTATATTTTAAAATTACTATGTAGTATAAAATGGCACCTGGTGTTATTTTTCTGTTAATGGCTTAGTTAGTATATCCTTCTCAAGTCTTTGAACGAAAGATTAAGAACAAATAATATTGCTAAACCTTAGCACTGTTATTGATCTGCCTTGTAACCTGATGGATGAAAGTACGTGAGTCTCAGACTCGGCTCATGACAAGTATTAAATATATATGGAGTTGGGTTTTTGGAACACTGTTGGAACAGCAGCACTTTAACTACTTTCTCTCAATAGAAATTGAGTGAATTCTAAGGAAAACCAACCAGCAATTAGAAATTTCCAATTTCTGCTTTGCATTTTTTGCATACTTCGTTAATACATGTATGATTCGCTAGGAAAAATCCATGCCTAGTGCTACTAAGCTATGCATTATTGTACCCATTAGTAGTATGGGATAACCTTTTTATTTTACTAGAGCTATGTATTACATGAACAAGTCCCTAGTTGTACCTCCTCTTTTTAAAATGTTGCTGGAACCAAGTGGGTTCTAGAAAAAAATATGGCTGAATGGATGTGAATTTTTTTCCACCTCCTTCCCTGAAATCGAAATTAAGAATGAGGGAAAGGCAGTGATAATAATGTTAACTTGTATTTCGTTTCTAATAACAGGAAGAAGTGTTCTACTTCGTAGAAGGGAATGTTGTGTCGTATTCAAATATTTTCTTTCAAATTAATACACTGTGTTCAAAGACCAGTGTTCCATAATCTCTTGTAGTTTAAGTGTATTGAGTGTACAACTCCTGGAAACTATACTTAGCAGGACTAGTTGGGTGATGGGAGTTGTAGTTTCAACATGCTTCTAACCACAGATTTATAAAGTGCATTACAGGGGATGCTATTATTTAAGTTTCTTTTACATATAAATGCTATTGATTATCCATATGGTAGATTTATCCTACAACATAATTCTCTATTAACACCTGGAATGGGTTTTAGAAAATTTAATTTAAAAAATGTACCTTGTCTCACTAATTCTGAAACACACTCAAGTATTTCAAACATGCTGTTTTTGTCTGTGAAGTCAGAACATTAAAATTCTAGCTCTAGGCTAACTTGCGTCTTATGTTCTCCTTTGCCTTGAAAAAGCCACTCAGCTTTGCAGATCATTTTCCCTAGCTATTTCTCCACTAGACTAATCAAACTTTGCCCATTGCTATTTAGTTCAGACCCCGCTATTCTCCATCAGTGTTTGTCTTGTCCCTTAATAACTAGCAAATCTATACTGTAGTCTAGCTATGATTTATATATACTAAAAGTATCAACTGGGGATGGTGATTTAAAATGAAGGTTCTGAAATGTTTAAATGTTATGTAGTACGGTAGTAGTGCAATTATTTGAAGACTACTGACATTCTACTTAGCAATTTCTATCTGCCAAGTTATCACAGCATATTTTTATGTGCAGTTAACTTGTCATACATTTCCTCCCATTAAAGGCTTCTCTGTTCATTACTTTGCTCTCTTGTACTGTGCTGGACATTTAAAAATGTTCCTCACCACAAGAATATGGGGGTCAGTGGACAATTTTAACTCAAATTTTTCTCCTGCAACTCACAAACTCACTCCCATTGTTCTTTTGGAGGATTTCCCACTTTCCCAAATCAGATACTGGAGATCCCGAATGCCTGAGGGGAAGAGAAATCAAATGATATCACCTGCCTTTTATCCAGAGGAATATTCCATTCTACTATTTCTAACTGGTTGTTACATTGCTGTGCTATTTTATTTATATTAAGGTGACTAGACAGCCTTACATTTTAAAACTCTCTAGAGGCTGAAACCATAGAGAAAATCAGATGTCAACACACATTAATAAGTATATAATTAGTTCCAATTAACACATCTCCAGACTGTAACATACATTTCATGCACAATTAGTATCTGTGAACGTGAAACTAAAATGCATTTCTATTTTTCATACTGTTTTGGCTCTTAGCCTTGTTTAAAAGCTTGTATCCAAGTTATCTGTGTATGAAAGTAGTACAAAAATGGTTGTGTGGAGCGCTGATAACTGTATGGAATGATACTGCATGGAAATCAGTGGCATCAGAAAGTCTGTTAACTGCATTCTGGATTTTAATGGAAATTGAAATGGTGAGCTTATACCTATGAATTTGTAAGTTGTAATACATGCTTATACTATATGCGTGAATCAAGATATGTTTTTCAATAAAGCTGAATTATTTCATATTGTACATCCCTTGATTAACCCAGTGAAATATCCATTAGATATAAGTGCAGCCAAATGCAGTAGAATGCGGCAGAGACCAGGTCTTGGTCACCAAAGTAACTGTGACCACTACAGTATGCTGCATCCAATGGCACCCATAAGGCACTTACATGCAGAGCAGAAGCTACAAGAAAGTTAGCTGAAGTCAACGTGTGCTGATTAAAGGTCATGTTCTATACTTTTAATCTTAAATTCTGATTTGGAAAGACCTCCAGGGAAACCAATAGACAATTTTAAAAAATCAATTATCAAATTAAATTCAGGATGTTCATCACTATAAACACAATAATCAGTGGAAGTGGAAGTGGAAGTGGAAGATGATTGCTAAGGCCAGGAGAATTCAAAATGAGAATATAATTACCTTTCAATAGGCTTCCCTAGTCAGTGTAAGGTTAGTGACAAAATTATGTGGGTCTTTCTAAGGACATTTCAAAGTTGCAATAATGCATCTAAAAAAAACAGTCCACTTGATTTTCATGTAAGAACAAGAAAATGTTTAAAAATTTTTCCAATATGATCTACATTTCTGGGAAGATACAAAACCATTCAGGCTTTTAAAATCTAAAGTAGCACTATAATTTGGCCTAGAAATACAAGTTAGAAGTAAATGACTATAAGAAGCAGTATGTCCTTTTGCTGTTTTTGAAATTCCAAATAATTTTCTAAAATCTTTTAAAAAGGAGATGCACTCTGTCTGATTCCTACATACAGTGGTAATGGGTATGTCCAAACAGATCATGATCCAACAGCACTAAGGAAACAGTGTGTTCATGGATGATATCCATGTCAACAGTATATTCCAGCATGCCATAATTGAGGTTATGATGAAACATGAACATTTAAAAAACTTATTGTACTGATATAAAAAATACCATTTTTTCATGCAGCAAATTTGGATTGGATAGATAGTACAATTCATGTCTTATTTCCTTTTCTTGGTTTTTAAAAAAGATATATCTGCTTTATTTCTTGTACTGTGCTCAAAACCAGGAATAATTGACCAAGAAGGTAACTCTTATTAATCAGGATGATTTGTTTTCCACTGAGTTGCAAACCAAATTCTATTCAGGCTGATTGTCTGAAATATCTTAATTTCATTTGCATTTGAGATAACTAATACCAGTATCACTTGGAAGAAGTGGGAAAATCTGATTTGGTTGACATGGTAATTAGTGAGGTTATATAATCTCTATCAATCAGTTTCTTTTTCCTGTGTGAGATATAATCCTTACTGATATTTTTTACAAGTTATTGCATAATCCCAGAAGTTGTCCTTTTCAACACTGTATGACAAGATTTCAGAAATAAGTATAGTGTCATTTCTGCCCTGAGTAAAAAGCAGATTACGTAACAGAATTAATACTAATTAATGCCTTGTAGTCTTGCAGTTCTTAGCAGGATAAGAAAAAGAATGCCATATTTTGCTTAACAGCAAAAGACCAGCATATGCGCTTAAAATCTTCTGGTTGGGTAGAATTTACATAACTGTACCTATTAGGCATGGACAGTAATATCTGCATAAATCTCAAAGAAATATATAATAAGCAAGCATTCCCAAGAAAAGATTAAAAATGCTTGCTTAGTGTGCTATTAATATTGCTGGCTCAAGGTCTAAACATATAGGATATAGATAATCCTAATCAATAATAGATATTGATTGCATCCAGCTTTTTGTTGAAAATGTTTAGGATTGCATTATTAGTTGTTTAAAGCATGGGCTTGATTTTAAATTTATATTCTGGTTATTTCATTAATGCAGAAACATTATAAAAATTAATGTATACTTACATGTTTATAATTGTAAATATTTAGAAGAAAATTAGGAGTAAATGGTCATGAATATTAAAATGCAATTTTGTCAAATGTCAGCGCTCTTTAGGTTAAAAGATCCATTTGGACATTTACATAAATCATTACAATCTCCTGTTTACTAGCTACTGCCTTTTACAAAGGTAGGCTTACCATATTTTTTATGATGTTTCACTGCCATTTTAATAACGAGAAATTGTTCAATTTAAATTAGAGGGCACTGCCGGGGCGGGGGAGGGATTTTATATTATATTAATTTATTTGATTCTTTTTTATTAGTTTTATTGTTTTAAATGAGGTTTTATATTCTGTAAGCCGCCTTGAGTCGCCATGTGCGAATAGGCGGCGATATAAATTCAATAAATTGGCACTATGTAACTATGTTGTCAGTATAAAATCCTTGCCATCTTACTATTTTGTTTACATTTGTTTTTTTCCCCAAATTGTGGACATATTTTCATATCATAGGTATGTTCACTATTCCTGTGAATTTTGTGAGCTTGATAGACAAAGACTGTTACTAAGTTAATTTCTTCTCTAGATTGGTATTGCCTGTTGACATATTTTAAACTTTTAAAAAAAAGATACCGAGACACAGACTGGCCTTTGTAATCTTTCAAGATACTCCTTAAGTCTTTCTTGTTTCAATTCTCCAAAATATTATCTTCTCCATTCAGAGATTGATGAGATTTATTTCAGCAGTTTAATTCCAATTTCTATTTTTTTTAATCCACAACATTTTATGAAATACTCTGCATATAATTTAAGAAGTTGATGGTATATAAAAGTAATACATTCCTTGTCTAATTTTGAATCATTTAACATCTCCATAGTACCGTGATGGCGAACCTATGGCACAGGTGCCACTGGTGGCACGTGGAGCCATATCAGTGGGCACGCGAGCTCAGCTCTGGCACACATGCATGTGCCAGCCAGCTGATTTTCGGGCCTTCTGGGCCCACCAGAAGTCAGGAAACACACTGTTTCCAGCCTCTGGAGGGCCTCTGGGGGGTGGGGAAGGCCATTTTTGCCCTCCCCAGGTTCCTAGAAAGGCTCTGGAGTCTGGGGAGTGCCATTGTGTGCCATAAGTGGGGGGAGCACCGGGGGTGTGGCGCATAGAATTATGGATGTGGGCACACGTGCATGTGACCCCACCACGCTCCCCCCCACTTTTGGCATGCGGTGGCAAAAAGGTTAGCCATCACTGCCATAATACATTCTATTTGCTGCTTCAAAATCAATGAACTCTTCAAATGTAGATGAAGACGGTGGTCATTTGCCCCATCATGCTGAATACTGGTGTTAGAACTGAATGCATTAATAATATACATTAATGATTAATTAATTTTACTTAAAGAAACATTGTTAAAAGATATTAAAATGATACTGAACTAAACATGAGATAAAAGTTACGCTAAATTTGGGGAAAATGTTCATACAGGAAATTTACATAAACATTTAACTGTATGGTGGCCCATTTTCACATGTGATAGGCATCGTCATCTGCATATGGCTGAATTGGAAAGAAATATTCCAAAATAAGTTTACTAGAAATTGTAATGCCAACACATTAGAAATCTCTATAGACTTTTAGCTATGCACTTTGGGATGAACATCCTTCGAATGGTGTGGGAGTATGAATGGATTTCCAGAAAAATTGCAGACTACAGGAATCATTTGCGCTTCAGTTGAGATGCATACAACAGACTCATCCCCAACAACCTGTGCCTGTCTTCAACAGTGAAGGGACACAGGGCAGAAAATATCCTGCAGCCAAGAAGGCTCCACACCCATTTGCACTACTCAGGTGACCCTGAGGAAAACAGATAAACCTCCAAGTACTTCAGCAACTCTCTAAAAGGGTACAAATTACCAGCTGTCTGCAAGGAATATAAATCGGGGCGAAATCTAAAATTTGTTACTTCTGGTTCTGTGGGCGTGGCTTGTGCTTGTCGGGTACTGTGACTGGGTGGGTGTGGCCAACTTTTTTTTTTTACTTTTAAAATCATTTTTTTCTACAACCTCTTCAGCCGAGGTTACTGCAAAATCCCCATTTCCTCCCGATCAGCTGGGACTTGGGAGGCAGAGAATAGATGGGGCGGGGCTAGTCAGAATTTTTACTCCCAGTTCTCAGAACTACTCAGAATTTCCGCTACAAGTTCTCCAGAACTGGTCAGAACCTGCTGAAACCTACCTCTGGTAGTAACCAGTTCTGCTTTCTTCTAAAATATGCCATTGAAATTTCAATCCCAATCCCACTTTTGTATTTTGTCTCTCCCACAAAGTTCGTTGGCTACCGTGTATGCTTCATGATAGCTAGACATTTTTGGAATTATTTTACACAGCTGATAATATTCATCTATATGGGTAACATCATTTTCACTATTATCTCAGGACAAGAAAAACTGTAGTATGTGTTGGAGAAGGCTTAAGAGTTCTTGTTAGGCAGAGTGGCTGGACATACCCAGGAAGGAGAATGAACAGAGTGGCTGTGTTGACTGCAGGGTAAATGGGTGGATGAACATCATTGCACCTCTTTGTCTCTTGTTCTATTCCTTTAATTTGCTTTTAATTTTTTGTTGACATTCTTCAGGCACAGAACAAATGCAGCCTGCTTTGTACTATTTGGATTTTCCCCACTTTTAGGATTTGTTGCATTCTAGCCCACTGTGGTATTACTCAATGTCTACTAATGCCTTTTTCTTTGTGGCCATTTTGTTTGCATAATGGTTGATGGTTCACAAGATAATCAAGCTGGAATGAGAAAAAAAAGCTGATCAGGAGAGTACTAGCTCTCAGCTCCTTTGAGAGAAATTTAAATACAGAAGAGAATAATGAGTACACCTACTCAGACAACAATGAAAATCAGGTTTTTTTCTTGCTTGGAGTAGCTGTATCAACTATAAGGACAAGCAAATACACTTTTGTTCTAAACACTGTGGGGAACACTTATTTCATGCTCTTGGCACAGATATTATGATTCACATTTAGAACTACAGGCAATCATTGACAAATACTGAGCTCTCTGATTTTGGCAGTTCTGGCAGGAAATAGAAATGATACTTCATGATTATCACACTCCATAAATAATAAACATCAAAACAGTGTGAGGCTATGCTTCAAAGGAATAATAATTAAAATGTAATCTGAATATTGACACGGACACTTTTGAATGTCAAATCAATTAGAAAAAAGCTTTAAAATAATTTTATGTCTATTACACATTAGTTGGCATGTTCATCCAGATAAACGTAGGAGATAGGTTTGGTCTAGTGGTTAAGGCCAGGGGTGCTATTCAGCAGGTTCTGACAGGTTCTGGAGAACTGCTAGCGGAAATTTTGAGTAGTTTGGAGAACTGGCAAATACCACCCCTGGCTGGCCCCAGAGTGGAGTGGGAATGGAGATTTTGCAATATCCTTCCCCCTGGAGTGGGGTGAGAATGGAGATTTTGCAGTATCCTCCTCCTGCCACGCCCACCAAGCTGCGCCCAAAGAACCAGTAGTAAAAAAATTTGAATTCCACCACTGGTTAAGGCCCCAGGCTAGAAAGCAAAAGGTTGTGAGTTCAAGCTCCACCTTGGCCCAGTCACTCTCAACCCAACCCACCTCATAGGGTTGTTATGTGGAAGGAAGATGCGTTAGATATGCTTTGAGTTATTTATAAAAGTAATAAAGGTGGGATATAAATAAGTGCATAAATATGAAATGCTGAAGTGCCCCAGGTGTGAAGGGAGATAGCTTCCATTTTGTCTTACTGATTTGTTTTTCATTCTTCAGGTTTGATCAAATGCAAGTAAAGGAAAAGATATCTCCACCAACTCCAACTAGTAGTAACAGAGCTGGAGCTAGTAATTTGGATGGTAATCTAAGATCAATTATGGTAATTAAGGAAGAGCTATTTCAAGTCATTAAACAAGATTTGGGCTATAGAAACTTTTTCAGGAATATGTGCTGTTGTATGAGATCCTGATGCCAGGGGATCAGCTAGACCCTGAGCTGATAGTGATTAAGATCAGCTATTCATTAAACAATTTCTCATTTCTGCATTCATACTTCTCTGCCTCAGAGATCTTTGCAATACGGGTTGGATGTGCATAAAAAACCCCATATGCTAAAACCATTTATTCAGTCAATCAATCCATTTATACAGTTGCCGATCTCAGTCACCCGTGACTGGGTGGCTTACAATAGAAACAATAATCATCTTAGCCATTGTCTATCCACTGTAGGATGAAGGCCTCTTCCACATATTTCCAACCAATATGGTCCTGAGCTTTCTTTTGCTAATTGGGCCCACAATACCGTGTTTCCCCAAAAATAAGACCCTCTCTTATATTTTTTTGAACCCCAAAATAAATGCTTGGCCTTATTTTTGGGGAGGTCTTATTATTTTGGGGTGCGTGAAGCAAAACCGGGCTCCTCTTGCCGTCTTACTGGATTTCCAGCTCTGTCTCCCTAACCCTAACCAGAGGAAATGGCGGGGACTGGCTGCACATGGGTTTAAATATTTTTGAGGAGGGCTTATTTTTGGGGGTGGGGTGGGTGATTTTAGCGCATGCACTCAAAAGCCCAATTGGGCTTATTAACAGGGGATGTCTTATTTTCAGGAAAACTGGGTACTTGTTGACGTAGTCAATCCATCTTGTTTTAGGTCTATTTCGTGAACACTTTATCAAGAGGGATTCATTCTATGACTGCCTTGGTCCACCTCACATCAATTGTTTTTGCTATATGATCAGCCCATTTCCATTTCAATTCTTTTATTTTCTTGATGTTTTGTTTGTTCTCTAATCCTTGGGCAGGTCTTTCTATCTTGTCTTGAAATGCCAAGCATATATCTTTCTACGGCTCTTTGCACCACTCGTAGCTTTTATATTGATTCTGAGGTTAGTGTCCATGTTTCCCCGGCATAGGTTACAGCAGGTAGCATACACTTTTGAAAATCTTTCTCTTCAGGCATAGGGGGAAGATTGTTCTTGCTGAATGCCTGCCAACCACATTTAACACACCATTCAATTTCCTTTATTGTATCACCTTCCATTGAGATCCGTTGGCCAAGGTATATGTAGTAGTCTACTATGTCTAGTTCTTCTCCAGATATATTTTTTTTCTTTTTTTGGTGAATTTATTAAACATAACCTGGCTCTTTTTCAGGTTTATTTTTAAGCCAAATGGTTCTCCTGCTTTGTGCAGCTCTTGTATGTGTCTATGTAGCTCTTCTGGGTCTTGTGAGAAGAGAACAATATCATCTGCAAATCTTATGTAATTTTAATAGGCGCCATTGATTTTTATTCCATCCTTTGCTCAGTTTAGTTTGAGAAATACTTCTTCAAAAAAACAATCATGAAATCAAAATGTTAAACAACTACAGTGAAAAGATGTCAACAATATTATTAATAACAAGATAGTGGAGAAAATTATTAAAAACATGCAACCATCTTATGAAGTTGGCATTTCCTTGAAATGCCCAGGCTTCTTTTAAGTGACTTCTGAAAGGACATCAAAGACGAAGCCAATCATACTTTGGGATTATGCAATTTATTGCACACACAAGAAGTGCTTTTTTTGTTTGGATTGGCACAACTAATTGAAAAAAGCAGGTTAGAACCCCTAACGGATTTTAAAGAATAGTGTTAAAAGTAGTGGCAAAATTCATGCTTATTTAAAAGTGGACTTCTCTAAGCTCCAGAGGTGCTGCGTTTGCAACTTCCAACATTATGAGCCGCAAGCAAAGGAAACCATTTAGAAGAGAACTTGTCTGTTATAGTATTATAACCTTGTCAATAAGTTGCTTGCCTAAAGCATGGGTAAGATAACATAAATGGAGGGAGGAACAAATAAGGAACTGTGTTAGAATGTTTGTGTCAGAAGGCTACAGGACTATCAAGTTGTACAAATAGTCCCTGGATTACTGGGACTCCCAGTGATGGACTGGGAACTCCATCATTAAGCAATATGGTGTAAAGTGTGATGTCACATGACTGCATACTTAATAATGGCCATTCTGGCAGTCCCAATTGTCATTATACAAGGGCTACCTGAGGCATTAAGCAAGGATCATGTGATTATGACTTCTAACTTTCTGCCAGTTTTCCCATTGGCTCTGCTTGCAGGAAGCTGGCAGGTAATGTTGGAAATAATGATCTCTTGACCCTGACTTGCTGTAATGTTGTAATTGTGGGCCAGGTGCTGAGCACCTGGATTGTGATCACATGAGCACAGGGATACTGGGATGGATGGAACTTCAAGGGCCTATTGTAAGTTCCCCTCATTCAATACCATTATGACTTGGAATAGTTACTGAAGAAGTGATCGTAACTCAAAGATTACCTGTAATATCTTGCTCCAGGTAATAAATAATATCCATGATATCCAATTGAAAAGGTATATAAAAAACAATAAAAATTTGGGAAGATGATAAGAGATCATCACTTTATAGTGATGGGGTGCACAATTGGAAGAACTGAACAAGCAGCTGAGATCAAATTCTCCTGGAGAAAATATGTATTAGTAGATACCGTCTCTAGTAAAAGAAAACATTTTAATAAGCAAATTGGTGTTGACTCTTAGTAATCACAAATACATACTTTTTCCAGGAGCATCTGTCCTCTGTTGTTCAGTGCTTCCAATTGTGCACCTATCACTGTGAAATGATGATCTTTTATCAGCTTCCCACATTTTTATTCTGCTTTTTACAACTGGATGTCATGTTTTTTAAATTTCTATTGATTATATTTATTATATATTTAAATATTAAATAAAATATATAATATTATTTAAAATTGTGTTCATATGTACTGTATGTCCTTTATATGCAGGTAGTTCTTGATTTACGGCAATTCATTTAATGACGGCTCAAAGTTACAACAGCATTTTAAAAGAGATTTATTACCATTTTTCACACGTATGACTTATAGCGTCTCCATGGTCATGTGATCAAAATTCAGGCACTTGGCAACTGATTCATATTTATGACAGTTACAGTGTCCTGGGGTCATGTGATCACCTTTTGTGACCTTCTGACAAGCAAAGTCAAAGGGGAAGCCAGATTCACTTAACAACGTGTTACTAACTTAACAGCTGCAGTGATCCACTTAAAAATTGTTGCAGGAAAAGTCGTAAAATGGGGCAAAATGCACTTAACAACTGTCTCGCTTAGCAACAGAAATTTTGGTCTCAATTGTGGTAGTAAGTGAAGCACTACCTTTACCAGAGGTGGGTTCCAGCAGGTTCTGACCAGTTCTGGAGAACTGGTAGCAGAAATTTTGAGTAGTTCGGAGAACCAGTAAATACCACCTCTGAATGGCCCCACCCCCATCTATTCTCTGCCTCCCGAGTCCCAGCTGATTGGGAGGGAAATGAGGATTTTGCAGTAACCTTCCCCTGGATTGGGGAGGGAATGGAGATTTTACAGTATCCTTCCCCCGGAGTAGGGTGGGAATGGAGATTTACAGTATCCTTCCCCTGCCATGCCCACCAAGCCATGCCCACAGAACTGGTAGTAAAAAAATGTGAAACCCATCATTGACCTGTACATATATAATTTAACTTGGAGGATAAAAGTATTACAACTCCTTAACATATTAAGCTGAAGCGTTGTTTCAGACGATGGGAAATTTATGTAATTTATGTTAATTATATAATTTTAAGCAACATACTTATTACAATAGCCATCTGTTTCAGGATACTTTACCTCAAGGTGTTTTTTGAGGCAGAATAGGTTTTCCAAGCTTAATGTGCACTGACTTTATTCTGCTCTGGTTCCTACAGTTAAAGAGGTCTGAAATCCTTTCCCAGAACTATCTTTAATGTGCAGCATGAAACTTACCGGCTCTTAGATTAATTCATTAAGTTCTTATATATTTTTAAAGCTCCTGTACAAACATTAATTATGCCAAATTCAACATGTTACTGTTTTTTTAAAAATGTTATTGTAAATAGGGTATTCTTAAAAATGCAATCAACAAAATTTGTAAAAATAAAATTCTAACAATGATGAAGAGTAACAATAATTGTATTTCCTTTTATCTCACTGATATTAAATTATTCTCAAAGAGTGAACTGTTGAAGCATATTGTTGTCATTTCAATGTATAATAAAGAGGTTTCTCTTTTCTATTAATTGATCTGTTAGCTTCCCTCCTCTAACTTATTATATTTGTATGATCAATCAATATCCTAGATTCTAAGGTATCATTCATTGTTTGTGGGTGAATTAATTTTTTCCCTCTGAAACTAATTGCCACATAAACTGCTTTTAAATGATGAATCACTATTTCAGTTTCTTTTAGTACACTTAGTACCATTAAGTCTGCAATCTTATACCAAGCTTTTTGAGAGTAATAAAGCTTTAGTACAGTAAACTATTCTGAGAGGGAGAGGGAGAGGGAGAAGGAGAGGGAGGGAGGGAGGGAGAGAGAGAGATTGAGATTGTAATGGTTAAAAATAAAATGCCACTTTTGATGCAGAAGACTGCAGTTCAAATCTTACCAGTAGGGTTTCTTGGGCAATAACCCCAAAATGCTTCACTTCCCTACCTCAAATATGAGAGTGACAAGAACTAGGAGAGTCATGTTGACTTGGTCGTCATGCAGATTAACAAGCTCTGACTAAGATGCTAGGGAACCAGGACCATCTGATGGTAAGTGGGCAACTAGAACAAATCATACCTTGAACTGATAGAGTGGTACAACAGCAGGCCTAATGAGAAAAGATATATAAAATTATTAGGGAATTTATGGATGTATAGAAGACTTGCATTTACAGTAATTGACAACAGCTAGTTACACAATGCTTCAATATAGTGAACAGGAAGTTGCTCTCACAACTTTGGACCAACTACATATTACATTCCATACTCAAGAAGACCCAGAAGAACAACTGAATGTGCAGACAACACCTGAAGCTAAAATGACATTATCATCCTTTACACTACAGAGCACAGCTTCTAATACAAGGCATAAGATCATAGCTACAATCAACCCTTGAGACCAGTTAGCAAGGCTCAGTGGAGAAGTACCATCAGATAGTATGCTAGAAGATGCCTATAGAACCTTCAAAACAATCCCTACCACCACAACGCAAACCATTAACTGGTATACCATACAGCTGCTATAATTCTGGCTATACTGGCTATATGATTCTGGCTATAATTCTGGCTATATGATCAAGAACATCAGCACAGCACCACCACCACCTCCAGAATATGAGGTTAGAGCATAAGATCAAGGTAACTTGGAGAGAGGTTAATTAATTGGTGAAATTACAGAAAGGTGTGAACATTAAGGGTACGACTTGGCTATTGGAAAAATACAAGGGCCTGACTCCATCTGAAGCCCTAGAGCAGTGATGGCTAACCTTTTTGCCGTCACGTGCCAAAAGTGGGAGGAGTGCGGGGGGTTTGTGCGCATAATTCAATGCACCCTGTCCCCCCGCACATGTGTGCCCCCCCGCACTCCCCCCACTTTTGGCCTGGTAGGCCCATTTTTCACCCTACCCAGGCTCCAGAGGCTTTCTAGGAGCCTGGGGAGGGTGAAAACTGCCTTCCCCATCCCCCCGAAGGCCCTCTGGAAGCTGGAAACAGCCTGTTTCCTGATTTCTGGTGGGCCCAGAAGGGTGAAAATCAGGTGGCCGGGGCGCGCATGCATGCTGGAGCTAAGCTAGGGCAACACTCACATGCCCACAGATATGGCTCCGCGTGCCATCTGTGGCACCCGTGCCATAGGTTCGCCATCACGGCCCTAGAGATTGCTAAACAATGCTCACAGCATTGGCTACTAGACTAAGATATGCTAGAAAAGTAGAAGCCAAGAAGATAAATGGCTTATTCTCCAAAGTTCCATCCAAGGTATACTCCCATCTGCAGTGCAACAACTGCAGCACAGCCAGAAACAAGAACATATGAGAAAAAAAGAAGACACATAACACTAGTAGAAAGTGGCTACAGGACCTGAGAACAGGCTTCAGTAACCTCCCAGAATAGGAACCTGTCACCATCAGAGTAGCAAATATCCAGCAGCGAGTCAAGAACTTGAACAGCCGGATAGCACCTGCCAAAAATAATATACATCTATTGGCTAAAGAAACTAACAGCAGTGCATGAATGCCTAGCACCACAGATGAAACAGATGCTAGTAGCAGGTTCCCACCCAGACTGGCTGGATGCAGTTCATGAAAGACACCCCATAAGCGAATAGCACTGTCCAACTACTGGCCAATTACCTGCTTCCCCACAACTTGGAATGTTCTACCAGGCATCTAGTTGCTAAGCTACATGACCATATGGACAGTATATGAGCACAGTCCAGAAGGGCATTGGGAACAACATCAGAGGATCAAAACACCAGTTGCTTGAGCAGTTTCCCAAGACTCAATGTCTAAATAGGCCAATCTGAGTACACCCTAGATTGACTACAGGAAAGCCCTCAACTCAATGCCACACACATGGATCTATGAATGCCTGGTGCTATGTAAAGTCAACAGGATACTGAGGACCTTCCTCAATAACTCAATGGAGCTGAGAAAGACAACACTGGAACAACTGCTGATGGCAGCTCATAGAAGTGGCCATCAATTGCAGCATAAAGCAACTACACCACATGCAGCCTTGTTTTGCAGCAAGCTTTCATCCCCTCAGCCAGATAATTACAAGGAATGGATATTGTTACAAATCCAAGAGTGGAACTACCACCAGACATCTCCTCTATATGTATAACTACAGTCACATGGGAACCATGATGAGGAGGCAAGGAAGACAACAACATGCAACTATTACCAAAGAATAAGAGGTCTTGAAGAGCCAGCTCAATGGAAAAAACAAGATCCATGCCATCAACATGTATATCCTGCCAACCTTCCCTTTCTCATGCTCTGAGTACCTTTTCCATTTTCTTTACAAAATGTCCAATTATTAAAGAAATCAGTTGAAATAATATGCTATTTTCTGTTGTTTAGTAAAAATGGCAATGAAAACACATTTTTCATTTTTCAAAGCATACCTACAATGGGTATTTAAAGAGGAAAACGGATGTATTTGCAAAGATAGTCATTTGAATAGCTGGTTTTTGCCTAACTTAGGTTGTTTTAAAAGGTGAGTAAGTTTCAAAAGCTGGAAAACCCAAACATTGTTGGACTTCCAAAGGGCTTTAAAGACATGGCTCTTCACTGGGGACACTGAGGATTGATCTACCATCAGTGTATAGTGCAGGTAGAGGATGTTTCTTGTTTATATTATTGTTTTAATTTTTTTTTGTTGCTGTTCGGAATTAAATGGCACTGAAGGCATATATGACCACTTGTTCAGTGACTGTTCAAAGTTGTGATGGCACTGAACGAAGGGGACTTATGAGAGGCTGCTGCAGCATCCCTCTGAGCACATGATTGTGATTTGGGCCCTCGATGCCTGGCTTGCAGTTACAATGTTGTAGCAAGCTGTGGTCTGTAATTGTGATTTTTGATGTTCCATGCCAGCTTCCCACAAACAAAGTCAATAGGGAAACTGGTAGGAAATGGGAAATCATTCTTGCTGTTTTTTGCCTGCCCATGCTCCCCAAGTGGCTGCCCACAGGCCCCCTGTGGCTCACATGCACCATTCTGCTTGTGTACCTGCCCACACTCTGAAGTACCTGGCCATGCCATTCCTGTCTGGCCTACATGTGGTGCTTCTGCCTCTTCCCATTTAACGACCTGCAGAGTCCTGGGGTTATGATGGTAACTGGGACTGTTGGGATTGCTTTCACTAAGCTGTCACGTGACATCAGGTTTTATGACTGCATTGCTTAGCAATGGAAATGCCATCACAATCGAAGGACTACCTGTAATATTTAAGAATAGTGGCTGAGATGAACTAGACAGTTTGGCCATTTTGTCCTGCAATGACAAACTAGAACAAGATATCCCTCCTCCATTAGCAGCTGATATAAAAGACGTCCCAATTGTGATTCCAGCCATCACATCAAACAAACAAACAGCCATCAAGATTCAATAGCCATTGATAGCTCAATCCTATTGAGTGGCTTTATACATTTAATAAACAATCCTGGGACGGGGCAAAGGGATGAAAGATCTATCACAATGCAAACTCTGCAATTTACCCAGCTGTGTCCAATACTGAGATGCAAGGATAATGGTGCCGTTTGCACTGTGACAATATGATGCATGGTTTTATTTATTCTTAAAATTTAATCAATTTGTATTCTGCCTTATTCAGAAAGTAACTCTAGGTAGCTTAGAGCAGAGTTAAAATAACAGTACAACCATAAACAATAATCTCACAGACATCAGGGGAAGAGCAGAACAAGATCCACTAACAATTTAAAAATATAATCTAATTTATCAGGGGAACATATTATAGTCCACCTAACCCATTGTCTGTTGGAAGGGCCACGTGTTAGCAGCTCCAAGTGTTCTTCTGATTAGAATTCAGTATGATGTCCATCTTGCTAATTAGCATGAGAATCATGTAAGGCTAGGCAGGTGCTGAAATGTACTAAATGCGATAAATGTACCATTTCAGTAAATAAGCACGGTTAGCTGAGCCTGGATAGACTCATTTACAGTGTCTTTGCCACCTATTGCCATCCTAGACAACAACAGATTGGCCACAATTATCTATACCAGTGATGGCTAACCTTTTTGTCGTCGCGTGCCAAAAGTGGGGGGAGCGTGGGGGGTCGCAGGTGCCTGTGCCCACATCCATAAATCAATGCACCCCGCCCTCCCGTGCATGCACACGTGACCCCCCCAGACTTCCCCCTGCTTTTGGCACGTGATGGCACAGTGGGCCCAGTAGGCCCGTTTCCCCCCCTCCCCAGGCTCCAGAGGCTTTCTAGGAGCCTGGGGAGGGCAAAAACAGCCTTCCCCATCCCCCCCCAGAGGCCTTCCGGGGGCCAGAAACAGCCAGTTTCCCGACTTCTGGTGGGACCGGAAGGCCTGAAAATCAGTTGGCCGCTGTGCGCATGCGCGCTGGAGCTGAGCTAGGGCAACACTCGCGTGCCCACCAATATGGCTCCACATGCCGCCTGTGGCACCCGTGCCATAGGTTCGCCATCACGGATCTATACAATACACTAGTAATTTCTTTACGGGATTATGGCAATGCATAAAACTAGTGTTGCACTTGAATACAGCCTGGAAGCTTCAAATATTGCTGAATGCAGGGTAGCTAACAGAAGTTAAATGGAGTGGCCAGGTTGAATTGCATTACAATGATTGATGGTGCTGCACTGCCATAAGTACTTGTTTTCAAGCACAATGAAAGGTGCTTATTTTCAAAGACTAATGGCTAGTAAAGAAGAACTTGAGGGAAGCGCCTACCTATAGCAGTCTGCCTTTCCTCTTTGGGATCTGGTGATCTCCCACCTTCAAAATCGGACCGTGACAAAACAACTGGCCTTCTTTGCTTTGCCCCAGGAGAAGCTGCACGACCTCCCCAGAGAAATACATTTGAAATTTGCTTTTTTAAGATGCATATCCTGCCCTTTTTTTTTTTTCATGTACAGCTCAATAGGGCAAACATATCAAACTTCCTCTTCTTTTCCTCACAACAACCCTGTGAGGTGAATTGGGCTAAGAGAAAGTGACTGGCCCAAAGTCATCCAGCTGATATTTCATACCTAAGATTGGACAAGAACTCAGATCTCCTGGTTTCCGGGCCAAACGGTTAAGCACCACACCAAACTTGCTACTTTGTTTTTGTTTTTGGAGAAGGGAACATTGCACTTTGAAAGCCAAAAGCATTCAAAATACTCTGAATTTCTAAGTAACTCAAAGCAATATTAGCTTTGGAATAGGTCTTCTCTTGGTCACTTATTGGCCACCTAACTCCAGGGGATCTGGACCCCCAATAACAATAGTATCACTACCATTACCCTGGTGGCAGTGGTGGGATTCAGCCAGTTCGCACCACTTCGGGAGAACCGGTTTTTAAATTACTTGAATCCCACCACTGCCTGGTGGTACTATAGTGCTATAGCAGCAGACGTGATGTTACTAATAGTATCGCATATCAGTCAGAAAAAGACCCAGCTCAAATCCATCGGACACGATTTCTAGATTCAACAAATGACTAAAGGCAAGTCTACCTTTCCCCTCTGGTGCCACCCAAGCGGAAAACGCCGTGAGAAGCATACAGCTTAAACCTGACGGTTTTCTACCTGTCCAGGGTGGGGGTGGGGGCTTTATGACAACCCCGCTAATCGCTTTGCGGAGCTCTTCTGGCGTCCCACTAGGGAGATTGTGAGCACCCCGTCGAAGGCTGGCCGGGCTCGCCACCCGACCGCCCGTCCCCCTCGTCGTCCTCCTCCGCTGCACGTCAACATGCAGTTCTTCTCTGCGCCTGGCGCGCGTCTGTCTTCCACGCCTTCGGCGCGCAGGGTGTGGAGGGAGTGGCTTTGGAAGCAAGCAAGCGCGCGCGCGAGCTAGCGAGCGAGTCAGCGGCCGGCCGGCCAGAGAGCGGCGCTGCGCTTCAGGTTTGCTTTTTTTGCAGGGAAGAGCCGGCTGCGGATCACCTGCAGTAGTGGGGGAGCCGCCGGGAGCTCCACCCCCGCTGTCCCTGTTAATCGCAGCCCTCTCTTCCCTCCCCGCTTTAGTTCTTCCCCATGCACTTGCACCAAGGAGCCCGGGCTGAGCTGCCATTCTGCTGCAGAGAGGGAGTGACACACGTTCGAGCAGATTGGGGCTAATCGACCGGCTCCGGGCCGGTCTCACTTTCTTTCCCCTACTAAAGGTCCAGCTCGGCTTTGGGAGCCTCTCGCTCAGCTGCAGACAGCGTCCAGCCCACCCCACCCTCTCGCCGCCTCCTCCTGCTTCCGTCCCGCAGGGGTGCCTCTCCTCTTGCAGTTCCACACCACCTGCCAGCCCGGGCTCCGGAGGCAGCAGCAGCAGCAGCAGCGGTAACAGCGCCCGGGAGGCGAAAAGAAGGAGAGCGCCATGGCTGAAGTGGGCGAAGGGGAAGACGAGATACAGTTCCTGCGAACTGTAAGCACTTAAGCGCTTCTCTTTCCTTTTGGGGCTTCGCGTCCCCTTCGCGCATTGTTCGTAGGTTTGGGACGGAGGGTCCGAGGCGAGGAGCAGATGGCTCGCGTGACAACCCATTGCTAAGCGGGGAGGCTCGGCGCTGAGGTTGAGGGGGTAGGTGGGGAGTGGGTGGGTGGGTAGGGAAGCGAAACCAGCCAGGGATCTCGAGCGTGCTGCATTAAGAGAGTTGATGAATTAAGACAAATAGCCCGGCTCAAGCTCTGGAATTCCTCGTGAGACGGTGAGGCTGAGATGGGCTGAGGAACTGCAAGCCTCCCTCTCCCTCTTCCCCGGCTGTCTCTCTACAATATTGTGGGAGGGGTCTGGACTGGAGCGGAAACCTGGCGAGGAGTTTTATGGCCCCTGCCGTCACCTGTTCTTAAAGAGTGACCAGTGGAGGATGAATACAATATTCAGAAACGAAACTGTTGTCTGTCAGGTGTAAGGACTCCCGTAGAGTAACATCCCCGGGGATGATGCTTTGGGGCGTTTTTTTCCCTCTCGCACACACAGTCTCTCTCTGGAGAAAGGGTAGTCGGCACTCGCTCTTGGTCCCCCCCCGCCCCGAGAAACCCTGGACCGCGTGGAAAAGCCCTTAACACCCGAGGTTTTGACTTGGACGGCGCCCCGCTCTCAAGTGAGGGTGGGGTGGGGGTGGGGGGTTGTTAGCGGGATGGGACATTTAGCAGGGCGCTGAACGGGGCGAATCGACCGCGTCTCGGTTTTTCCCTTATCGCGCTGAGGTCTGGGTCACTTCTTGGGACGCTTCCAGTGGTCGAGCTAGTCGGTCATTTATTTTGCAGTCGTCCTGTCTCACGTAGGGGATTTTAGCCGGGATTTCTACGACGTCTTGTTTCATTTCCTTCCAAGGGGGGGGGGGCACACGAGAGAGAGAGAGAGAGAGAGTGTGTGTGTGTGTGTGAGAGAGAGAGAGAGAGAGAGAAAGAAAATAGCTTGCAACAATGCCTTTCCATTGGTAGGGCAAGGAGCTGTTATTTTGAAAGACCCCTGCATGTGTCTGGTCTTTTTTCCTTCTCACTCCTAAGTGCTTTACTGGTAAAATAAACGTATGAAAATGTATGGCAGTTGTCCAAGGGCAGATCACTTAATATGTGGACTCCAACTGAATATATTTCCTTGGATCTTCTTCTCCTTCTTACTCCCCCACCCCCCCAAAAAATTTGTTCTATGTACTGCAGATATTTTACCAAGCAGCAATGCTGAGCCAAAAGCTGCAACAATACCTCATCTTCTGACAAAAGCAAATAATAGAAAGGGTAAAGAGGAGCCTTTCAGATCTTGTGTATGAGTTTTAGTTCTATATTGTTAGCAATTTGGATTCTTCAGCTGAAAGCATTTGAAATGAATGAACCATAAATGTAGTCCTACATTAGGACTGCAGTTATTGCTTTTGTGGAATATGCCTTTAAATAATATCCGTTTTTGTAAAAAACGTCACAGTTGATTTTTTTGATGTCTTTAAACTTAACAAATTGATAGAAATAATGTTTTAGAAGATATGCAAGTATATTTATATAGTTTGGGAATTTATGATTGCTATGATTGATATTTAGAGACATTGAAAATTTGGGTTGCTTTTAGAAGGATATGCCCTAGTATAATAGTATGAATAGATTCAGCTATTTCACCTTTTTGTCCTTGAAAAGTTTTTTTTTTAGTATTTGTGTGTGTGGGTGTGAAATAATAACAATAAAGCAGTGAGAAAATGAACAATTTACAAGTGGAAGATGAAGTAATATGGATGTATGTAAAAATGCCTGCATGAAGTAGTGCGATAATTCAATTCCCAACTGGAAGCACCTTGTGTAATAATGTTGCATTTCTTATGTAATAAGATCTGATTGTAACAAGTGGGTGTGTGGAAAGTATGAAAAAGGAGACCCTCTCTCCCACATCCTTGAAGGTGTCTTATTAGTGTTTGGATTTTCTTAATATATTGCAGTAACTGGAGGTACTAATAAAACTAGCTTGGTCATGAGGCTATTTCTCATAAGTGCTCCTACAATTATTGTATAATGTCAACAGAATGAATATCAGACTAAAAACTTTTCTCAAGCTAAATATGACTCTTCCTGAGAAATTTGCTGAACTCATAGAAAAAATGTAGGACAAGATATGTTTCCTACTACTCTGATTTGCCTAAATGTTCTGGAAAGTTCATGCAAAAATTGGTGTCCTGCAGGTTTAAGTACAAGTAGAATATTCCTGAGATGGAGTTACAATATTTGAATTCTTGCCAGGGTATAAGATAGTCATGTTCAAGTCACAGCTAATGATTTCAGCATATAAAGCAATGTTTGAAGCGATAGCACTTGAGAGTAAAAACATGTTACGTAAACTACTCTTCAGATTATGCATATTTTGCTAGAAATAAAGGTTTAGAAATCCTAGCCAGGGATTATCTTTTTAAAATCCTCAGACTGTTTTCATTGGAAACATTAATGACCTTGAAAAGGGCAAATTATAACCTGGAAGATTTTGATTTAACCTGTATAAAAAGTAAATCCCAAAACGTTATGGAAGAGCTGCTGATTTATTTCCATTCTTTAACCTTGCAGTTTATTTCCGTGTCCCATTCATTCTTTGAAATATGTCAGGAAAAACATGCTTATATTATTATAATAATATTATAATATAATATTTTAAATTAGCATGTGGACAACACTGCAATAGAATATGATTTGTTTGTATTTCCCTTTGTATATTTCTTAAATTCCAAATCCATGATTTAATTTTAGGAGCTTTGGTTAATCAGCTGGTTTTCAATTTTTGTTTACTTTGAATAAATTAGTCATTTTTATTTTTAAGCCATAACCCTATTCTGGTTAAAAATCTTTTATGTCACTTAAGTGAATATGAATTTCAAAATACAAAATGTTTGTTGCTCATAAAAGAGTGATACTAACTTTATGTGAACAAATTTAATTATTAGGCAAGAATTTTATTCTAGAATGTTCTCACTATTACATATACATGCAATTGAATGTCCAAGCAGAAGGTAATTTTGAAGTGTTATGTTTACCTGCTTTTTTCCCTTCTATTTTTTCATCTAAACCAGATGGCTAGTAAAATAGATAAGTCTTAAAATTACTCTTGTATATTTCTGTATACTTTATGTATATTAAAGAATATTGAAAAATATTTATTCAGTATTTGTAAATTCTATTCCATGTATATAGTATACTCATTTTGAGTTGATTCACTCTATTGTTCTCTGTCTCAACCTCTGATTCCCCCAGTTTTTTATTGTCATCTCTTTTTTTCAATGCATATGGTAAACTGTAGATATTCAAGGTGCAGATTTGTGATTCAGATTATTTTAATATCATCATCTGGTCTGATTTTGTTTTCTAAATAGTTGCATGTATATTCATTATTTAAAATTTATATAGTTCATTTAAAATGTCGTATTGGCTTAAAGAAAGTGAGTACCTACTACAAAATTAAGCATAATGTTTGTGAGTTTTCTATAACTACATAGTTGAACTATTACATATGCTTCTTTCTTGACCTGCTTTAGAATATTTAAAACATTATTTTGCTTAATACTGTATAGCCATATCAAATTGGTTGCTTAAAACCTACACATTTTAAATTCAGTAGGTGAAGAAATTAGTGTAGTTCACATTTGTCCAATTTTGTAATTTTAAACCTGTATATAAGCCACATTTTCAAAATTTGATGTAATTTAAATATTTTAATATAATAGTGAAATATCAGAATCTGTAAGAGTTACATTAGAGGAATGTTTACAAAATATTAAGCAATACTGCAATAATATGCATAAAAATACAAGTTACACAAACTCTTAATATTTAAGTCAAATAAAATTTGAGATATTTGTAGGAATTAAAAATGGAAAAAGCCCTAAAATTGATAAATCAATGCATTTCTGTGCATTAGTTAAGAATATTATTGTATCTATAATGCTTAACCAAGTTGTGTGACCAGTGGAAGAGAGTGCTTATATCTAACTGACATCTTCCTTGAATCTTTGCACACTTATCTAATTGGAGTCAGAAGATTGAAGAGTTCTCTAGAATAAGTTTCAGAAGAAGAGGAATATACCCTCCTTTGTGTGAGTTGGAAGCCTCCTTATGTAATCTAGTTAGGATTGCATATAATTCAAAATTTATATTTTTATTGGAATATCTGTGCTTCTTCTGAGGATTGAGGGAGTGATACAGAAAAATTATACTGCTAGTGCCTTTGCAACAACTATAGATTTATTGTTATAAAGTAAATCACACTATCAGAATGAATCTTATTTAAATAATTGTCCTCTTTATTAATAAAATAAACAGCTTACATGCTTTATAATGTATAACATGAAGTAACTTTTTTTTAAAAAAAATTGATTTATATGCTGCCCTTCTTTGGAGACTCAGGGCGGCTTACAATGCATTAAGCAATAGCCTTCATACTTTTGTATATTTTATACAAAGTCAGCTTATTGCCCCCACAATCCGGGTCCACATTTTACCTACCTTAGAAAGGATGGAAGGCTGAGTCAACCTTGAGCCTGGTGGGATTTGAACTTGCAGTAATTGTAGGCAGCTGATCTTAAAAACAGTTAATGACACTGCTTTAGTCTGCTGAGCCACCAGAGCTTAACTTTAACATAATTAGTGATTTTTCAGAAATGTTTATTTTATTTTCTAAAATGAAGTTTGTTTATTTATAATTTAGATTTCACTAAGGCTACTAGAGTGAAAATCTGCTACTGAGCTGCCTATATTGTATTTTGTGAGAAAAGCTATACTGATATGTGTTCTGTAAGTGCACCCTTCTGGAAAATACTATACAGATCTTTGGAAAGACTGTCAAGCTGCTAATATAGTGCAGCCTTTACAGTGACAGTGCTGAAGAGATTATCCATGTAGTGTATCTAGAATGGTCTAGTGCGTCAGTCCCGGATAAAGTGATTTGTGCATACTTTTAAAATTGCGTTTTGCTTTGTTCTGTGGGAAAGACGATCCCAGTTGTTTTGTTGCATTTTGACTGAATTTTCTTGCTTTTTTTAAAAAAAAGATCTTAAGAGAATTGATTTTATCCCTTGATGTGTCCTACTTAACCAAAACAAATGCAGCAGAAACTAACAGCAACAATTTCAGTGGTTAAAATTGGTCTTTTCTGCAGGACATTCATGAGTCAAGTGCAGGCATTAGGATGTTTTTCAAATACCTACAATAGTTAGTAGGATAGAGGAGTTAATTTATTGTAGTCTCAAGACTTTTTAAATTGAAGTGATATCCCAGAGTGAATGTGTATAATTGAGACCAGTTCTGTGATGATGTCTTGGAGCATGGGACATCACTGTGGCTTGTTTCAGATTCCTATACTGGATATGCCCATCCCACTTAGGATTTAATTGCATCACTGTTTTACCACTATGATCCTCCGATGCCCCAAAATATAATTATAAAAAGTGCATCCACAGTCAGTCAAATTTGCCCACTCATACTAGAATCTTAAGGACTAGGGAATCATCTACATTACTTCATATAGCTTTCAGAGTTCCATGTTTTCTAAGATTTCCTCTGCAATTTCAGATTCATTTGTGTTGAATGGAACATTAGAACCACCAATGAGGAAAACAATTAGAATTTTAAACATTATCATAGCCAAAATGATAATAATATTGAAGATAATAATTAAATGGGGGAATGAATATAAAAACCAGCATAAGGCCCTTTCTATAAAAAGTATTTGTTTACAGGCAAAAAGCTGATTTCTTTAATGTCATTAATGATCTTTCATCAAAGTGTTTAATGTTTCAGTCAAATATACTTGTAACAGTCACTGCTTTGCTAACATGTTTAACATTTAATATGTTTTTAAAAGGCTATTGTTTGATCAGGAACTACTTTATAATTTATGATCATAAAACTTTAAAGGAAAATGAACTCCAGGCAGGCTAAGCACTTGATGATACTTGGATTTGTATTGTGGTATGCATTTCTGTGTTGCTATCTGTAAAAATATTTATATCTGAATTCCATTGTGTTCAAAAGAGGTTTTTTGTCCAAGTGCTTCAGACAGCACACCTGATTGTTTTCATACTAAGAACTGTAGTGTTGAATTACCATGCATCAATCATTCAGATTAACTGGATGTCTACACAGTTTAATAATTTGTAGTCCTCACTTGTTTCCCAGTGCTTCTGTGCATTGTCATAGACTTGCTAGTCTTTCTGACAACAGTAAAGCAATACCAAAATCGTACAAAATGCCCTTAATGGTTGTCTACTTTTTCTTTCAAAGAAAGAGAAAACCAGTAAGCCTATCATAACATAGTACTAAAAACATTTTGAGGTAGATCTAACATTTTAAATCTGTCTTTTAATAAGCATCAGAATAATATTCTGGTTATATTTTTAAAGTATGAAAGAAATGCTGTTTAAATAAACGTGTACAATAACTCTAGAAACCAGTCTTATCTCAACCTGTTTTTTTCCATATGGTATGATTTCCAGTTTACCCTGGTGTCCTTTATAATGAAGAAATGTATAGTATAGTTACATAAGTTGAAACACAAAAACATATATTTTCAGGCAGTGAGTTCATTGAGTAAGCAAACGGACAGCTAGTAGGATGTTGATGGTGGACTTCCAACAGGAGGAATCAATAAAAACAAGAGACCTGTGACACAATACTACATTCAGATTTGCTGATTTACTATTGTGAATTACAGAGAGATTCTATCCAGCTGAGTAAACAGAAGCTGCCAAAGTGACAATAGAAGAAATGAAAGGCAACCAATTCTAGGGAACAATTTCATCAAGTAAGGAAGTAGAGCGCTCTACTAGAGCTTTGGCAGTAGAATTTGGCAGAAGAGTTTAAAGGGAGATGTTAATGCCTAAAAAGAATGAAATCTATATATGCAACAAAATGCAAACTCACTGCTGTGAGAAAAAGTGAAAGTGGAGTAATAGGTTGTTATCCTTGTACTAAACAAAGACCCTGATAGTCTCTACAGAAGATAATCAATAGAGGAGTAATGGTAGTTATAATTAGATAACGAGATTTAGAAGAATTTTTTTCAGTACAAGAATTGAGAAACAGAGTTTGGATTCTCAAACAGAAGCAAGTTTAAGTGTCTCAAGGAAGAACAGGAGACAAGCATGAACAGGAGGCAATATAATGGAGTGGCGGAAGAGTAGAATGTGTACAATTGCTACATACAAGAAGCTAAAGAGGAATGTTGTAGAAGCCAGTGATTGATTGCTGCAAGTAATAGGGATGTGTGTCAGAGGATCTGCCAGTTTATGAGGTGTCTTATCCATTTAGGTTCAGTAATTCATGTCCAGTGAAAAGTATATGTCTGACCAATAATGTGTCTCCATTTTCTCTAATCCAGGCATCCTTAGCCCCCAATTCCCATTTGTGATCTAATTATAGGCAAGGTTGGTACATCAACTCCAAGCATCTTCTTGTGGGATTAGAGCCCTATTGGAATAAGAAACATATTAAGTATATTAAGTTCTATTAAATAACTCAGTGGAAAATTATCCATTTACAAAATTAATAGCTTTTGTTGTTCATTTACAATATGGGAATGAAATGATGAGAAATATGAAATATGCTGGTATATCAGATTGGAATACAGCAAAGCAACTTGTTCAAAAAGAACAAAATCAACTTAATTGAAGTTGCACAGTGCACATATTAAAATTTTGTGTGTATTTCATTTACAAAGAAATTCATGGGAATGAACTTGCTGATATGCTTCAAAGCATTCAGACCGAAGTAAATGAAACAAGGAATAAAAGCAGTACTGTTACTGATGTTCACCACTAGTGCTTAGTAAAGACAAAATATGATTGAACCTCTCCAAAATAAAGCTTTCAAACAACTTTGTTCGAAATGGGATGGGAATTTTTAATGATTTTGATGTCTGTTGAGAATTGAAATCTACCAAATATGAACCTTTCAGATAATTGAAGCACAGTCCTTCCCAATTTTGCTGAAATTTTTTCTTCTTGTGAAAATGTAGAAAGATACAGCAGGAATTAGAAAAGAACTTTGGAAGAAAGTGACCATGTAATGCTGCAATTCTACATTTTAAGTGAAATTAAAGTTGACTATAGTCAAATGAAATGTCCGTAGTATGAACTTCAGGAAAGTGAATCTTGATAAAAGAACAATAAGTAATAGGATTCTGTGATGGGGAAAAAAATCGGTAAAGGAGTCCAAGATAGGTGGATGTTCCTAAAAAGTTTATAAATGCATTAATTGTAAATAAACTCAATAAGAGACAAAAGAGAATATAACAAAATAACCTACTGGGGCTACACAAGCTTACTAAAATTCTGAAGTTTATATATGTAGCCTGAAAGAGTAAGTGATAACTAACAATGAGTATTTAGAAGTAGTACAGATTTGTGGACATGTGTCAAAAAAATCTAAAGCCTGGAATGATTTGAGATTGACAATGGACAAGAAAAGGGATTTGTCAGATAAATTTAAAATAAGAAAAAATAATATGTGAGTTGCTCAGTGAAGACGGTAAAAGTAACAGGGAACAGAGAAAAGACAGAATTATTTTGGCTCTGTAAAAGAGGCTATACAGTATAGACAACAATAATAAGCAGATAAAGATGTAGAACCTTTGATTGAATCAAAGAGAAAGCGTTACTGATTTTATTTATTTATTTTATTTTGTCAGATTTATATGCTACCCTTCCCTCGTAGGACTTGGGGCGGCTCACAACAATAGAAAAACCCAACAATAATAAGAATTAAATAGTATTAAAACCAAAATTTAAAATCCCCAGATACCCAAATTAAAATCTGCGGCAGATCAGGGAATTTGGTGGAAGAGCCATGTCTTTAGGTCGGCGCAGAAGGTGTGGAGGTTGGGGCCGTCCGGAGCTCGGTGGGCAGCCTGTTCCAGAGGGTCGGTGCAGCCACAGAGAACGCACTCATCCTGGGGACCACCAGCCGACACTGTCTAGCTGAGGGGACCCGGAGGAGGGCAGCCCTATGTGAGCGCACTCGGCGGTGGGAGGCCGGTAGGAGGTGATCCTGCAAATACCCTGGGCCCGTACCATGAAGGGCTTTATAGGTGAGTACCAGCAGCTTGAAGCGAATCCAGAGGACCACCGGCAGCCAGTGCAGCTCGCACAATAGTGGTGTTATATGGGAGTAGCGGACGCACCTGTAACTACTCGCGTGGCCGCATTCTGCACCAGTTGGAGCCTCTGGGTACACCCCAAGGGCAGCCCCATGTAGAGGGCATTGCAGTAATCCAACCGAGAGATAATGAGAGCCTGAGTGACCGTACGGAAAGCATCCCTGTCTAGAAAAGGGCGTAGCTGGCACACCAGGTGAATCTGTGCAAATGCCCCCCTTGTCACTGCTATTAGATGGTCCATTAAAGACAGCCGTGAATCAAGGAGGACGCCAAGATTACGAACCCTATCCAAGGGAGCAAGAAACTCCCCTCCTATTAACAGTGATGGGGCAGCTAGATCATGCGATGCTGGAATCCACAGCCACTCTGTCTTGGAGGGGTTGAGTCTGAGCCTGTTCCTACCCATCCAGACCCGTACCGCCTCCAGGCCCTTAGACATCACGGAAAGGGCATCGCTAGGTTGGTCCGGGGTGGAGATGTACAATTGGGTATCATCAGCATACTGATGATACCGCACCCCGAAACTTCGAATGATCTCACCCAGCGGCTTCATATAGATGTTAAAGAGCAGGGGGGAGAGAACCAATCCCTGCGGCACCACACAAGTGAGGGGCCTCGGGGAGGATCTCTGACCCCCTGCCCAGACAAACTGCGTACGGCCTGAGAGGTAGGAGGAGAACCACTATAGGACAGTGCCCCTGACCCCCAACCCCCCGAGATGTCGCAGTAGAATACCATGGTTGATGGTATCAAAAGCCGCTGAGAGGTCAAGTAGTACCAGAATGGAGGAATAACCCCCATCCCGGGCCCGCCAGAGATCATTCACCAGGGCGACCAATGCCGTTTCCGTGCTGTGACTGTGCCTGAAGCCTGATTGGCATGGGTCTAGAAAATCAATCTCCAGGAATTGCGGAAGCTGGTACGCTACCACAGACTCAACAACCTTCGCTATAAAGCGAAGGTTGGAGACAGGACAAAAGTTGTTCAAGGAGGCCGGATCCAGGGCTGGCTTCTTGAGGAGAAGACAAACCACTGCCTCCTTGAGTGAGGCAGGGAAGACCCCAACTCTCAATGAAGCGTTAATAATCGCCTGGATCCAGTCTCCAGTCACCTCCCTGGTTGCCGCAACAAGCCAGGAGGGACAAGGTTCCAGTAAACATGTGGAGGCCCCCAGTCTACCCACAATCCTGTCCACTTCCTCCATAGAAACGGGGTCAAAGTCAACCCAGATGTCACCTCCAAGATTAGCTCCCATCCCCTTGTCGGATCCTGCCCAGTCAGAGTCCAACCCTGTCCAAATCTGAGCGATTTGTCTTGCAGAAATCGCACAAAATCCTCAGCACTGCCTTGCAAGGGGTCCTCCCTCGCTCCCTGATGGAGAAGGGAATGGGTCAATTATTTTTTGAATAATCTGAAATTTCCAGGGCAAATTATTTACCTTCAGTGCATCCTAGGACAATGATGCATTTGTTGATGGTAAGATTCTATTCATTTACGTTGACAAATCATGGACTAAGGTAAGGTAGAGCAGAACAGAACACGTCATTGTCCAAGTATGATTAGACACACAAGGATTTTTTCTCTGGTGCATAAGCTCTCAGTATAAATACAAAACAAGTAATAATATAATCATAACAACATAACACAGGATAATAATAGTATTGATCTCAATAGAGAAGGTAGTAGAACAGATGATAAGGATAAAGTAATATAGACCTACTACATGGTAATATACAGTATTTCTCGGTGTATAAGATGCACTCCCCCCCAAAAGTGGGTGGAAATGTCTGTGCGTCTTATAGAGCGAATGTTGCCGAAGCCCCACCCACCGGCCCCCACCCTTCAGCCTCTGCCTCCCAGCAATTTGCCTCCTTGCAGCAAACAGCCTAGTCAGCTTCAGCACAGCCTGATTTAGCATGAGCAGCTGATTGGCGGTTGGATCTGCCTCCCGGAATACCGCTTATCACTGTTCCCGGCTGCAG
This sequence comes from Ptyas mucosa, assembly GCA_012654045.1. Lineage (NCBI taxonomy): Eukaryota > Metazoa > Chordata > Lepidosauria > Squamata > Colubridae > Ptyas > Ptyas mucosa. The sequence goes on from WNWU01000005.1 coordinate 23,958,890, forward strand.
TGATCACTGCCACCGTTGCCGCCCATCGCCGCAGCCACCTCTGCGCGCCCCATTTTCAGCCTCTGTGCATCCCGTTTTTCGCCCGTTCCAGGCGGCAGGGATTGCCACCACCACCTATCCCTGACACCTGGAACAGGCCAAAAATGGGATGCGTGGAGGCCGAAAACAGGATGTGTGGAGGCTGAAAACAGGATGCGCAGAGGCAGAAAACTGGACATGGAGAGGCAGAAAGTGGGCCGCGTGGAAGTGGCGATAGGCGACAATGGCAGCAATCCCCGCAGCCTGAAACAGCTGATAAGTGGTATTCTGGGAGGCTGAGCCAGCCGCCAATCAGCTGCTCGTGCTAAATCAGGCTGTGCTGAAGCTGACCAGACTGTTTTATATTTGCTGCAAGGAGGCAAATTGATGGGAGGCAGAGGCAGATTTTTTTTCTTGTTTTCCTCCCCAAAAGCTAGATGTGTCTTAAAGTCTGGAGTGTCTTATAGTCTGAAAAATACGATACTTAGACATAAAAGTCAGAACTTTTATGGAGTTCAAACAGTTTATGTCCAGGATGTGAGGGGTCTGTAGATATTTTATCAACCCTCTTTCTAACCTTTGCAGTATGCAGGTCCTCAGTGGAAGCTAGGCTGGTTGCAATAGTTCTTTCTGCAGATCTAACTATCTGTTGAAGTCTGTACCTGTCCTATTTGGATGCTGTACCAAACCAGATAGTACAAATATCTGGTTTATACAGACTCAAAAATTCCTCTGTAGAACTTTATCAGCAGCTTCTTGGGCATTCTGAACTTTCTGAGTTGTCAAATTATCAAATGACTAGAGAAGGGTAAATGTTTCTCTCCCTAAAACACAAAAAAACAGGCTACAAGCAGTTACAGATCAGTAAATCAGACATCTGTAATTAGGAAGATCCTAGAGCCATTCATAAATATTGAACTTGAGAAGAATGTAGTTATTATTAGAAGCTGGTATGAATGTGTTAAGAATAATCTTGTCAGAGGTTATGTTTTATTCAGGCAGCTTCCTTAGTAGATTGTGAGAATGATTTGGACATAATTGATCTTAAGAAAGCATTTGATAAAAGTATTTCATAATACTCTAGTTAGATATAAGTAGTTTCATTTAGATAAATATGACCTTGGAAAAATTTGCCTGATTTCTTCAAGGGCTGTTTGTGTGTGAATAGACTGGCACTATTTTCAGTAGGCTTGCCAGTGAAGTATTTTGTAGTGGCTATGAAAAGATACACGGAATTGACAGGGACAGTCTTTGAAACAATGACTTGAAGCAATAATATTTTATCCAGTGGTGTCTGCCAAAGGATGTAAAGAGGTTCAGTCTGATAAAAATAGGATCATAGTGCACATTTCACATCTTTTCTACATGTGACAAAGCATCATACATAATTCCCCAAAGGAGCAGAGCTTAAGTCACAACAGAGTCTTTATCATTTCAATGTAAGGTTCTGAGGATGCTGCTAATTATTTCTTGGGTACATCTATGGTAATTAGTACTCCCTGAGTTTAGATAATGGTTACTTTTTTCAGCTGCCACAGATCCACAGTTTTGTAGGCCATTTACTGATTATTATGTAATGGGGCAGGTGATACCAGTTCACCAACTCCTTTCACCTTTGTAACTTCCCTTCCTCCTCCAGATTTTTAAAGCATTAATTCTTGAATATCCTGTATGTGCATTGTTGGAAGTTAAGAAACTAAGTTCATCTCAGTTTCTGTCTTGTTTTTCTTCAAAAATAATATTACAACTGTTCACATTATGTTCCAATGATTTTGAGTGGAAAACGGTCCTAGGATTTTTTTCACATTGATGCCTTACGTTGGCTTTTATTAGCTGAAGTTTATTTCTCTATGGATTTGGGGATAGAAATGGCATTCCTAGTAAAATGTGCATTCGTGTTATATGGATAGGAATTTCCATTGATTCGTTTGGCTTAGTTGTGGTCTCTTTGATCGGGTGAACTTATTTGGAATTTTGAGAGATTTGAGAGAGTCACAAGTGGACATCACAGATGATGCTAAAAGACAAGAAATTATCTCCAGGGTTAGATTATAAAGCAGAGGTCCAAAATATACTATAAATGTCTTTATAGTAGATATTTTTCTTACCTATTTCAAACCACATAAAATACACCTAGCTAAATTATGAGTTTTATCGAGGCAAATCCCAAAGGAACATAGCTTCTTTTAAGTAATTTAATTTGGATGAGCAATAATAAGGCAATTGATAACATAGCATCTGTTCCCAAATGCTGTAGTGTCCTGTGATTAAATTCAGTTATAATTAAAACTGAATCTTGGCATTATAAGAAAAGCTTCAGGTTTATACTCCATTTAATATTTTATAGAACTTTACATTTAGTTGTGGGAAACTTTTTTTCTCCTTGACCTACAGCCATTCGTTTAGTGACTGCTCAAAGTTACAGTGACACTGGAAAAAAGTGACATGACCACTTTCACACTTAAGATCATTGCAGCATCCTTGCGGTCACATGATCAAAATTTTGATACTTGGCAATTGGCATGTATTTAGCACAATTGCAATGTCCTGGGGTCATGTGATCACTTTTTGCAAAGTAATGGGGATTCACTTAACAACTGTGTTACTAACTTAACAACTGCTTCATTCACTTGACAACGGTGGCAAGAAAGATCGTGACATAGGGCAAAACTCACTTAACAACTGTCTTCCTAGAAGTGCTCGATTGTGGTCATAAGTTGAGAACTACCTGTAGTTCTTTCTGGTTTCCTGTAGTGTGCAACTTTTAGTATCTCAACGTATCATGTTTTTTTTTTAAAATAGTTCTTGATACTTTTCAAGATGTTGGTTTTCTTTGCAGATATATTACATTGTGTGGAGATGTTGACATTGTGATCCCTAGAACACCCAAGTCCTTCTTGAATATGCTATTCTTGAGCCAGATTTTCTCCGTACTGTATGTGTTTATTTTATTTTTCTTTTTTTCCCATTTTTAAAATTTTTTTATACACAAACAAACACATAATACATAATTAAAAAAGAGGAATATAAGCTACAAGCCTTCCCAGATGATTTAGTGTTTATCTTGGAGGAACCTCAAACAACAGGCCCTAAATTATTAGAACAAATAGAGGGATATGGAGAGGTGGCAGGATTAAAAATAAATAAAGAAAAAACAAAAATATTGATGAAAAATATCATAGAAAAACAAAAATAGACATTAAAAAGGATATTTTTCCTACCTAGATGTATAACTTTGCATTTTTTTTCTGTTAAATTCCTATTTCTATTTGTTTCCATTCACTGTTTTTCAGCCTTTGTCTTTTTGAATCCCCCCCCCACTTCCCAAGTATTAGACACCGCTGCTAGCAAATGCAACATTTTCTCACTAATGTCTATCTTGAAGGGAGCGCTTTTCAGAGTTTTTTTTTTAAGGAGAAGTTTCTTTAAAAAAACAACATGACAATGCAGAAGGCAAAATAATATAAACTGTAAGGAGAAAAAGATCAAGGGGAGAAACCTGTCAGCAAAAATACAACAAACAACCAATGTGAATAACTGTATTCTGTTGTGAAATGGAGAAAAAAAAACCGCATGAAGCAAGATGAACTAGAAAACTATATTTTAAGGGATGTATTAGAACAAGGGAAAGTAATCTTTAAGCAGAATGTAAGCACTGGTTAAAGATAAAATTGAATATTTAAAGTACTATATAGAAAGATGACTTTTTGTAATATTTTAGTGTTACAAAACCCAGCTGAATTGAAAATGCTATTACATGTTATTTATGTGCAGAGCTGAACTGACTCAAAAATGTTAAGCTGACTCAAAGTGTTTATTAAATGTTACTATGTAAAGAGGAAGATGATGAGAAATTGACCTCACCAGTATATGGATCAAAAATAACCAGAATAATTAAAGAGATTGCTTTTGAAAGATTTCATAGAACATAGAGTAATAGAGTTGGAAGGAAACTTGGAGGTCTTCTAGTCCAACCCCCTGCTTAAGCAGGAGACCCTATACCAGGGGTGTCAAACCTGATTGCATCATGGGCTATATCATGATGTATCGAGATGTTTTTTGCCTTTGCGGAGCCAGGGTGGGCATGGACAACACGGACCATATCTAATCTGTGGGCCGCCAGTTTGACTTGCCTGCCATATTCCATTTCAGATAAATGGTTGTCCAGTCTCCTTTTGAAATCCTCCAGTTATAGAGCACTGTTATTCCATTGGTTGATTGCTCTCCCCATTAGGAAATTTCTCCTTATCTTTCGTGTTCCTTTCATGTAGTTCTCAACTCTATTTCCTCCACCAAAATTCTATTATAAATAATATTACCACACATTACAGCTCTAATTTTGTGTATTTGCGCCACTAATTTTCAGAAAAAGATTTATTCCTCTCTTACATAGTTATTTAGAAGTAGCTTCATATGTCAGTTTACTTTTACCATTAAAAAATGTTTTGTTGCATTATACGTCTGCAAAAGCCTTTTAGCAGTTTCATGGAGCAGGAAATATCCAGTAACAATTTTGAAAGTAGTTGTCATAGCCAAAAACATTTAACCTACTGATGCCTCAATTAATGTAATTGTACTGGTATCTATTTTTATTTTGAAATTTACCAGTAGCTGCTGCATTTCCCACCCTAGGCTTATACTCGAGTCAATAAGTTTCCCCAGTTTTTTTTTTATTGAAAAAGTTTTACAAATACAAATTTTTCCCCCTTCCCCCCCCACCCTAACCCAACATTATAAAATACATATAAAAACAATATGTAATTCCATCCCATCCCCGCCCTAGCTTTTTACCAGTTTTTTGTGGTAAAATTAGGTGCCTCGGCTTATATTTGGGTCGGCTTATACTCGAGTATATAGGTAGTTCTAGGTTGCTTCTTTCCTTGGTTCATTTCCATCTATTGTTTCTTGTCTTGCCTTTTGGTACTTTGGAAAATAGTTTGACCCTCCCCCTTTTGTAGGAGCCCCTCAAATATTGGAACAGTGCTACCATGCTCCCCAGTCCTTCTTTTTATTAGACTAGACAATTCCTAGAACTGTTATTTGTATGTTTTAGCCTCCAGCCCCCTAATCATTCTTTCTGCTCTTCTCTGCACTCTTTCCAGAGTCTCAACATATATGTCATATGATATAATTCTGTGGTCATGTAGAAATAGAAGAGACACCAGAGATATGTTGATACACAGGGGAAGGAAAATAGTTACAGAATCAGGGAAGAGGATCTTAAAACTGAGGTACTGAATAATATTGACATGTGGAAAAGAAGAGTAAGGCCAAAAGCTGAATTTGAGTAATACCATTACTAAGTAGAAGAGATAAAGAAGAGAAAAAGTAACAAAAATTATAATTGAGATAGAAATTGCATCTTGGGAAATGGACCCTATAAAACTCTAAAAGAATAAAAAGTTGATAATAAATAGGAGGAAAAGATAGACAATTTTACTTCTATATTTTATAATTGTTGAAAATAATTTATAATAGAATTTCAATTAGTGATTTTCTTTCATTTCCATGTGCAACTCCATTATAATACATAGAGAACATTGAACTATCATAATGAGACAATATAATGTCTCTGGTTAAAAATTTAAAAGTTTAGGGCAGTAGTTCTCAACAGGGGGGGGGGCAAATGTCATCATGAAGTTTGCGAAGGCTTGAAGAAATGTTATGATTTAAATCTTGAATTAAATCTTGCGGTCCGTGACCACGGTCCATGTCCACAAAAGATATTTAAAGGGCTTCCATGGTGAGAAAGGTTGAGAATTACTGGTTTAAGGAAATGTCTAAAAGCTTTGGGATAAATGTTTTGGGATTATTATTTCCAGATTACCAAAGTATTATGAGCAAAGAACCATAATTGTAACTACTCAAGTAGTAAAGCACTACTATATAGTTACTGGATGAAAACGGCACACTTCTGATTTGAAGACGCATTTCAAGAACCTTTGTCCAGGGCTTAAATTTTAAAAATATAATTGTAGTAGATTTGAAATTTCCAGAAACATATGCTGTCTTGTAATTCATCTAAATCACTGTTTGAATGCTTCATATTGATTGATGCATTATTTATATTGTATTTAGATAATACATCACCAAGTTTTCCTTCTGAAATTCTCCCATCTCTCGCAAAGCTGTCTTCATCCACTGTATGACTTGGTTACTTTTCCTGTTTTAAAGTTGGCCTGCAAGAGAAGAGCAGTCCACTGAATATTCTTTTTTAATGTCTTGTGGAAAGAGCCATTAGAATTCATAATAAAAAGACAGCAACAAAAGCTTGGAAGCCTTCATATAGAATTGTAAATCCTACTGTACGTTATTGTATTCTGTCAGTATTTATTATAATTTACTTCAGATAGAAGATCGTTTCATCTTAAGTTTTGAATTCTGTGGAAATCAAAAATTGATTTCTATATAAATCTGCCTGCTTCATGCTACAGCAATAAAGCATGCACAGGAGGCTACAAGACACAGTTGGAGAGCTCTTTCTCCTATTATTGATCTAATGTGACTGAACAGTTATAGCTGTAATAATAATCTCCATTGCTTTTTTTTTTTAAAATAACTGGAATGAATGCAAAGAATGAATGAAAGATTTCTGAAACTAATAAAATTCTATCAGAGCCAGTTGGGTGCAAAACTGCTTGAAAACTTTGGATTGGCGAAATATATATTCTTTGACCTCCACTAATTATCTGGTGATTATATTAATTTCCTGGCTTGGCAACTAACAGAGAAAAGAAGGGTCTAGTGCTTCTGACAGTAGTTAAATTTAAAAGTTATAAAAAAGTTTGATTAATAAACTGGATTGGTGTTGTAGCTGGTGCATGGACTGAAGCTATCTGTGGACCAGAACTGAAACTGAGTTTTGAAAGTAGAAATAAGCTCTGATCATAAATCTTGAAGCTAATAAACTCATGCTACTTGAAAGAACTCACAGGTAATATTGACATGGACATATAAGTATAAATGACAATTACTGAGTTCACACATAATTCTAAGTTTCATTTTTAAACTATGATTTGTTGAATATATTCATGAATTTCTCTAAACTAAAAAGAAGCCATGTTGTGCTTTAGTATTTTCTTTTACCAGGGTGATGATTATGCATGCAGCAATAATTAGATTTGTTCAAAATGGAAGAGAAACTTGGGAGCTAGAAATGTAATCTTTCTATTTTAATTCAGGTATTTTTATAATAGAAAGTTTATGCCTAGATTGGTCTCTAGATATTCCTGAAATATCTGAAACCCCCCTCCCACCCGAAGTATATATGCAATGTTAAGATGTACAGTCCTAATTATTTTTATTATGAAATTCTACAGCAATTTCCAAACTAATTTATACTATCTAATTAGAAAGTCACTTGGCCCTGCTTAAGCAACCAGCTTTCTTTGCCTAGGTGCAGTGGTGGTTGAAAGAAAAAAGAACATCATTCCGTTCCTGGTAATTCCTGTGTAAGTCATTGCTTTAAATGCAACTTCATATAAGGAATGGCTAATTAATTTTGCTTGGATCTTCTCCCATCCAAATTCATTCCATTTCTTAATGTGTGTGTTTTTATGGCAACCTGTAAGGTAGAGATTGTTTTATTAACAGTCTGGTATAAACTATTCTGGGAGCCTTTGGTCTAAAGCAGGACTGTCAAACTCAAGGCCCGGGGGCCTGATTTGACCCGCAGGGTGTTTCCAGGCTATCCTGGAAACACCGAAGAATCGGTGCCTCTGCTAGTGAAAATGGAGCTCAGGAAGGCTACGTGTGGCCCTCCTGAGCTCCATTTTTGCTGGCGGAGGATTGCAGGAGGCCGTCGCAGGCGGAAATGAAGCTTGTGAGGACTGCAAGTGGCATTCCCAAGCTCTGTTTTAACTGGCAGAGGATTGCAGGAGGCCATTGCACCTGAAAACAGAGCTCGAGAGCCCATTTTTGCTGGCAGAGTGTTTGGGCCATCACAGGTGCCCCCGACACGAGTGATGTCAAGCTGGCCATGTCCACTCTGGCCACACCCACCTCCCCCCCAAGGTTAAACACAACCCTGATGTGGCCCTCAATGAAATTGGGTTTGACACCCCTGGTTGAAAGGGTAGGAGAAGTATAGTTTGATTTATTTATATATTAAACTTCATGTACATTGATGTTTCCATATAAATAATATAAGTGAGAAATCTCACAGTATAAAGTATATTCTACTTGGACCAGTTTGTTAAGCTGGAGCAATAGATATGCATACAATATATCACTATACAGCTTCCTAGAGTTTGGATACTGTTCAGCTCTTGAAAGCAGAAATGTGCTACTGAAAGCTGTTCCAATACACAGCAGAAGTATAGTAATTTCACTTTAGAAGGTTAGGATCAGCAAGCTGATCATCCAAACTCTAGGGCAAAAGATGGTTTGATTAAAAAAAAAAAGTGGCTTCTCCAGTGTGGGGTACAATGCTTTTTGTCTCTGGGTGGCCGTTGTAGATAAATATGGAGAAATGCTAATGGGGAGATTAGTACAATATTTGTGTTTGGTTTTTTATATACTTGCCTGTAAACTAACAGACTTTTATTAGTGGCTGGATAGAACAGTGAATACAGCACTGCCCTTTGATATGACAGACCTGAGTTCAAATCCTGGCTGGTACCTACCTTACCAGTAGGGGATCTTGGGCAAACATCCCTTAACACTTCACCTTCCTCCCTCAAGTATGAGAATGTCACAAATTAAGAGAGTCATGCTGGCTTCCACATTACCTGAATTAACTAACAAGGTCCACTAACAAGATGTTGGGGAACCAGGACAATCTGACGATAAGTCAGACGAAAGACAACACTGCAAGTCAACTCAAGACAGCTTGCACAAGTGGCTCTAAAGTGTGGCATATATTAAGGTGATATATATCCCTGCTGCTGTTCTGCATAGGCTTGAATTCCCTCAGCCAGATAATCTCAAGGACTGGATATGGATACATTCAAGAATGGATCTATCATCATTCACCTCTTCTACATGGATGATATCAAGCTGTATGCCAAGAGTGAATGAGACATTAACTCACTGATCCACTGACAAGGCTCTACAGCGGTGATGGCGAACCTATGGCATGTCTGCCACAAGTGGCACGCATAGCCATATCGGTGGGCACATGTGCGTGCCAGCCAGCTGATTTTCGGGCCTTCTGGGCCCACAGGAAGTAGGGAAACAGGGTGTTTCCTGCCTCCTGAGGGCCCCGGGGGGGGGGGGTGATGGGGAAGACCCGTTTTTCTCTCTCCCCAGGCTCCAGAGCCTTTCTAGGAGCTTTGGGAGGTGAAAACGGTCTTCTCCACACCCTGGAGGCCCTCCAGAGGCTGGGAATGGTCCATTTGCCAACTTCCGGTGGGACTGGAAGGCCCGTTTTTTGCTCTTCCCCAGGCTCCAGAGCCTTTCTAGGAGCCTGGGGGAGGGCAAAAACGGCCTCCCCCCCCGGAGGCCCCCCAGAGGCTGGAAATGGCCTGTTGGTCAACTAGAAGTTGGCAAACAGGTCATTTCCAGCCTCCAGAGGGCCTCCAGGGGTGGGCGGGGGAAAGCTATTTTTGCTCTCCCCAAGCTCCTAGAAAAGCTCTGGAGCCTGGGGAGAGAGAAAAACGGGCCATTGCATGCCAGGAGGGTGGGGGAAGCCGGGGGGTCGTAACTGCATGCATGGGGGTGGGGTGCATAGAATTATGGGTGTGGGCACGCATGCGCGCGACCCCCCCCCACTCCTGGCACATGATGGCAAAAAGGTTAGCCATCACTGCTCTACAGTGAGGACATTGGAATATTTGGATTAGAGACATGTTGCCAAATGGTAATAAAAAGAGAGATTGATAGAGTGGAACTATATGTCATAACAGACATCCAGACCAGATACAAATACCTTTGTGTCCCATAATCATGGGAACCATAACAAGGAGGCAAGAGAATAGAAACATTCAAGAAAAATCAAAAGATAAGACAGGTCATGAAGAACTAGATCAGTGGGAAGAATAAGTTCCATTCCATCAACATGTATAGCCTGTCAATCATAGGATACTCTGCTGGTATAGTGAGTAAGCAAAAACAGGACATGGAGGCTGCTGAAGTAAAGACTTGAAAGCTCCTCATAATGTAATTAGATTCCCACCCCATATCGAACACCCAGACACTGTATATCACCTGGAAAGAGGGTGGTGGTGTCTAGTAAATGGCAAACCCACTGTCCTGGATGAAATCAAGAACATTCAGAAGTATGTTCTCATACTTCTCAGACTGCCCAAGGAGCTACTGATACAGTTCTACAATGGATTTATTCGATCTGTTATTTGCACTTCTATAACTGTCTGGTTTGGCACAGCAATCCAACAAGGGAGACAGAGACTTCAACAGACAGTTAGACAAGCCAAACTGGCTGAATCCCATGTCTCTGATTGGCTGTTGAATCGGCCTGCCAGAATACCGCCAATCAGTTGGCATTGCTCCCCCTTCCCCCCAGGTATGGCTGATGCAACATTTTGTGTATAAGATGCACTGAAATTTTCACCCACTTTTGGGGGGGGGGAGATGTGTCTTATGCTCCAAATAATATGGTATATATTGCTTCAGAGTGCTTTTGCAGCCCTCTCTTAAGTGGTTTACAACGTCAGCGTATTTCCCCCAACAATCCGGGTCCTCATTTTACCCACCTTGGAAGGATGGAAGTCTGAGTCAACCTTGAGCCTGGTGAAATTTGAACTGCCAAATCACAGGCAGCTGACAGTCAGCAGAAGTAGCCTGCAGTACTGCATTCTAACCACTATGCCATGTAGCTGACATTTTGTATGGTCTATGGCAGTGATGGCTAACCTTTTTGCCATCGCGTGCCAAAAGCCGGGGAAGTGCAGGGGAGTCGTGCGTGTGCATGCCCACACCCATAATGCAATGCACCCCATCCCCTAGAAAGCCTCTGGAGCCTGGGGAGAGCGAAAAATGGGCCTTCCCCATCCCCGCCCCCAGAGGCCCTCCGAAGGCCAGAAACAGACTGTTTCCCAACTTCCAGTGGGCCCGGAAGGCCCGAAAATCAGCTGGCTGGTGTGCTTATGTGCATTGCAGCTGAATTAGGGCAATGCTCGCGTGCCCACTGATATGGCTCCGCGTGCCACCTGTGGCACCCGTGCCATAGGTTCGCCATCACGGGTCTATGGGATAGACCTTCCTAAGTCCAAATGGGAGATTAGAATGTTGTGGAGACTAACAGCTCCTGTGGGACCTCAAAATTGAGACAAACAGCAGGTACTGGCTGAGAATCAAGAAGCAGAAGACAGTGTGGTAATAGTTGTAGCAGTGCCAAGTGATAGCAACATCACGAAAGAAGTTTATGAGAAGCTGAAGAAGTAAGTGACAGGGTCTGAAGGAGAAACTAGAGAAGATGTGGAAACTAAAGGCAAAGTGGTTCAAATAGTGATAGGAGCATTCTGGACTGTGTCTTCTAAGCTGAGAGTAGCAGATCCCAGGAACAACATCAAAGCACTGTCTGAAATAGTGCAGTGGTTGGAATAAAGTGCTGTGCAGAATTCTTAAGCCCCCAGGTCCCTGGTAGAGGAGATTGAGGAAGGCGCATACCACCGTAAGGGTGATAAGATTTTATTTTGTTTTCCACTTGCTTGTAAACTATCCAATCTTTATTAGGGTCATTATCCATTATGTAATATTAATTTTTATTTATTTATTCTGTTTTATTCCTTTAAGCTTAACAGCATATCAGTTTTGAAAGGCTAATTCTAAATATACTTTATAAAGGTTATCAATATGTAACAAAATAATAAATAAAACTAAGGTGTTTATATATTTTTGATTGTTTTATGACTGGCCTTGAGAGAAAAATAAAACATAAAGAACAATAGGGGGTCATACTAGAAATTTAGTTCAGCATTCTGTTTCCATTGTGACTGATAACAATAGTAATATCAATATCAATAGCACTTAGACTTATATACTGCTTCATAGTGCTTTACAGCCCTCTCTAAGTGGTTTACAGAGTTAGTTTATTGCCCCCAACAATCTGGATCCTTACTGACCTCAGAAGGATGGAAGGCTGAGTCAATTTGAGCCGGTCAGGATTGAACTGCTGGCAGCCAACAGAGTTAGCCTGCAATACTGCATTTTAACCACTGCACATCAGGGCTCAGTTGATTGATTCTATTGTTGTTGACTCTTAGCAACTACATGGATAGGTTTTCTTCATGACAATCTCACCCTAACTTGGTTTTTCAAGGCTTCCAATAGTTCATTCACTGTAACTGAGTCCATACACCTTACTGTTGGTAGTCCTCTACTTTTCTTTTCTCCATCTTTCCCGTATTAGAGTCTTCTCCAGAGAGTTAGATCTTCACATAATGTGTCTGAAGTAGAATAATTTGAGCCTGGTCATTTGTGTGTCAAGTAGGGACTCTGGATTGATTTGTTCAATTATCTATTTTCTTCATTGTTAAGTATTCTCAGGACTCTTCTCCAGCTCCATAGTTCAGAAGCATCCATACACTTCCTATCTTGCTTCTTTAAAATCCAGTGTTATCTTTCAACGACTGTCATGGATAACCATGGCTTGCATGATTTTGATCTTTCCAATTATAGAAATATTGTGGCATTTTAATACCTTACTCAAGACTAACCCATTTAAATACTTTATTTAAGGCCAATTCAAAAATTTCCAGGTGTGGCTGCTTCCTTACACAAACTGAATACATGTCTAAATTTTTCTGTAACATTTCTACAATGTTCTATTGTACTGCTTTAAGTTGAAAAAGTCAAACACAAAGGAAAATCTGATCACATTACTGTTTTTAAAAATAATATTGGTTCCAGTTTTGCCTAAGTATGCTTTGGGTTAATATAGTGTACTGTATGTTGCATCTGAAATCCCTGATCTTGTCCTCTGGTTTCCTGGGAGATGTTTAATAGTGTTAAAAATCAGGGGTGGGTTCTAATTTTTTTTACTACCAGTTCTGTGGGCGTGGCTTATTTTGTGGGCGTGGCTTGATGGTCATGTGACAATTCTTTAGGATTTAGCAGAGGTACTGGTCTACCAGGCTTTTAACTGCTTGCAGAGCTGTACCGGTCTATCCATTTATTTTTGCAGGCACTGGTCTACTCATTTGTTTTTGGAGGCACTGATCTACCCATTTATTTTTGCAGGCACCGGTCTACTCATTTGTTTTTGGAGGCACTAGTCTACTCATTTGTTTTTGGAGGCACCAGTCTACTCATTTGTTTTTGGAGGCACTGGTCTATCACCACACTGCCTTTTAACAGTGATCAGCTGTAGGGCGGCCCTTTGAAGCCCCGCGGCAAGAGTTTAAATAGTTTTTTTTCCTTCTAGCCATCAGCTGGGACTCAGGAGGCAGCAATAGATTGGGGGTCGGGGCCAAATAAAAGGTAAGAATAACACGGGGGGGGGGTGGCAGAACCGGTTCCGTGATGTCATATCATCACCGTTACCGGCTCGGCAGAACTGGGAGGAACCCACCTCTGGTAAAAATATATATTTTACTGCACAATTTCAATTAATGTTTCTTCTCCATCTTTGTTCTCTAACATGAGGTTATGGCAATCACAGTTTACTATAGCTTTTGTACAATTCATGTTTATATTAAAGAAAGCATTTTTGTCTTTGCTAGAGGCAACCTCAGCTGCATTATAATGCAGTGGCTGAATCTCAGCAATATGGGAGAGATTGTTGGAAGAGCAAAAAATCACATTTGCCTGTCTTTGTAGTTACAGATTGTTTTTGGCCAATGGGAAGATGCTACAAAAATTGAGATTATATGGTTGCCAGTCTGTTTGGTCATATAATGTATATGCAAGAGTTAGTTAATTTAGCTGAATCTCAAGGTTGTGTTGCCAATTAATAGAGAGGTGATATGAGTGATAATCAAATACATTATAAGACAAAGTATCAAAGGGAAGTAATTAGTAATAAATAATCATCAGGGATGAGAGGCAATTTTGTGTAGTGCAGGGGTGTCAAACTGGCAGCCAGCAGGCGGGATGCATCACGCATAGGCCATGCCCACCCCAGTTCCTCAAAGGGGAAAAAAATTGCGAAACATCACATGACAACAACATGACACCTGTGGTGTAGTGGTTAAAAGCACTAGGTTGGAAACTGACAAGACTGTGAATTCGATTCCCACTTCGGGTGTGAAGACAGCTGGGTAACATGGGGCAAGTTGCTCACCCTCAGCCATGGGAAGAAGTCACTGACAAACTACTTCTGAAAATCTTGTCAAGAAAGCCACAGGACTCATCCAGGCAATTGACCTAAGGCAGTGATGGCTAACCTTTTCCAGACCAAGTGCCCAAAGTGTGTGTGTGTATGTGTGTGCGCGAATGTGCGCCTGAACCCCCAAAATGCAATGCGTACATACCCCCGTCCATACACCCCACCCCGCGCATGCATGTGCGGGCCACCTGCATGTGCCCCCACATACATGCACTCTTGAATGCACCCCTGCACGCTGCCCCACACATGCGTGCTGCCCCACACATGCGTGCTGCACATATGCACACTGCCCCGCGCATATGTGTGGCAGAGACCTGAAGACCAGGTGGCCAGCAGGAGGCACGCGCAAATGTGCAGCAGAATGGAACTAGGGCGAAGGCTCGCGTGCCCACAGAGAGGGCACTGTGTGCCACTGGTTCGCCATCACGGACTTAAGGCATGAATGAATGAATGAATGAATGAATAAACAAAAGAGTTTATCCTGTAGGCGGCACCAAAGTTAAACAAACTATCTAAATCTAACTTCATTTTTTTAAAAAGGAATTTCCTCTGAAAATTCTATAGAGAGAGAATGAGAATAGGCCTCCGTTTTTTTTTACAGGTTCTGAACTCTTCCAACCATTCTTGGCCTGCTCGCTCTTCTTCACAGATTTTTCCCACTTTATTTTCTTCAAAATATTTTTTAATATTGTTTTCTATTCTTACATTTAGGGTAGATGAAAAAACCTTCAGCCAAGGTTTAAAATGGACATTTTTGGATTCTTTTCATCAGGGAAAGAAAATATTATGACGATAATCTTAGAAAGGAAAATACTTCTTTTTTCTGAAAGAAGCTATTGTGTTAAAAGCACAATTTAGTGGAATAAATTTTACAATAAACTTCTAAATTTGGCCATACTTGTGATATCACAGAGAAAAATGGATCTAGGGGGAAGAAAAGCAATGTGTTGTGACACAATTCTGTGAAGATGTTATTTCTTCTATTATGTTCATAGTGAGTCCAGTTATAAAAATTTGAGAGAATCCATCTGCAGCCTCATCTCAAGTAACATATGTTTGATGCTTGTTTCAGGTATTGAATATTTAACATTGAAACATCGAACATTGAAACAGTTATATTTATATTGAAACAGTTTAACAATGAAACAGTTACATTGAAATTGATAGTGTTTTATATGAATAATCTTCCTTAGATTTTTGCAGTCTTGCTTTCAAAATGGCACAAGAAGAGTACTGCCAATAGTAGGCCAGATTAATGTCAAAAATTGCTAATAGGTTTATCAGAATAATGCAGTTTTTTCCTGGACAGTAGAGGCTGTTGAAGAGCGTAGTTATGTACAGTGTGCCATACAAAAAAAAGATACCATTTCTCTTTAAGAAACCCAAATATACTGGCATTGAAAAAGGAGACATGGGCATTAAAGCACACCAGAGTTCTCTTATTTCAATTACTGCTAATCAAAGTAATTGATTGCCACAGACAATAGTTGTATCAGAACTGAATGAATCATATTTTGTCCCTTCTTCTTTACATGAAGTTGTTTATGTTGGGGGATGGGATTTGCCTCCATATAATGTCCTTGAGTTTCATATTTTATTTGCTTTATATTTCTGTCAACTATTACATTCGTGATAAGAATGGGATTTTATTCTGCTTACATCTTTGTGATATTATTTCAGGGAGCATTCCTCTGATTATCACTTAAGATTACCATTGGCAGAATTCAGCTGCAGTGCATTAATTTGAGCAAATCTGCTGTGCTTTCTCTTTTTGTTTTGTTTTTTGCTTTGCAGTAACAGACAAGTGAATTAGATGGAATTTCTCACTTCTGGATTTTATTATCTACACTTAATAGGTTTGAAATAAAATTGGCTAACAGTAAGAATTAAGCTTTAGATGAGATCAGTTTGGTCACAAGTGTTTTTCTCCCCTTCGTTCTCATCATAAAAAAGTATTTAAAATTGGTATGAAGAATAGTGAGGCTGGAACCTGATTAAAAAGTTGCAGGAAAATTCTTTCTTTGGTTATAAGGGCTTCTTGTTGCATTTTTAGTAGAGTAAACTGTAGATCTCTGCAGTATATTTCCAGCTGAATTACTGCTGGCAGTGTGGGCGTAGGCTGTCTTTCTGGGCAATTGCAGTGGTTGAAGTTCTGGTAAAATCTAAAGTGAAAGAAGAAAGCAATGCATTAAATATTGAAATGGGAAGAATTGACTTTCCAGATATGAACTTCTCTAAGGCAGCCCACGAGAAACCCTGCTATTTAATTAGCAACTTAAAATTCCCTCAGAATGAAAATCTGGCTGTGTAAGAATGACTCAGAATGGCACATAGCAAAGACCCTTCATTCACTATACCAGTAGATACAGAGTCATATGGATAACTGGTGCTATTACACAAGAGTCCTGCTTGGCATAATTATCTGCTATAATAGTTTTGATAGCCATTATTTCCCCACTTTCTTAGGACAGGTATGTAGGCAATTTAAATGCTGCCTTTCTCCATTTCACATTCCTGCAATACAAGATGTATGTTGATGAGGATTTAACAAACATCAAGCTTTCTTTATAAACTTTCTGTTTACTTCTAAAACTGTTGTTTGGCATAACGGGGTGTGGGATGCAGAAAGAAAAATGTAATTTTCAGAGAATCACATTTTCCATTTGATTTCTTCAGTACTGTAAAAAATGGTTATTATAATTTTTCAGGCTTGTTAAAACAAGTTTGGGAAAATAGCTTTTCTGCAAAAGTTTATATAGTTTTAAAGTGATAACACTTTTATGGGATAACAAAACATACTTTTGTTGGGTGTGAAGGTACCGGTATGAAATAAGAGATTTATAAGGTCAAAGGAATGTTTTTAAAATATTTTTTCTCATATATTAGACCTCTTTATTTTGATTATTTAACTCGAAGAGACTATGTTCAAGAAGTGCTATATAACAGGACATGGAAAGAATGTGGAAAAGTATAAGGAAAATTCAGTGAGCCTACAGATGTTTGCTTTTAGGTTTAAAATGAAATCAGCTAACAGTAAGAATTCAACTTTAAAAAAAGTTTGGTCACAGGTGTCTTTTTTTCCATTCATTCTCATAATAAAAAAGTATTTAAAACTGGTAGGAGAAATAGTGAAGATGTTTGATTCAAGGAACAAACAGGGAATGTTGCTGTTGTACTGTCATCAATTAACTATTGTCATGGCCAGCATGACAATCATTAGGTTATCACAGATTATAAGGGGCCTGGCTGTTGAGGCTAGGTTCATGTTAGATCTGATTTTCATTTCAGACCAGATATGATATGAACTGAAATTAGTGGACTTCAACATCCAACTTTGCCATTGTTGGGTCACTTTCTGCTTGAGTTGGAACTTGGTACTATTTCTGTCAGCAGGGCTAAAGGATCTGTTCAGTTGATCTTCCTGGATTCCAGGATTTCCAGAGGGAGATTGGGGAATTTGGTGAGGATTTCTGCAAATTCTTAGTCACTTGCTGGAAAACAGAGGTAGCCATGGTGACATGTCCAGAGCCATGGACTCTTTTGATTACCCTTGCTTTATTGACATGCTTTAGGGAATGAAGCAGCTTGAGATTCAGGATATACCTAGCAGGATATGACACTGGCAGAAGACAAAAGAGCGAATTTGACATAGTGCTCAGTGCTCATGTGGCACTAAGAGTGGTGAAATGATGATATTTCTCTGCCTTATTGTATCCTCAAATTGCTGATTGATGATCCTTTCAAAAGTAACCTGCGCTAATTTCCTGATCCCCTGCTCAGACATTCCGAATGGGTTGCTCCGCTTTTCTGATTTGATCTACTGAGTGCCAATCAAAACTTCCTCTGTAGCTGGTCTGGCTGTCCCTCCTACTTCCTCTTCAGTCTTTTTCGCTCAGTTGATGGTATCAGACTTCGAGTGCCTTTCTCTTAAGTCATTTTCTAGTTTACAGTGTTTAAAGTTAGTGTTTTTCCTTTTTTCTGCTTCTGTGAGGGCTGCGCGACGTGGGATTGCTTTCCTGACTCGTGAGTAGGCGTTTTCGGAGTTCCGATCGCCTCTCCTTATTTATTTTTGTTTTTTTGGCTCTGGCTTGGCTGAGCTTGTTGTTTGCCTCCTGTATTGATCATTGTTGGCCGCGGGCGTTGCGTTGCTGGCTCAGCAACTTGTCTCGCCCCGCAGCCCTCACCACCGTTTCTTTAAATCGCTGATTGCGAGCGGCCGAGAGTCCCTGCCAGCTGGCAAACTCGCTGTTGTTGGGAAGCGCCTCGCGGAGGCTGCGGCATCCCACCCCACCTATCGAGGCCACTATCGAGCTGCTCCTAGCCTTATTTAAAGTGCGCAGTCACTGGCGGCCGCCATTTTGTTTCCGCCATTTTTGTTTGCCGTTTGGAGAGTTTCGGCCTGTGTGGGGGATTGCCTTCGCCTTCCAAGTCTTGCAGGCTGGGACGCTGTCTGTCTGACCTGCTTGGTGCTTCCTGCATGATCTGGCGCTGCTGATCAAGAGAGGAAAGTATTTAATTTGTTTGTTGCCTTCTGTTTGAATATATATATATATAAAAAAAAAGGGGGGGACTTTGGATTATTGTTTGGTGTTACAACCTTGATTGTTGGATAGTTTTTCTTTATCTATATATTTAAAAAAAGAAAAAAAAAGAAAAAACCAAACAGACAGAAAGAAAGAAAAATTAATATTTAAAAAACAAAAAAAAAAACCATATTACAATTCCTATCTTTTTTTCATAATATTACCTATCTATCTCTCTATTCATACCAGAAGGTGGAAGGCGGAGTGCTTTGATTACTAATTCAATTTTTCACTTCCTTTCTATTAACCTATTTATATATATATATAGACCTTTTTTATATCTTTTTTCCTAAACCTCTCATTGAATTGTGCATGATGTCTGATGTTGATCTGTCCTCTGATCTGGAACAGGATCAACCTCCTAGCCCTGTCCCTTCTAAGGGATCCAAGGGAAAAAAATCTAAGGCCTCTAAAGCCAAAACTGCACCTGTTTCTGACAAACATGCCTTGAGAAGGCATAATGCTTTGGAGTGTGTTTTTGCTAAGGCGCAGAATGATGCCCCTGTGCCTCTTGTCCCTGAGGTAGTGGTTCGGCCTCCACAGATTCCATGTGGCCCTGTTCAACCCTCTGTTCTAGAGGCTGCTCAAGAGGTGATTTCTCAAGGCGAGGTGACTCAGGGATCTCAGGATGCTCTTCCCCGAAGGGAACCTCCAAGTATCTCTTTTCCAGCTGCACCTGACCAGGCTGTTCCCTTGCCTCGTTCTATGCCTGAAGCTACATTCACGCCTACAGCAGCTGGATTGCGCCGGGAGGAGGGTTTGGCTCCACCTCCTCAATTTTTGGATTTTAATTCAATGGTATCTCAAGCAATTTCTCGTATTTTTCAGGTGGGTCTTCAACAGACCGGTTATATGCTACCTCCAGAGTGTGCAGCTCATGTTCCTTGTCAGTTACCATCTGTGCAGGTGCAGCACTCTTCTGCTTCTCCTTCTGAGCAGATGGCAGAGCAGTCTATTGAGGAGGATTTTGTCGAGGAATTCGAATTGTCAGGAGAGGAGGAGGAGCTGCCAGACAAACCGGCTTTTCCAGGCTTATTTAGACCATCCTTATTTAAGCAGCTGTTGCGTAAAGCGAAGGCTGCTACCAATATGGAGGATTCTTTGGAACAGCAGTCTACCTCACAGATTCAGTCTAATGTGAGTAATCCTTTGTTTCTCATGCCCAAAGCAGATTCTGACTTTGTTCCTTGTCCAGACCTTTTTGCTCAGGTCATTCAGAAGCCATGGGATCATCCTACTTCGCTCGGAGGTCCAAACTCCTTTGACAAGAAACTGTATTGTTCTTTGCCTCGGTTGGATGAGTTGTTACAACTACCTGCTGTGGACGAACCGGTAGCTGCCCTTACTTCATCGGCTGTCCTCGTTGGGGAGGTTGGTGATGGCCTGAAGTTTGAGGATAAGAAAGCGGAGATGGCTTGTCGTAAAACTCACGAGGCGGCGGCCTGGGCTATTCGTGCAGCAACCTCGGCCTCCTTTTTTAACAGGGCGTCCTTGGTGTGGTTACGCCAGTTAAAAGAGAGATTACCTCCTGACAATGCGCGCCTTCATCAGGATGTGGCGAAGCTGGTGGCGGCAGCAGAATACTCTGCAGATGCATCTCTGGATGCGACTAAGTTTGCCTCACGCGCCTTGGCCTCTTCTGTTTCCTCACGCCGTTTGTTATGGTTAAGGAACTGGAAGGCTGACATGAAGTCGAAGTGGCGTCTCACTGCAGCATCCTACAAGAGCTCGTCTCTGTTTGGCTCTTCCCTTGACTCGGTTCTTGTGGAGAACAGGGACAAGAAGAAGGTGTTACCATCTGGGAGCAGACGTTCGGAGAGGCGGTTTTCACCTTATCAGCGGCAGTCCTTTCGAGGGGACCACAGTTATGGAGGCTTTTCCTACCAGAGGTATCAGCCCCACTCCTTCCAGCCAGCATCGGATTGGGCTGCTTTTCGAGACCGGGGTAGACGCCAGTCCAGTTTCCGTCGTCCCTTCCGAGCAGCCTCCTCTCGTTACTCCCGTCGGGGAAAGTGACTCGGGGCCTCAGCTTCCCATTGGAGGAAAACTACAGGCGTATTATCACCAATGGGAGGTCACCACGTCGGACGTCTGGATTACACGCACGGTGTCCGAAGGCCTGTTACTGGAGTTTTCTTCCAGCCCGCCAACCTTTTTCTTGCAACGCCCATGGCCTTCCCAGGCGGACAAGCGTCATCTTTTGGTTGCGGAAATTCAGCATCTTCTGCAAATAGAGGCTATAGAGCGGGTTCCACAGGATCAAATCGGAGAGGGTTTCTACTCGACTCTTTTTCTAGTTCCAAAATCTTTGGGAAGCTGGCGAGGTATTCTCAATCTAAAACGCCTCAACACCTTTCTCGTCTACCGCCGCTTCAAGATACACTCCCTCAAGTCTCTGCTGGGGTGCATCAGACAAGGGGACCTTATGCAATCAATCGACTTGAAGGAGGCTTACCTTCACATTCCGGTACATCCCAATCACAGGCGTTTTCTTCGTTTTGCCCTCGACACCGACCATTTCCAGTACAAAGCAATGCCGTTTGGCCTTTCTTCAGCCCCGCGCACATTTACGAAGATTCTGGCGGCCCTGGCGGCTTCTCTCCGGGAGGTGCCTGTCCGCTTGGTTTGCTATCTGGACGATATCTTAATCCTTTCATCTTCGGTTGCTCAAGCAGATTTGGACAGATCCCGTGTCATTCGCACCTTGCAGGCCCACGGTTTCACTTTGAACAGGGACAAAAGCCACCTTTGGCCTACGACCAGTATATTACATCTGGGAGCAGTCATAGATTCGGTCCAGGGTCAGGTGTATCTGTCCCCCGACCGTCAGGTCAGCATTCGGGACTTAGTTACGCAGATTTTATCTCAGAAAAGGTCTCCTGTGCTCCTGCTATCACAGCTCCTCGGGAAACTCATCTCTTGCATCAGCATAGTCCCTTGGGCCCGGTTTCATCTTCGTCCCCTGCAGTGGTTTCTCCTTCCTTTTCAACGTCAAGGACGGGGGGAGTCTCTTTCGAGAGTGAAGGTTCCAGCCAAGGTCCGGCTCTCGCTTCGTTGGTGGATCTCTCCTGCCATCGGCCGGGGGTCTTTTTTCCTGGACCAGGAGGCAGTTGTCCTGACGACAGATGCCAGCCTCAGCGGCTGGGGGGCGCATCTCCAGTCCCAGCTTGCACAGGGGACATGGTCTACGGCGGAGTCGCATCACAGCATCAATTGGTTAGAGCTGAGGGCGGTGCGGCTAGCACTTCTTCATTTTCAACACCTGCTATTCCGCCGGCATGTCCTTATCCTGACGGACAACACGACGACGAAGGCCCACATCAATCGCCAGGGGGGCACCAGGTCTCAGTCGTTGATGGAAGAGACGGAACTACTGATGACGTGGGCAGAGAAACATGTCCTATCCCTTCGGGCAGAGCACATCTCCGGCAAGTTGAATCAGGAAGTGGATTGGCTAAGTCGGGGTCAGCTGGATCACTCCGAGTGGAGATTGGATCCTCTTCTTTTCCAGGAACTCTCCCAGCGGTTCGGGACTCCGGAAGTGGACCTGTTTGCAACCCCGGGGAACGCCCAGCTGCCAAGGTTCTTCACCCGGTTTCCGACTCCAGGCGCAGAAGGTCACGACGCTCTACGATCTCCGTGGCCAAGGGGTCTCCTCTATGCGTTTCCTCCGATTCCGGTCATCCCCAGGGTTATCCGGAAACTGGTCAGAGAGCGGGCGGATCTCCTTCTGGTGGCTCCTCATTGGCCCAGACGGGCGTGGTTCGCAGATCTGTTGTCCATGTCCATCGTGGACCCGTGGCGGATTCCGTCCGACCGCATATCCCTGTCTCAGGGCGCCGTCCGGCATCCCGAGCCGGAATGGCTTCAACTGACCGTGTGGCGCTTGAGAGGATACGACTGACTCGCGGCCTGCTTTCGGGAGAGGTTATTACGGTCATCCAGGCGGCTAGACGTCCATCCACGGTCCGCATCTACAACGCTTCCTGGAGAGCCTTTGCAGAATGGTGCGCCCGTCATCATGTGGACCCTACCTCGGCGACGGTTCCGGAAATCTTGCAGTTCCTTCATGCTGGCTTTGAGAAGGGTTTGGCTACATCAACTCTCCATCGGCAAATTGCGGCTTTGGCCACAGTTCTTCCAGGTGAACACCAGCAGCCTTTGGCGCAGGATTCCAGGATTAGGTCCTTTCTCCTTGGGGTCTCCAACCTTCGGCCCCCAGCGATTCATCGGTATCCTAGCTGGGATCTCTCCTTGGTTCTGCAGTCTTTAACATCTACTCCGTTTGAACCTCTCAATACGGTTTCTCTACGGTATCTTACGCTCAAAGTAGCTTTTTTGCTGGCAATCACTTCTGCCCGTCGTGTTTCGGAGATTGCTGCCTTTTCCATCAGGAGCGATCTCTGCATTTTCTACCCTGACCGAGTGGTTCTTCGATTGGATCCAGCGTTCGTTCCGAAGGTTAATTTTCAGTTCCACAGGATGCAAGATATCGTACTTCCAAATTTTTGCCCGGATCCTCGACATCCGACTGAGAGACGTTGGCATACCCTGGATGTCCGCAGGGCACTTAAAAAGTATATTCATCGAACTGCATCCTTTCGCAAGTCAGAGGCTCTGCTTGTTTCATTTTTGCCTTCTTCACTGGGACTCAAGGTTTCCTCGGCAACAGTGGGCAGGTGGCTCAAGGCCTGTATCTCTAAAGCCTATGAGTTGAGGGGTGATCCTGTTCCAGGTCGTATTTTTCCTCATTCCACTCGCAGTGCTGCCACTTCGGCGGCTTGGGCTACTCAGGCTTCTATTGGGGATATTTGTCGTGCGGCCACTTGGTCCTCGATTTCTTCCTTTGTTCGGCATTATCGTTTAGATGTTTATGCTTCAGCCGATGCCGCGTTTGGCAGGCGTGTTTTGCAAGCTGTAATTCCTGTCCAAGGCCGGGCGGAGGCTTCGATTCCCTCCCTCAGGTCTTAAGCTTGGGTATATCCCATTCGGAATGTCTGAGCAGGGGATCAGGAAATTGGACGTTGCTTACCTGAACGTCCCATTTATGTCCCCTGCGAAGACATTCCAGCCCGCCCGTGATCTCGCCTCTTCTTGGCCTTGGGCGGGGTTTTTGTTTTCTTTTCCTCTGCAGCTGGTGTCTTTCCGGTGGTGCCATGCTGGAGGCCCTCTCATCTGCATTACTCGCCTTCACGAAAAAGACTGAAGAGGAAGTAGGAGGGACAGCCAGACCAGCTACAGAGGAAGTTTTGATTGGCACTCAGTAGATCAAATCAGAAAAGCGGAGCAACCCATTCGGAATGTCTTCGCAGGGGACATAAATGGGACGTTCAGGTAAGCAACGTCCATTCTGGGGAAGGATGGGCCAGAAGAACCTACAGTATGTTGGTTGCTATAAGAAAGTGTTAGGTTTCAATCAGCTGCTGAGTAATAACTATATACACAAAATGTGCCATGAAATACAAATCTGGAAGAGTTCTTGAAAGGAACATAACACCATTTTATATGACCCATTGGTAGCTAATCACAGTATTAAAATGTACAGTCTCTTTTCTGCACATTGTCTAGAAGAATTCTAAAAAAAATACCATAGTTGGGCTGTAATTTTTGAATTCCTTTATATAAGTCTGCATTATGATTTGGTTTTAGCCAGTGGTGAAACCTAAAATTTGTTACTACCGGTTCTGTGGGCATGGCTTGGTGGTGGTGGGTAGTGGACTGGGTGGGCGTGGCCAACTTTTTTTTTTACTTTTAAAAGCATTTTTTCTACAGTCTCTTCGGCTGAAGAGGTTGCAGAAAAAAATGCTTTCAGGAGCCTCTGATGATCAGACAATTCAGCTGGGATCGCCAGAGGCTTTTAAAGGCATTTTTTTCCCTACAAGCTTTTTGGCTGAAGAGGTTGTAGAAAAAAAATGCTTTTAAAAGCCTTTGATGATCCCAGCTGAGCCACGCTATCATCAGAGGCTTTTTTTTAATTTTTAAAAGGATTTTTTCAGCCGAAGAGGTTGTAGAAAAAATACTTTTAAAAGTAAAAAAAAAACCCTCTGATGATTCAGCTGGGCATGGGGTGGGGTGCAGGGATTTTTGCTACTGGTTCTCCAAACCACCCACCGCCATCGCTACTGGATCGGGCGATCCAGTCTGAACCGGGAACATTTCACCCCTGGTTTTAGCTCAATTCTAGCTTCCTAGGGACAGCAAGTCAATGTTTCCAGTTTGCATATGACATTGAAAGCATTGTGGAAGGATCATCCTTGGTATCCTCCTACTGGTAGAAATAGCCAAAAGGGGAGGAAATCATATTTTTTTAATGGTAAGATGGAGGTAAGCTGGAATCTTTTAAAGTTTTGACTCATACCATATCTAAACATGTCCCATATCTCAGTGCTAATTAATTAATAAATCTCCCACACATCCAAGAGAAAAATCCCAGAAGTTATCAGAAACTAAAACTATTTTGATTTATCATACATGAAAAAATCTCCACATTAGCTCCTGGCTATAACCTTTCCTTTGCCAGCTGCAAGGAAAAAGCAGATTAGAGTAAAATAATAAAACAGAAAACCTGGCTGTCACAATCATAATTGAAAAACAGAAATGAAAGGTGTGGCTCTTTGCTGAGCAATTGAAAGGATGAGCAAGCCTTTCTTTGTAGCTTTGAAGTTTTGTCTCCTCCTCCTAGCTCTTCTCCAAAAGTGCAATGCAAATATTAATGGGATTGACCCATGGCACTGTCTTTAGATATGCTCTGCAAATACAATAAATTGTGGCAAGGCTTATGCACTGCAGTGCCATCTCATTTGTAAATTAGGGGGGAAAAAACCCAAGTTCTATGTCACTGTAGTGAGATCAGCAAAATAACGATTGCTGTTACAAACAAGTGCAGAATATTTTGCTGTGGTTCCATCTTTGCCAAGTGCCTTTTGTGAATCAGTTGGTGACCTTGGGCATTGTTTTTTTGCTGTATTTCATGTTTTGCGGTTATAGAGTGTTCTGTCAGTTTCCTTTTTATTTGATTTGCTGAAATATGTTTGAAATTAAAACTTTTCTATTTTTTTCCCCTGTTTCGGTAAAAAATCCCACCTTCACTACCATATACTAATTAGAAACACTAGGAGACTTTTATAATTTAGAGTTTGAAATATGCTGAAGATATTTGAAGAGAGAATATCCTGAAGAGACAATATCCTGAAAGAGGGGTTGTCAAATGGGTTTTACAACAACACTCCATAGTGCAGCATTTTCCAATGAAATTCATTTGCTTTTTTGGCATCCTATTTTATGGGCTCTGAGAGCCTGAGTATTGATGATGTCCAGTTTGATTTCAGACATTTTGTCCTTCCCTTACAATATCCAACGACACTTCTTGCTTGTTTGACAATTTTATTTTTCATGTCAATGCAGGTTACCAGATGGAAATATGGTGATCCTTTAGGAAATCCAATGCAAACTTTTCATCTAAAGTGACTCATACAATGTTCTATAAGAAATTGACATGTTTGATACCCTTCTAAAGACCCCTACAAAGGGAGGTTCAGTCAAGTAGCCACAAAGAGTTATAGATTCAGACTGCTGTTGCTTAGAGATTCATATGGTAAACATAACTTAGTGAAACTTATATCAGAGCGACCGGTAGTGAACCAAGTAATAAAGTCATTGAAGCATTACAAGACTATTTTGAGACATTAATCATGAATTTTCTGAGGATAAATTATGTAGAAATGGCCCTAGGTATTTTTTATGTCTGAATGATATAAACAACTCCATAAACAAGGACTAACAGATGGAGGCTGAAAAGGTATAGTGTCTAGGTGGTGGTTACATACAGTTTTTGTATCTGGTCTGGATTATCACAATGTGCTATGTCATAATACAGATTATTTAGCTTTGATTCAGTGTGATTTGTGAAACCGGAAACTATGGTTTGTAAACCACAGTTTATGATTTAGTGTGGCTTATTCAGTTAACCATGACTTGCTGTGAGCAACTTGATAGCCTATATTTAATATTTTTGTAGGAATATGAAGACCATTGATGCAAATTGAAGAAACAGGCACATATAATTAACATGTTCCTGGTTCTTGCTGTTCATCCAGGCCATAAGCAGCAGCTGCTATTTCCATCCGTGGGTGCCATTCAGGCAGAAGCTCTGTGGTTGTGTAATCAGCAACAAGATTGGCAGTGATGAAATAGGAAGGTTGAGACCTCGACTATTTCTGGAACAAAAGGAAAAACAGAATGTTCCCCAAAGGCAGGACATAGTTGTGTTAACCTTAAGTGTCTACTGATAGATATGATAACAAAAAAAGAAAAAAAGAAAAAAAAAGAAACATGCATTGTGATATCACAACTCAAACCTTGCCCTGTTTCTACTTGTATACTGATGCCAGTTTGGTGCAAATGATTTGACACTTATTACCACTCCCAATCAAGCCACCCCTCACTGCCTTATGCCTGTGTCATTGATCAAATAGACCTCTTTTAACCTTAAGTGGAGCAAAAGCCCCATAATGTCGATTTGTGGTAGTGTAATTTAGTGAAGTTATTGAGGGAAAGTCTGAATTCCCCCTGAAACTGCTGATATAGTTTTGCTTGTTTGATCCCATGTTGCTACATAACAGTGAGTGTTTTTTCTTCATATCTGGAAATAGAATATATGTTAACTCTATAACTGTAAATATAATCAACTCTTGTTGATTATTTTATAGTATGCTAATACTGTGAATTCTAATTATTTCCTGTAACAGATGCATCAGAAGTGATGATATAGCTTGGGGGGTTTCAGATACGGTGTGGAACCATATCTTAATTACTTATCAAAATTAGTACATGTATTTGTAATTGCTGACTGATAACCAGATTTTAAAAAATCCATTAAAAAAAATCCATAAAATGTTAGTAAGTAAAACTAATAGGGTCTCTCTGAGCATCCTCCCCCAACACCAGATCCACGCTACCCCCTGAGTGGGAGGGTGAATGATGAGAGGGTTCAGTTAAACTGGCCTGAGGTGATGTATGAGCCTGTCGGCTAAGGTATTCTGAGACCAGGGAGGTAAAGCAGTGGCTATGAATGCCTGCAGCAATGCCTGTGGAAATGGCCCTGGAAACTAATAATTGGATATTGTTTGGTAAATCACTCAGGTGAAGGTCAGCAGACTCTGGAACTGTGCCAGCCTTGGGGTTCTCTAGGTGGGGAGAACATACAAAGGGATGGCGCTTCTTAGAGCGGTCCAGGTTAGTGGCCTACTCCTGTGGAGCTGAAAGAGAAGGGACCAGTGAAAGGCCACCTGCGCCCTCGGGGCAAAGCCTGGGGCAAGGGGTTGTTTAACTGTTGATGTGCTTGATGGGAAGCAGACTGATCACTAGACTGTGACAGGATTTCCAATTGAGCTTGTCTTTTTTCTGTGAGAGAAAACAGCTTTTCTAATGCCCTCTGTCTCCGCTCCAGGTCATTTAGTTCTGCACTGGAGAGCTGAGCGGCCTTGTGGCCATGCTTGGACTTGGATGAGGCCTTTTTGCAGGTGGATGCCTCCTGAGTGGCTTGAGGGCTAGGAACCTCCGCCATTTGAATGTGCAAAGGTCAGGAGTGGCCTTGGAGACAGGAAAGAGTGGTGGTCATTTTGGAGAACCAAATTGACCAGCTCACAAAAGACACATGTGAAGTCTGTTACAGGGCGGTTTACCCAGGGCGAACCTGAGTGGTGCCAGCTCCTAAGGTCCCCCCCTCCCTTACTGGGCCTGCTCAGAAATGGCAATACTTGGCATGACTGGCTGATTTTTGCTCCAATGGAACAAGATGGCTGCCATGGAGGCTCTGGAGAAAATGGTGGCCACCTCTGGATGAAGCCACTGAAGCTGAAGGCGCGCCATGCAGCAGGCCACAGAGAGCAATTGCGGCCGATTCTCTTCATTGCTGGGCCTTTGGGGGCTGTTGCGGCAGCGGCGGACATGGAGAGATGCTTCCCAGCTGAGGCTTTGTACCGCGTGGTGTGGGAGAACGGATGCTGTGGTGGCGGTGGATTTGAAAAAGGAAGCGGCATAATGACCCACTTCCCAATTATGTGCTGCGCTGCTTCGCCCTGTGGCTCAGTAGATCGACGGTGGCAGAGTGAAGAAAAAATAAGAATGGCCACCTGGGATCCAAAGTACACCGCAAGGCTTCGGAGAGCAGTGGTGGTAACGGCAGAGGCAGCAAGCTGCCTCTCAGCTGAAAAGCCTCACCACGAGGCGAAAACAATGGCAGCAGCAGTGGCGGTAATGGCGTAGGCAGTGAGCTGCTTCTCGGATGTAAGCTTTGCCATAAGGTGAAAAACAGTGGCAGTGCCAGCGCCTGAGATGAACCGCCTCTCAGCTGAGAGCTTCACCACTTGGCTCGATAGAGCAGTGCCCATTTTGGTGGGAGCGCCTGCGTTGGTGGTATAAGGGCCTTGCCTGGAGGGTTGGGGGGTGGGGAGTGGGGGAGTATGCCTGCTGTTAAAGGCAATTAAGCCAAGTTCTGGCCAAGGCCAGAGGCCAAGGGTCCTCCCTCCGAAGTCAGTGGCAGTGTTACCAGCCAAGGCTGATCTGGCCAGCATGCAAGCCTGTCAATTGTCCAAAAAACCTGAATTTTGAATGGTCCAGGAATGGTTTGAGTGAAGAGCAATTGCCAAAGATGTCTCTGTCAGACGACCGAGTCGAAAATGGGGGCCTGACAGAGAGACATGGAGACGTGGCCAAAAAATTATGACTCAGTCTCCAGGCAGATCAGACTGTATCAACCATTCCTGAACCATCCCGCAGCCAAAGAGAATCGGCGTTTAGGTAGGACCAACACCCCTTCTAGAGTGATATTTGTTTTATTAAGTATAGGGACACAATATAATAAAAGTAACGCAGAACAAAACAATCTGGAATTTCATTACTCTATGAAAAAAAATAGACAAAAACATACCCAACAAGGGGCTTTATCCATTTTAACACAAGCCTTGGACAACAACCTGGTCTTCAAGATCCTATGGAACACCAGTAGTGGGGACCATGGATTAATCTATGAGCATAAGTAGTTGCACTACTTTTATTTATTACTTTATGCTATCTAATCAGTAATGCATTGATGTTGACCTCAGAAGGAAGAAATGGTGAACTGAAGGCAGATCCATTGAGAATGGAGCTGACAACTACATCAGAATCAAGAGCTGGTGAAGGGACAAGGAAAGAATTTGGGATTATCCAGAAGTATTCCTGATAGTTGTTCCTCACAAGGGGAGCATTAAACAGCTGTCTCTGGCAGTTTAGAGCTCTGGGAGATGAAGGGATGCTATTTTAGCCCAAACTTCAGCTGATGCATTTAGGGACACTGAATTTCCATAGTTCCTTTTCTAATCACCTTTGGAAATTGGTTATTAATTGCTTCTAAGTTATTAGGAACCTTTGGAACAGCACATTTTTATAGCACTGGACAAGTGACTCATGTCCCCTTTGATCCTTCACAAAAGAAATTTTAATTACAGGTTGAACTCTCTTTCCCTCCCCCACCTCTCTCTCAAAAAGCAAAAGTGTGATTAGAATGTTGATTCTGGAAAGTTACAAATGGACTAAGGATACAGATGGATTTGAAATAAGATTTCAAAATTAATTATAAGAATCCTCATGGGAAAAAGCTGTTCTTTTGGATTCTTAAAATAAAACTATAAGACGAGATTTTGAAGATTGGATACTAGAAGGAACCGAAAGAACCTAAAGATCACAATTAAAGGATAAGAACACTTAAATTTGATTTTCTAATACAGAATGGAGCAAAATACCTTAACATTGGATTTACTGAGGAATATTTGTGAACACTATACCCAGAAGATAATTTTTTTAATTAAAAAGTTTTAAAACATTATTACAAACAAATTTCCCCCCTCCCCCCACCCAATCCCTTCTCCCTCCCCCTAACCCACCCCCCCGACTTCCCAGAGCAAAATACAGGGTATAGCATTTAACAAACATCATCAAACAGAAACAACTAATTATAAGCTCTTAACTCCCCTTCACCTTTTAACTCCCCCTACATGCCGAAATATAAAAATATAAGAGTATAAAAATTCACCTAAATACTTCATTCATAAGCTATCTGCAACTTTTTAGTCCCATATTTATTTTGAATATAGTCGATCCATCTTCTCCATTCCAGTATATATCTCTCATTCGAATGATCCTTCAAATACGCAGAGATTTTGGCCATCTCTGCCAAATTAGTTACTTTTAATGTCCATTCTTCAATAGTAGGTAAGTCTTCCTTCTTCCAATACTGCGCCACCAAGAGTCTGGCTGCAGTTATTAAATTCACAATCAAATTAGTCTCTATAACCGTACAATC
The DNA here is from genome assembly GCA_012654045.1 of Ptyas mucosa. Taxonomy (NCBI): domain Eukaryota; kingdom Metazoa; phylum Chordata; class Lepidosauria; order Squamata; family Colubridae; genus Ptyas; species Ptyas mucosa. The sequence continues at coordinate 23,990,061 of WNWU01000005.1, forward strand.
CATGATTATACCCAATAAAAAAAAACCTGTGGAGTAAATTTTATCTTCTTTTTAAGAATATTTTGTATAATCCACCATATCTTAATCCAAAATGCTCTAATTTTTCTACATGTCCACCATATATGATAATACGTTGCATCACCACATTTACATCTCCAACACGTAGGTTGTAAATTTGGATACATACAAGATAACTTTTTAAGATCTAAATGCCATCTATAAAACATTTTATAAAAATTTTCTCTCAAGTTTTGGGCTTGAGTAAATTTTACATTTCTGATCCGTATTTTTTCCCATGTTTCCATCATTATTGGTTCCTCGATATTTTGTGCCCATTTTATTATACAATCCTTCACTAACTCAGTTTCTCAATCTATTTCTATCAATGCATTATACAACCTTTTAATATGCATTGGTCTTTGATCCCTAATTTTCCTCAAATTGTCAATCTCAAATTGTCCTCATTTTGCAAAATACCAGTTTTCTGATCCTCTTTCCATCTAGTATATAACTGTTCACACTGAAACCAAGTTTGAATTGTCCTTTCTGCCTTTACCATCTCTAAAAATTTTAACTGCAATATACCTCTTTCCATAATAAGAAGCTCTTTGTAAGTAATCATATCTTGTTTCTGTTCAATACTTATATTCTCTATCATATGTCTAGGTATTGCCTATATAGGCAATTTATTATTTAACTTATATTGATAATTTTTCCATACACGTAACAATGCATTCCTTAATATGTGACTCTTGAAATTTTTATCCACCTTTTTGTCATATAATAAATATGCATGCCACCCATATAGCAGATCATATCCCTCAATATTCAATACTCTCTGTTCTGTTAGATTAATCCAATCACTAATTGATGTAAAGGCAGCTGCCTCATAATACAATCTCAGATTAGGCATTTTGAGACCACCTCTTTCACGTACATCTTGCATTATTTTTTGCTTTTCTCTCGGTCTCTTTCCTGCCCATACAAATTTATTAATACCCTTCTGCCATTCATTCAAATTCCCATCTTTTTTCAATATTGGTATCATTTGGAAGAGGAATAAGAACTTTGGCAAAATATTTATTTTCACAGCAGCTATCCTTCCCAGCAACGAAAGTTGCAATTTTTTCCAGTTTTCCATCTCTTTCTGTATTTTTTGCCACAACAATTCATAATTATACTTATATAATTTCGCATTTGAAGTCATAATATAAACCCCTAAGTATTTAACCTTCTTTACTATTTCAAATCCCGTTATTCTTTCTATTTCTTCTTTTTGACTTATAACCATATTTTTAGCTATTATCTTGGTTTTCCCTGCATTTATTTTAAATCCAGATACTTGACCATATTGATTAATTACATCCATTAAACCTATAACCGATTGTACTGGTTGGGTCAAAGTCACAACCAGATCATCTGTGAATGCTCTTAATCTATAATCTTTATGCCTAATTTTAATTCCCCTTATTTTATCTGAAAGATGTATTTTATTCAACAAAAGTTCCAAAGTCAAAATAAACAGTAATGGAGATAAAGGACATCCTTGTCTTGTTCCTTTTTCTATATTAAAAATTTCCGTTAAACTACCATTAATTTTTACTTGTGCTGTTTGTCGCTGGTATATTGCTTTAATAGATTGTGTAAAGTACTCTCCAAACTGCATCTGTTCAATTAATTTCAATAAAAAATTCCAGTTCAATCGATCAAATGCCTTTTCCGCATTTAAAAATATAAGCACCGCAGGTGTCTGGTTGTTCTTTCCCAAATATTCCAACATATTAACTATTTGTCTTACATTACTTTTCATATATTGCTTATTGATAAAACCAGTTTGATCATTGTGAATAATTTGTTGCATAACTGACATCAACCTATTTGCTAATATTTTAGTAAAGATCTTATGATCTGTGTTTAAAAGTGATATAGGTCTATAATTTTTAGGCTGAGTATGGTCTTGATCCTCTTTTGGGATCAGAGAGATAAATGCTGTTCTCCAGGTAGGAGGTACTTCTCCCATTTGTATTTTATTAAATAATTCCTTAAGTGGTTCCACCATTTCTGTCTGCAAGTTTTATAATAAACAGCTGTCAATCCATCTGTCCCGGAGGCTTTCCCTACTTTCAATTGTTTAATTGCTAAGGCGATTTCTTCCGAGGTTATCGATTGATTCAAGTCTTCCCTTTGCTCTTCTGATACTATAGGGATATTCTCCTTCTGTAAATATTTATCTATATCTATGCCTTGAATTTTATCACTAGTATAAAACTTTGTATAAAATTCTAAAAATGCCTTTTTAATCGTATCTTGCTGATACAACTCTTTACCCTTATATTCTATTTTGTCTATGGTACGTGACTTCTGTTTTTTTCTAAGCAAATATGCCAACCATCTACCTGGTTTGTTAGCATTACAAAAAGTATTATGTTTGGCATATTGCAAATTAGTTGCAACCTGGTCTGCCATCAGCATATTAAATTGCCCTCGGAGTAGATTAATTGCTTCTTTAATTTTCTTATCTTTTGGATTGGCTATTAAAGCTTGTTCTTTATTTTTAATTTCCTCTTCTAAATCCTTCCATTTTCTTTCCTGTCTACGTCTATGTTTGTTATTCAAATATATTAAAATACCTCTCATATATGCTTTACTTGCATCCCAAACCATTTCAATAGATGTACCTTTATGCATATTCATCACAAAAAATTCTTTCATAAATTTTTTACATTCTTTCACATTTTCCTCATATCTAAACAAGTTTTCATTCAACCTCCAAGACTTCCTGGGTCCCTTTTCTTGCTCTAATTCCATCCAGACTATGGAATTATGGCCAGACTATGGCCTGTTAATGATCTTGGGCATATCTTCACTTTCTTCACCCTAGAAAAGAAATCATTGGTAATTAATATAAAATCAATCCTAGAAAATGACTGGTGTCTGTCAGAAACAAAGGTAAAATCTTTTTCTTCTACATTCCACTTGCGCCAGATGTCTCTCAACTCCATATCTTCCATCATGTCAAAAAAGGATTTAGGCAACCTAATTTAGATATTTTGCAAAGATCCTTTTTTGTCCTTTTTAGTGTCCAAAACTCCATTCCAATCTCCATCAATATAGGCAATTTGTAATTCCATTGTATTAATTTAGCATGTAAAAGTTTATAGAATCTTTCTTGTTGTTGATTTGGTGCATATATTCCTATCAAAAGCGTCTTTTTCCCTTCTATTAAAATTTCAATTGCAATGTATCTTCCTTGCTCGTCTGTTTCAATTAATTTAGCTATTAAACCTTTTTTTAAGTATATAACTATGCCATTTTTCTTTTCTGGTGCAGACGCCACAAAGTGTGTCCCCAGTCTTGCGTTTATTAAATACTTTTGATCTTTCATTCTAATATGTGTTTCTTGTAAGCAGATGATGTCATTTTTATATTGTTTCAAATAATGAAATATTTTCCTTCTCTTTTGTGGTGAATTTAAACCATTAACATTCCAGGTTAAAAATTTACTTGCCATTTTTGGCACCTTGAAGCTTTGAAAGCATCAGCTGAAGGTCATCTTTCACTTTGACCTTCGGCCTTGCCCCCCCCCCCCAGCTTCTGTTTTTTGTAGTTTCTTGTATTTTTATCTTAGCTTGCTGCACCTTTAATTCCTCTTTATGTTTAGTTGCTGCTCGAGTCTGTCTTTTGTCTTTTGGTTCCTTTGTTTTATCAGGTATCTCCAAGTCTTGGACCAAACTCGTGAGTTGTATTAAATCTTCTTCAATAATCAAAACCCCTCTTTGAGCCTGCACCTGAACCTGCAAGGCTTCTTTCTCTCTCTTTCTTGCTCCCTCTATTTCCTTTCTTCTTCTAGTTTCTGGAGAAGATGAACCTCCAGCCTTTAAAACATTGGCATAAAAATCTCTTGCCTTCCATACTGTAGTAAGACAATATCTCTGTCCTGAATAGTTCACCAACAATCCAGTTGGAACCTCCCATCTGTATTGTATCTGGCATTTTCTGAGTTCTTCCAGCACAAAGGCGGCATCCTTCCTTGTTCTCAGCATTTTGGGAGGGATTTCTTTCAAAGTTAAAACTTCCTGCCCCGCCACTTGAAGTTTTTTTTATAAAATAAATCACAATATCTCTTGGTAGATTTCTCTGTCTTGCCACCCATGAATTAACGCAATAAATTTTGTCCACTTGCCAATCTAGATCATCCCTTCTTTCTCCAGTTAACTGTGCAAAGGCTTCTAAAAAAATATCTCTCAAATTCTCTTGATTATTTTCTTTCAATCCTCTCACTCTTATAGCAAATTCCATCGATCTGTATTGTCTCATCATCACTTCTAAATCAGCCTTCTCCATCTGTGTCTGAACCTCATCCATTTTATTTTCCAGATTCACATTAGATTGGTTAACCTCCTCTAATCTTTCATCTAACCCTTCAATATGGCTTGCCAAACCCTGAAATGCAAAAATGATGTCTTCTCTAATTTTCTTATTCCGCTCTTTAATTACATCTGACAATTCTTCAGCCACTTCCTTAATTTTGTTCTCTACAGCAGAAGTGATTTTAGCCTCTAGAGTGGAGGCTTGTAGCTTTAAAGCTTGCTGCAATGCTTCCAAAGTTAAAACTTGTGGCTCTACTGGAGCTGGAGCTGGGGCTGGCAAAACTTGCAATTTAGATGAATGGGCAGGAGAACTCCCGGAACTTTTAGGCACAACAGTTTTTATTTGTTTGGAAGCCATTTTTCAAACTTTCAATTTCAGTTTCAAACTTTTACACCAGCCAGAACAGTAAGTCCATTAGATCAATTTAAATTTCCAATTAGTTTCCAGTCCTCAGTAAGTTTTAATTTATCTGCAGCCCAGTTTAACTCTTCTTTCTTTTAAAACAAATTTCAGTTATTCGCCACACAGGCTGTCAGCGCTATGGAATACTTTGCAGTTAACTTTCAGTACCACGCCTAATTAAGGCTCGGCGCCATTTCCTTTCACTTTCTTCCTTTATCAACCAAGAAAGAAGTTTTGAATACACAGGAGTTAAAGTTTAGTACTTGCAGTTAGAGTCCCTCCTGGCTTCGCTCTGCCTGCTTTTGTATCCAATATGTTGTAATGTTGTTGCAGGAGTGGTTGCGGTGTCTTGTTCTGCTTAAAGCAGAAGCGTCCCGGGTCCGGAGCTTATGTCAGGCTTCTAGGGAGCTCTCGCCCTTCAAGCCCCCAGAATTGTTCCTGGGGCTCTTGGGAAGCTCTACCCAAGCCTGGCTGTTCTCTTCCTCCTCTTTTCCTGAGGGGAAAGCTTCCAAGCCGCTAGACAGCTGATCTTCACTGTTCTAGCAGCTTTAACGAGATTGTGGGGCTGGCGCTCTAAAAAGAGCTGCCATTGATGCCTGCGGCGCCACCGGAAGTCCCTCCCAGAAGATAATTTTTAAGAACATCTGCACTATAGACAGATGTGCTTAGAAGATGTTATGGAAAAGTAGCATGTTTTACCAGACAAGACTGAAGACTGATTTAAATATGGATTCAAAAATGACAGGCTACAACACTGGTCAAACTCAATTGTGTCTCGTGATGTATCACAATGTTTTTTGCCTTTGTGGAGCTGGGGTGGGCGTGGCCTGTGTATGATGCATTGGCCAACAGGCTGCCAGTTTGATAAGCATGGGCTACAAGAATGATATGGAAAAAGATGCCCCACTGGATATACAAATGAAACTGGCTGATGTCTGAATAATTAAAAGGGATATAAAAAAGTCCAAAAGTTTAGTGGACCAAAAGTCCACTAAATAGATTTTTTAAAATTTTGAAGAATTTTATGAGAAGGGACAAAGAAAAATGAAACCAATTTTTAGGACATAAGTTAAGGGATTGAAAATCAAGATTGTTAAAAGTAAAAGGAAAGAATATAAAGTTGATTTATTTGGACAAAATAAATTTGGTTAAAATAGATACTGTTATTGTCTCTATTAGCCTTTAATGGACTTTTGCTGACTAGGACTGACCAACAAGATTTTAAGGATTTGTTTATTGATAAGAAATCGGATATGAGAAGAGATCATTTATTTTTTGTATTTAAGAGAAAGTTACTAAAATTGTTTATTCTTGTTGTGCTAAAGGTGGAAATCATTAACTTTGTTGTGTGTAACCCAGAGTCACTTTTTTTTTGGTGAGGTGAGTAGCTATATAAATTTAAAAAATAAACTAAAATTTTATTTGTTTCTTTTCTTTTTTATATTCTTATATTTATTTTATATATTTATCTATTTTTCTGCATTTCTTTTATTTTTCCTTATATTAGGGTTCATCTTTTTAATTGTATTTTTAACAAGTTATATAAAGTAATGCATTAATAATGTATATTGTAAACAGCATAATATCTGGTGCTAATCTTGAATTTAGATTGTTCATATATATTATTTTCTGGAGATGCCACACTACAGATTTGTTCTCCAGTTCTGTTTGGGAACAAAATAGATTAAAATTAAATTAAAATTATATTTTGGTAGAACATGTAGAAAATAAAATGCTCCTCAATTTAGTGTGTAAGAAGAGGCCTAGTTGGAAAAAGGTTGGAAAATTGTTTTATATTGGTTTCAGAAGATGCTGTGGGACTTCTTTTTAATTCATGATGGTGCGTTTTGATATTTTTTGTGATCTATCTTGTCTGCTGTGCTGTTTAGCATATATATGGAACTACTGAGATAGTTATCTTGGTGTTTGGGACCTTGGTGCCATCAGTATGCTAATGTCTTCTCTTTTCCATTAAGGCAACAATTCAAGTTTTAAATCAGTTTCTGATGTTGGTTATGGACTGAATGAAGGCAAACTGTTGAAGCATAATCCCAAAAACTAAGATCTTTTGATTCCACTTGTTCTGCACAATTCTATTTTCCTTGAAATTAAGGTTTGGAGTTTGGCTGTGTTTCTGGACTCAGCCTTGAATATGACATTAGGCAGGTGTGATTTTCAGAATGAAGATTAATGTGTGAGATGGAGGTTGACTTCCAATAGCTGTAAAAGCCTCTGGACAACTTGTCTCTGAAAACCACTGTCCAGGGGTGGGATTCAAAAATTTTAGCAACCGGTTCTCTATCCGGTTGCTGGGTAGGTGTGGCCATGGTGGGTATGACCTACTCGGCCTCCTGCACCATGGCAGGGCAGGGGCAATTTTGCCCTCCCCAGGCTCCGGAAGCTTTCCTCAAGTCTCTGGAAGGGCGAAAATGGCCTTCCATGGGCTCCGGAGGCCCTCTGGAGGCCCTCTGGAGGCTGGAAACAGACTTCTTTCCAGACTTCTGGTACTTCCGGTAGACCTGTTTTTCGCCCTTCCCAGCCTCCGGAGGCTTTCCTCAAGCATCCAGGAGGGCGAAAACAGCCTCCGCTGGGCTCCGGAGACTCTCTGGAGGTCAGAAATGGGCCCGTTTCCAGACTTTTGGAACTTTTGGGAGGCCCGTTTTTGGCCCTCCCAGAGCCTCTATGCAGGCCCTGCACTTATCTGGCATCCAAAATGGGCCACATGGAGACTCCTGGGAGGGGCGGAGTGGGCGAGCCCAGTCAGTCTTTGCAACTACCGGTTTGGCGAACCAGATGTAAAATTAGCATCCGGTTCACCTGAACCGGTCCAAACCGGCTGAATCCCACCCCTGCCGCTGTCTCTGGATAAACAATTGAGTGGAGCTGGGTTTAGGAACCATGTGAGTCTCTTATGAAATCAGTTTCACTGACTGTTGTTTTGTTCCCAAGCATAAAGTGTTGATTATGACCTATAAAGCTCTGCATAACTAGAGGCAAGTCTTTCTCCTCTAAGGAGCACTGAATTCCACAGATCCTTCTTCCCGACTTAGTATCTTCTGAGGTATATCTGGAGAGAAGATACAGTAGTTCTTCATGATAAGTGCTCCCAGGCTCTGGAACTGTTGTAACAAAAATCTGCCTCACAACTGCAATCCAAATTGTTTTGAAGATACAACATAATTTTATTTGCATGCATACAGTATTACAGTATAAACTATGCTCCCAGCAAAGCTTGTTGGACAGCCTTCAACAAAGGCAGAACCATAACTTAAAAAGTGTTGGCCCACTACATTGCAAAGGCAAGACAAAGAAAAAGGCAGACACTGTAAATTACAGCATGAGGTTCAGTGGTGGGTTTCAATTTTTTTTTGCTATGGGTTCTGTGGGTGTGGCTTGGTGGTTGTGGCATGGGAATGATACTGTAAAATCCCCATTCCCTCCCGATCAGCTGGGACTTGGGAGGCAGAGAATAGATGGGGGTGGGGCCAGTCAGAATTTTTACTACCAGTTCTCCAAACTACTCAAAATTTCCGCTACTGGTTCTCCAGAACTGGTCAGAACCTGCTGAAACCCACCTCTGATGAGATTGGAATGAGGTTGGAATAAACCCGTCTGTGTGAACTTCTTATTAGCACTTCCTTCTTACTAGGTCAGCATGCTAGCCATACTATCTTTAAGATAGTATCCTGATTGGTTTTTCTCCCTGTAATTCTGCTGGCTGCGCATGTTGTCTTAAAAGCGTGCTTTCAACAATTCACAACAATTCCCCTGGGTGGAGAACATCTTATACATTTGATAGAGAATGTAGCCCTCAGGTGTAAGAGTATTGTTGATTACTACAGAACTGTTTTATTAAGGGAATTTATTGTATTTATTGCTTACTGATAGTGGAGAATATTTGTAGCCCCAGGGTCCTTGGTGATGTCTGAATTTGGTTGCTTTCTTGCAAACACTTCATTGCCCAAACTAGGTAATATAATCCATGCTACTAGGGAGTGGGGTTTTCTCTCATTTTGGTATTCTTTGGTTGGGCTGCTTACTGTAAGCTTGTTTGGCAGTTCCTTGATTGGGGTATTGTTTAATTCTTGATTGTTGGTCTGATGTTTATCTTGGTGCTAATCTCTTACATTTATTGCTTATTTCTGTGTTTTTATGTGCTTTATTTAGTCTATTTAGTTTATTTAGCTATTTAGTCTTTGACTGGAAAGATAAAAAATAAAATTTAATTAAATTTGTGTTTAGTTTTACTGTTTCATTTTCTTGATCTACCTGAGCTCCACCCATTGACAGAAAAGTGGGATAACATTTCTGAAAATAAATGCAATAGGAAAACAATGCCATTTTGATGCTAATAACATTTGCGCTTATGGTGCTAATGGTAAGAAATTAATTTTAAAATGTCACCTTTTGTTTAATTAAAAGATAAGTCTTCCCTTTCTAGTCTCATGGTGTGTTGTGACATTCAGTTCCCACAATTGTACACAAGTTTAACCAATAGTTGGGAATTCTGTGAAGACCTACCCTGTTTCCCCCCCAAAATAAGACATCCCCTGATAATAAGCCGAATCGGGCTTTTGAGCGCATGGCAATAGGGCCAAGCGCTTATTTCAGGGTTCAAAAAAATATAAGACAGGGTCTTATTTTCGGGAAAACACGGTAGTATATCCGGCAGACTGGAAAATATTGTAATAGCCACTCAAATATAGAATGAAGACTTCAGTAAACCCAATATCAATCAGGAATAATTTATTAGTAAGAGGTAAAGCAGTAAAAGCTAACTGAGTATTCTTACTACCATAATTGCATTCGTGCCCATTTATCTTGAAGTGGTTTATACTCGTGGGAATGTTCCAGTGGATGGTAACATAAAAGGATTGGATGTTTCATATATGAGATACACTTTTAATTCAAGAAGAAAAAAGAAGGTTATGTGATTTATAGACATTAGAAAAATGGATTCTATTTTCCACCCAGACCCTTTAATAGAACATATGGATTGATATGCTGGGGATAGGAAAAATAGAAGACTAAGGAAAGAAATAGGGTAGAAAGAATATATATAACAATTGTGCAAGGTTCTATTCAATACACAACTCATTTGTCCACTCCTTCCACAGTACTCTTTCCACAGCATTTTCCACTGCTGTCTTAGGACATGGGAAATTTCTATTCTGTAAACAAAATAATGGATTCTTTCAGCATGTTTATAGTTACTGGTAAGAAATGCAACTTTCCAATAATATGTGCACCGGATAGAAAAGAGACTTGGCTTTCAGTCAGCAGCTGAGTAATAACTGTATATAGTGCACCATAAAATATGAATCTGGAAAGAATCCCTAATGAACCCATTGGTATATAAACACAGTGTTAACAATGTACATTCACTTTTTTGCACATTTTCTAAACTTATGATTAGGAAAGGCATTATAATTTATAATTTTTTGGTAAAATATCAGTACCCCTGTTAATTGAAATTTTATGTGCTAGTAAAATGTCAGAAGTCAAAATAACAAATGATTAAGATTCCTAAAGGAAGACAAAAATCTAACAAAAAAACTTACCCTTTCTTGAAGAGATCCTAAATGCTATTTGCAAAGAAAAAAAATTCTGTCTAGATAGCAGAACCTAGAAGGCCAATATTTTGAAGAAAGCTGTACATAATTGTTTTCTCCCATTTCTGGTAGCCCTGATTGGATTCCTGAAAGATCTCCTGTATGGAGAATTAGTGCAGGGAAAGCACCTCAGAGGGAGACCACAGCTGCGATATAAGGATATCTGCAAGAGGGACCTAAAGGCCTGGGAATGGACATTAACAACTGGGAAAACCTGACCTCCAATTGTTCAGCTTGGAGGCTAAAAACGCAGCATGGCCTTCTCCAATTCGAAGAGACACTTGTTTGGCAGGCTGAGGCAAAGAGGGAGTCCCGGAACCAGCGAAATCTGGGAGCTGGGCAGGGGACAGAATGTATCTGCCCTCAGCGTGGAAGGGATTGCCACTCTCGAATTGGCCTTTTTAGTCACACCAGATGCTGTTTTAGGACCTCTTTCCAGAGCACGATACCATAGTCTCTTGAGACTGAAGGATGCCAATGATGGTAGCCCTGAGAGACATTTCCTCATGCTATTCCAGAGTGAATCACAACCTTTCCAACAGATTCATGGCAACATAGTGGATACACAGAGAGAAAAGAATAGGTAAAAATGTCAGCTTTTTTTATAGTGCTGTGGGAAGTACACCCCAAAAGGACAGTGCCAGGAACTACTAAAGCAGTCCCAAAAATTTAAAACAGCCCTTCCCTTTTAAGAAAGTAAAAACCCAAAAATGAAAGCCCCAGCTGAGAGGTTAACAAGTGCAGCAGCTCAGGTTATTTGAAAGTCTGAGCATGCTGCCAAAAACCATTAAAGGCTGTTATAAGAAATAACAAAACCTGACCACAAGAGCAGCCTAGGAAACACTTGTATAGAGCAATAAAAATAAGGGGGATAGGCTAAAAACTACTCACTGACGCACACCAGAGCACCTTTTTTCCTGACTCTCTGACAGAATTAACCCTTAGGATAGAAAAAAAACAAAAGACCCGGGATCAGGATTAACCCATTAAAGCAGGGGAAAAAAACCCAGGGCAATCACAGGCACATCAAAACCCATCAAACTGCAGCAGGTTCAAAAGAAAATTAAATATAAAAAGGCACAGGTTTACAATCCCAATTTGCTAGCTAGCCAGGAACACTCGAGCTGAGTCACTATGTCCTCTTGTTTTCCTGAATTAAAGGATTCCGCTTTCTGGCAGCTTGCTTCGGTGTCTATTTCTTCTCAGCGTGTCCCAGCTGGGGAACGAACCCAAGACATTTCTTCCAACAGTACAAAATATGGATCCATTTGATAGATTTTTATTGAATGGCCCATAGTCAATATGGGATTTTGCTGTTTCTTTTGCAATAAATGTATTGCATTACTGGGTTTCAGTTTCTTCACAGAAGAATTAAAATGTGTGGGATATAGCTGCTTTGCATGAATTCTTCATGCTAAAGATACTCTTGAGTTAAGTTGTACACAAGAAAGAACATTGCTAGGAGCAATTATGTTGAGAATTGCAGGAATAATAGTGGGGAAGAGACTTGCTAAGCATGTTGAATGATGGAAGTGTACACCTAAAAATTGGGTTGGTGCTACTGATACTTTGCTTTCAAAGCTAAGATGCACTGTGCTTACCTTGCCTGAGGAAAAGTGACAGCCTGGATTTTACCATATTTTTCATTACTTATAAAAACATTCTAAAACATCTGTACGGTAACTTATGGGAAATGCTTTAGAGAGCTTTGGCAATTTTAAAAAGATACAGGATGGATTTGTTTACTTTTATTTTTGTTTTTTATTCCTCTTGTATTGCTTATTCTTACTAATTATATTAAAATGTGCTAAAATGTGTTCTGAGTTCCTGATTGCTAATATTAAACTTTTGTTCCTCACAGGTTCTTTTGCTATACATCATCTGTCACTGTTGGATGTATTGACTACTTCTTTGGGAGTAGTATTCCACATATTATATTTTCCTGATAAAGAGAATTAAAAAACAAACATATGCTGGAGTATAATTATTTAAATGAGGATTTTACAAAATGACTTGTTTTACATAACTTGGAAACATTAGTCAATGGGAACTCTGCTTATGGACAAACCTAACATCCTTCTTGTTATTAATGACTATTTCTCTCTATTAGAAAATGATATACTCTGGATTAAATTATTTTTTTCCTTTAGACATTGTATTCATTTCTGCTTAATCCTTAACTCCTTTATCATATAAACTTGGCTCTACTACCTGGCCTGGTACTTTGTAGGTGGTTGTCTGGATGGGGAAGATCCCCACCCCTAGGTTGCCCATTGTCTTGGTTTTTAACTTTTTTTTAAACTCTCCTAATTTTAATTCTCTTATATTAATTTTTAAAAACTGTTTATTATATTATAAACTGCCGAGAGTCACTTTATCAATGAAATGAGCAGCATAAAAAATTAATAAACAAATAATAAATAAAAATATGATTACTTTAGATAGAATTTTTTTCAGTATAAATTTTCCTTATTGTTAATTATTCCATATCCATTGTTCTCCAAATCTGGAGAAAGTTGGCACCATAATAACAACTGCTGATAGGTGAAATAATGGAAAAATTATGCTTTTCATCTAAAAGGAAAGGAAATCTTTTTCCTCTGACAGATATGACCGTCAGCCTTTCTTCTTTGCAGTCTGGAGGGAAAATAGTGAATCCAAAGAATGAGAGTTTGAAAGTATTCACTAAGAATGTTTAGAAGGTGAGAGGGCGTGGTCAGCATCAGGCGATACGGTGTGGATTCTGGAGTTCCAGAAAAGCACCAATATCCCAGCCGATTTTGTGGATCCCTAGTGATCATAGCTGTCTTGTAGGGACAGTGAAGAAAGAAGATGCAGGCTGGCACGGATAGGGAAAGAGCAAGTTCCCTGAAGTGCCGGCATTAGTCTTCGACCCATAGGCAAAGGAAGGCAGCCATGGAGCTGTCAAAAGCCAAGAACGGCCATGATCAGAAAGAGGAAGTGCAGGAGTGGTGATTGAACAGAGTATTGTTACCAGATGAGTGATTGGCCAACTCATAGGTAAGAAGAAAAAACTTTTAAAAGCTTGAAAGAAGTCCCAACGAGCACTTAGCGGCTAATTTGTACTTGGGAATTTAAACTGAGGGGGGGGGGAGAGGAACTTTAAAGTTAAAATGAAAGCCCTAAAATGAATCTTCCACCTGGATTTAAAATTGGATTTTGAAAGAAATAAAAACAAGACAAAGGAAAAGGAGACAGAGGAACATTTTTTAAACAATAAAAAGATTTAACTCGGAAGAAAGGAAACGGACGTTCCCATGGAGTTATAAAATGTTGCTGAAAGAGTTGTGAATTGAAGACAGACATCTGCTGGAGGAGAGATCATGGGAAAGAGCTGTAGGAGTATACAGCTGAAAATATTAAAAGAAGCAGAGAGGACGAGGACTGAGATTGTGATGGCTCAAGTGAGCATTTGAACTGGACACTATCTGGAAAGAAAAAGGAGATATTGCATGGACTTTGAAACTAGAAGTATAAGTAAATGAAAATAATAAATTGGAAAAGTCTAGCCTTTTAAAGTGACAATATGGAGAATTGGGAGGATGAATGTGAGATATTAAGGGAGATGTTTGAAAAAATAAGAGAAGCATTTAAGGGAAATAAGGAAGCAGAGGATTAGTTAGAATGCAAGAAAAGGGAAAGAGAAAAGATGAATGAGAAGCAAGAGAAACAAGGAGAAAATATTGAAAAGGAAATAAATGAAAATAAAGATAAAGATGATTACACTGGGATTAACAGTGATATAAAAATGGATAAGAGAGAATACATCTCAAAACTGAAAAGAAGAGAAATAAATGGGGAAATATTGAGGGGAAAAAACCAGAGTGAAAATTAAAGAAAAGAGGCAGAAAGGGAGATATAAAAAAAGGAAGAGGAAGAAGGTAAGGGAATGGGAGAAAGGGAGGAAAGCATCAAGAAATGGGATTGTGGAGAGTTTAAAAGAAAATGGTTTAAGAGTCAGTGAAAATATTAATATGTTAATAAAAAGAAGGATGTTAGTTGTAGAAATTATATGTGAAAATGCTGTTTAATGTAAAATAGATCAGTAGATGAAATGTGAAAAAAACTATGTTTTTGATGTTGAAGGAAGCACTAAGCGGAGAGAAATAAAAGCAATAAAAAAATTAATTGAAATTAAGATGGGAATTGAAATTGAAATGTAAAATTGAATAAAAATGAAATGTTAGTAAATGATGAGAGGGGGGCCTGGGCTGCATGCGTAGGTGACCCCGTGGCCACTGTCAAAGTGGGGCTGAGAAACCCTCTTGGCATGCTCTGCCGGCCGCGCGGGTCCCCTAGGTTTTGTCTGTCGCTGCCTCCCCCTGTGGCAGCCGGAGAACTCGACTCAGCTTGTATTGAAAGTGACAGATGAATAAAATTTCCAAAGTGAAACAATCTCAGCGTAAATGAAAAAAAAACTAAGAGCTTATCTTATCTCAGCTAAGAGTAAAATAAATGCTGCCCCGTGCGCCTAAGTCGGAAGGGAGGGAAGGAAGCCCCGGCCCGCCCATCCTCACCACTTCCACCCCCTCACATCCTGCAGCTGTCATGCTGCTGCTTCTGGGCATGGAGCAGGCCGTTTGCACTGTCAAAGGTTGGTGTAGGAGGTTTACTAATCCCAAAATGGGGCACGGGGGGCGCATGCGCAGGGGGGCTGGGGCGCATGCATGAGGGGTGCGTTAGGGGGTCGTGTGTGCATGCGGAGTGGGTGCGCAATGCATTATGGGTTCCAGCATGCATGTGTTGTTGTTGCAGGAACGTGCGCGTGCACACACTTCCGCCACCCAAGGGAAGAAAAGTTCGCCATCACTGCCATATACTATAATTGATTGATGACTGAGAATGATGGTATGTAGTTGGGAAGATGCAATCTTGGGTTTGAATTGTGAATTAGAATTCTGGAAAATTTCTCTCTTTTGTCCATAGGATGACTGCTTTATTTTTTAGGAGAAGGCATGCAGAAGTTGAGTGGGAAATATGTCTCTCCCATTATGTTGTTATAGCTTGAACTCACACCTTCTGTTCTCCATCCCATACTTTTTGGAATGGGCTATTGGGAGTTGCTGTTCTAATGCATGTTGTGACATTTCCACTGTCCACTTTATACCTGAGTGTTGAAACTTTTGCCAGGAATTCTGTATTACTACTAAGGTTTTCTCCCAATAGTTTGTAGGTTCACTGGCTCACTTCACGTAAGCATCATTACTGGCACATTTCCTAGTTGATGGGCTATTGTAGAATTTCTACAGAAACCAAATGTGTCATGTTTATACTGTTCTTATGCCTTCTACGTGGGTGTGCATTGGATATGGCAGTTCTCTGCTGGCAAAGCATGAGTATATATTGAGTCTTGGTGTAATGTGAATGTGGGATTGCTTCAGTATTCTCTGAAAGTTATTGAATTGGAATGTAATGTATTAAATAAATTCATTGTTATTCTTAGAGCAAACGAGGAAGACATATGTATGTCTACTTTTCCATTTCTCTGTATTTTAATGTTGTTGATATGGATTGCTTTAGTACTTTAACTTTGTTATAAGTATTTGTTTTTTAACTTAGTCCTTGCAGGGAGCAGTAGCTTAGCTTGCAAGATAGTTTGTAGATTAGTTATCTTGACCTGCATGGAATAGCATGAGGATGCTTGCTATAAAACCAGACTTTGATGTGTGCTTGTGGCACATTGGCCAGCATATTTGAGAAGTATTGTCCTTAGCATTAGTAGATACTGTGTATATTATAGATGCAGCTGAGACAAGTAAAAAAGTTTAGTTTATTCATTCTTCCTCTTATACTGTTATATAAAAGCTTCGTTTGACTAAAGTCATAATAGTCAGGAAAGATCAGAATTGGCCCATCTGATAATTAAAAAAATAGTAACTGAAGAATCATACAACAGAATATATAATGTCAGCTGTATTTGTCAACATATGTTCTGCAGAAGATCACCCCATTCACCGGTTTCTGAAAAGCTATAACCAAGAGGGTGAATCTGACTTCTAAACAAAGCTATTCTCCTAATAGGCTGCGGAATGGTCCAGGAATGGGTTGATACAGTCTGATCTGCCTAGAGACTGAGTCATAATCTTTTGGCCATGCCTCCACGTCTCTCCACCAGGATCCAGTTTTTGACTCAGTCATCTGACAGAGACATCTTTGGCAGTTGCTCTTCAAATCAATCCATTCCTGGACCATTCAACGATTCAGGTTTCTTTAATTGTTCATTACAGGCTCTGCGTGTTGGCCAGATCAGCCTTGGCTGGTAATGCCGCTGCTGCCCTTGGGGGGTCCTGTTAGGCCTTCTGGCCTTGGGCAGACACCCAGGCCATCATCTACAGCACCCCCCTCCACAGCAAGGCTTATGACTTGCCGCTGCTGCTCTCCTAAGCTACAAGGTGAAGACATCGGCTGTGAGGCGGTCCTTTCAAAATTGCTGCTGCCGCCGCCATTCTTCCGAGCCTCGCAGTGAGGCTCTACAGCTGGGAGGTGGCTCAAAGGCCCGCCACCACTCTGCAGCCTCGCAGCATGCTCCTTGAACTGGTCAGTTTTCAATCCAGCCGACTGCCACCGCTGGCTGCCACCGCTCTCCCAAGCCATGTGATGAAGCCAGAAGGATGGGAAATGGCTCATAGCGCCGCTTCCTCCACAACCGCCGCTGCCACCGATGCCGCTCTCCCAAGCCACGTGGCATGGCTCCTGAACAGGGAGGTGGCTCTTGAAGTTCTGCTGCCGCTGCCACCAGTCACCGGAGCCACATGGTGAAGAGGATCGGCCACTAAGGCCCTTCATTGGCCTCCAACGCCGCTGACACTCTCCTGAGCCATATGGCCTTTCTGCTCCCTGTGGGAGCATTGCAAGCTTACCTCCATCTCCATGGCAGCCATCTTGACATAGTAGGCATGGGGTCGGCCTACTACTGAGGAGCACCAGATCAGCCTCAGGCTGCACCTTTTGGCAAGTATTGCCATCAGCTTAGCAGATTCAGAAAGAGGGGGGTGGCTTATGAGCTGGCAACACCCAGGTTTGCCCCGGGTAAGCCGCCCTGTGACAGATTAGAGATCTGTCTTGAGTGAGCTGGTCAAATTGGTCTCCCGACATGACCACCACCATCTTCTGTCTCCACGGGCACTCCAGCCTATTGATTCATTCAAAATGGTGGAGGTCCCTAGGCCTCAAACTGATTCTGAGGCATCCACCAGCAGAAAGGCTTCCTGCAAGTCTAAGCATGGCTGCAAAGCCTCTCAACTCTCCAGTGCTGAACTGAAGGTAATATTGTGGCTCGACCCCTACTTCATTCCCAAGGTTAACTCAGGGGTGAAATGCTCCTGGTTCGGACTGGATTGCCCGAACTGGTAGCGATGGTGGCGGGTGGTTCGGATAACTGGTAGCAAAAATCCCTGCCAGGGGCAGGGGGGCATGCCCAGCTGAGCCGCACGATCATCAGAGGCTTTTTAAAAAACTTCTAAAAGTATTTTTCTACAATGTCTTCCGCGGAAAAAAATGCTTTTAAAAGTAAAAAAAAAGCCTCTGATGATCGCGTGACTCAGGTGGGATCTCAGAGGCTTTTCAAAGCATTTTTTTCTGCAACCTCTTCCGGGGAAGAGGTGGTTAAAAAATGCTTTGAAAAGGCTCTGATGATCAGGCAACACAGAAGAGATTGTATGGAAGAGATTGCAGAAAAAAATGCTTTAAAAGTCTCTCTGACGATCCCAGCTGAGTTGCCTGATCGTCAGAGAGACTTTTAAAGCATTTTTTTCTGCAACCTCTTCAGTGGAAGAGGTGATTAAAAAAATGCTTTGAAAAGGCTCTGACGATCCCAGCTGTGTTCCTGATCGGCAGAGGCTTTTCAAAGCATTTTTTTGCATTTGCAGAAAAAATGCTTTGAAAAGTTAAAATAAAATAAAAAAGTTGGCCACACCCACCCAGTCACATTATCCCCTCCACCAAGCCACACCCACAGAACCGATAGTAACAAATTTTACATTATATCCCTGGGTTAACTCCTGGTTTCACCATGCCCAGGAGGTCATCTTGCCTAACTTCTGTCCTCGGCCTTCCCATGCCTTGGAAAAGAAATGGCATACCTTGGATTTTTGGCAAGCTCTCAAGGTGAACATTACATGTACTGCGCCCTCTAGGAAGTCCGAGGTTCTCTTCGTCTCATTCCAGCCGACATTGATTGGCACCAAGATGTACTCTTCGACTATAGGTCGCTGGATCAGGATCTGCATCACCTGAGCATATGAGACGCATGCACTGCCACTACCTAGGTGCATTACTGCACATTCTCTACGTAGTGCAGTGATCACCGCTGCTTGGGCCACACAAGCCTTTCTTGAGGAGATTTGCAGGGGGGCTACCTAGACCTTTGCCTTTCATCAGGCATTATAAACTGGACGTCTTCACCTCTGTGGAGGCATCCTTTTGGAGGAGGGTCCTACAGCAGGTACACTTAGCCTTGGGTGCTCCAGGCCCAATGGCTTCCTGCCCTTAGCACAGCCAGGCTTTGGTATGTCCCATTCCAGGACCATTCCGCAGCCTTTTAGGAGAAGGGGCATTGGTCCTAGCTATGGTTTTTTTTGGCTGCGGATGGTCCAGCCCCACCATTCATCATGTGGGCCTGGAGCCCGGGCTTTACTAATGTTCTGGCTTAGTCTCTCTTTTAGGTATTTCATCTCTGAAAACTGGGGCCTGACAGAGATACATGGAGGCATGGCCAAAAGATTATGACTCAGTCTCCAGGCAGATCAGACTGTATCAACCCATTCCTGGACCATTCCTCAGCCGAAGAGAACTGGTGTTTAGGAAGGACCAACGCCACTTCCCTAATATCAGAGCCATTACAGAAAACAATATGTTGTACATTTTGTCCCCCTCATTTCACAAACATTTTGGGAAGAGGAAGGAATGAATCAGATGGGTTGATAGGAGATGCAGAAATCAGCCCTGTAGGTTTCTAGATGCCAAACTATATACAAATCCATAAATGAAAACCAGAATACAGGTCCACACAATGCAGGTGTCATATCCATGTAGCAAGAAGAGTTGGCTAACCAGCAGGCTATTGCAGTGCTTATGTAGTAAGTGCAAGTGGCCCACCAATGCATCCCCATGTAAATGCATTGAGGTTCTCCAGCATACTTTATGTCATATGAACAAGTGTAATTTGGAATGTCAGAATAGTAAATGAAATCAGTGAAAGAAAAATACACTTCTTCTAAGGGAAAGTGGAAAGATGTAATGGATCTGAATGAACGTGGTCTGATCTTGTGTAGTGTAATTAATGAAGAATAAGTATAGATATACACTTAATTATGAACAAAAAGGCAAAAATGTAAATCATAAAGTTAAATTTTAATTATACGTATTGCAGAGAATGCACATCAAAATAGAAAATTGTTAACTAGTAATAATTGCATATTATATTTCAATGAATGGTGATAGTTAAAGAACAAGGGTTGAGTTTGAGCAAAAATTGTACCTATTTCCAAATGAATACAATCCAGGGAAAAATAGCTTATTAAATGACATGAATGAATGTGTACTCGCTAGATGAGACCTTATAGAAAAATTAGCCCATTTAGACATCTGTAAATGAATGAGAACGGTGACTATTTAATGAATAATCTACTTAGAAAAAAGCCTATTTCAACTGTGTGGTTTAATTGTAGGTCTGTTCATGCCTATGTGTGACAAAAGAATATGATTCTAAAAGCATGAATGATTTTATTGTCTGGGAAAAGATTGAGAAAATTAGAGAAGCTTAGAAGAATTATGAGAGGTTCTGCATACGAGACTATTCAGTATTGTCAAGAGGAGATCTTCAAAAGAAGTGGAAGAAAAGTGAAAAACTAGAATAAGTAGAAGAGAAAATTTGAATTCTATAAGAAGAAATATTAAAGAAATATTAATCTTCCAAGAAAATGGATTGAAAATGTATGTAAGAAAAATGAATGTGGAAGCTGCTTGGAACAGAGTTAAAAGAATTATATTACAGAGTTTTGTTTGACAGAAAAAAGAAAATTAAAGGGAAGATGGAGAACTTTAAAGATGTACAAATACTGGTAGAACAGAAGTTAGTAGTTTATGTTCTGTCAAAGTAATAAAAAATAGGTGTATATAAGAGGATGCATTATGTAACAAGTGCACGCAATAAAAACCAGACTCAAGAATAGGAGCATATTTGAGGTAGTGATTCAGATTAGAAATAGGGAGGACATAGTTTCCAGTCCCACTTTAGGCATGAAGCCAGCCGGGAGAAGTTGGGCCAATTGCTCTATCTCTGCCCTAGAAAGAAGGCAGTGGGAAGCTATTCCTGAAAATCTTGCCAAGAAAACTGCAGGGACTTTTTCAGGCACTTGCCAAGAGTCAACACTGATTTGAACGTGCACACACAAAAGAAGTCAAGAATAAATGTGTGCTTAATGAATGTGTGTGTAATAATATGTGGGAATGAACTTGATCAGAACAAGAGGCTCATTCGAGTTACTTGAGCTATAAAGGAAACGGGGAGAGATGAACTTTCAGACTTGAAATGTTAATATACCTTTGCAATAAAATAGAATTAGCTCATCTGGTCATGTTTTCTCTCTGGTGCCCCTTGTTAGGCTGATGATGTGGAATGAATACAAACACAAATGGTTAATGCAAAAGACGGGTTGGCCATAGATGCAAAATGAATGAGGATCAAATTGCAAACAAATATATTAAGAGTTAATATTTGAGAAAAGAGGGAGGAATAGGAAAATAAATCCTGGGACAGAGTTGATAAGATCCAAAAAAAAAAAAAAAAAAGAAAAGAAAAGAAAAGGAAGAGAAGAGAAGATGAGATGAGAAAGAGAAAGAGAAGTTGGGGGGAAAAAAGGATGGGAGTCCAGATGCCGAAAACCATAGTACTTTGCTGCCATGTAGTAATCATCTGAATTTTTATACTCAGCTCTGGTAGCCTTAGTTAGTTTCTATATGTAAAGGCACATTTCCAAACAAAACAAGAGTACGATAATCAATCTACATTTTAATTGAATAAGAATCTTATAATTAGACTTACATAAGGTCTTAAGGCATTCTTATAAATAAAAATTATATTAGAAGCTGACACATTGATTTGCAGTTTTCTGTATTTTACATAAATTTATTTTTGGTACCATCCAACATCTACTACTTACAGGGAGTCACATTTTTTAAAAAAGCAAAATTGATTAAACTTGGACAGGGAACAAAAACTGATTCTAGACTTTGCTCCTCATTTTATCTGCTCTGGGTAGTTCAATGCAAAGATTGAGAATTCCTGTGATGTATAGATTAAAATTTAATTACTAAGTAAATTACACTTTTTAGTAAAGTTGTGTGGGTATCAGTTTGTTGGAAGATATTACATACAGTTGCAAGAAAAAGTATGTGAACTCCTTGGGATTACGTGGAGTTTTGCATGAATTGGTCATAAAATGTGCTCTGAACTTCATCTAAGTCACAACAATAGAAAAACACAGTCTGCTTAAAATAATACTACACAAACATTAGATGTTGCCATGGTTT
>WNWU01000005.1:24013712-24035868 GCA_012654045.1 Ptyas mucosa
TATATATATATATATATATATATATATATATATATATATATATATATTAATAATAATAATATCTGTGTGTATGTATATGTGTGTGTGTATATAGTTCTTAATTCCACCTGTAAGTCCATTTTATTTAATGGTGCTTGCTCTTCTTCAATAACACCTTCCAATTCTACAATAGAATTTAAACAGATTAAAAAAACCCTCCTGTATCAATAGAGCAATTTATTAAAAGATCAATGGTGCAGTCTAGTGACCCATCTTCAAAGTCATATTAGTTTCAGAGACTAAACAAAAATAATTTTTCCATGAGAAATTATTCTTTCAATCAATTTCAGAGTCTTAAATCAAGTCCATCTGAGCCCTTAATTCATTTCAAACTTTCTAAAGCCAACAGTAATTTTCCTTTTTTTGTGTATTCCAAAATTTACAAATTTTAAAACTTATAATTAAAATATTTGACATATAATTAAATCCTTTGAAGGCAACTAATCTGGTGATTTCAATAAAACCTGTCAATGTGAAAGTGCTTAATCTTTAAAGAAAGCCAAAGGGGAAAAAATTAAATCCAAAATGATTAAGAGATGACTCCTAGTCAAATTTAGAGTTTAGAGTGGCTAAAAGCATGATGACAGGGTCTTATTTTCGGGGAAACATGGTAGAAGCGGAAGGGAAAAAAGCAGAACTATGCATCTTCATATAATATCTGGCAAGACGCACCATAGTTCTTATCTAATGCATATTAACATTTTTCTTTGTATGCTGATAATATAGAGGTCATTGTCTAAGTTAGTATCATAACCCCTCTTTTTGTTCTGTTGTCATCCAGAATGTTAATAAAAAATAAAACTTTAAAATACCTTATTTTTTTTAATACTTTCGATCTCTCTCATACATTTACCTCTTCCATACATTTCCACGTTACGTATTACATTATAAAATACAATGTAAGTCTTTATTTCCCTTTCTTGTTTAATATGACAAACTGAAAACCATATTAATATATCGAGAGCAGCAGTTAAAGCAGGATTTTTTTTCAGAATAAAGCATATATTTATGGTTTAGAAAGTATAGAAATTGTTTTAAATCCAACCAAAATTACAATAAACAAATTCAGACCTAATACAGCATTATTACTTGCCCCTAAAAAATGAACCTTGAATTTGGAGGTTCCCTCTTTTTTACTTCTGGATTATTTTCATAGGAGTTTTCTGGTTTTTGTAACAGTGGTTTGTTGTATTTGAACTAGTATTGCAATTGGCCTCAAAAACAGTATTAACTCAGCAAGTATTTAAGCATATGCCTTGTATATACTGTATAATAGCAAATTTTTAAATTATATTTGAACTCATCCTGCATTTTTTATAGATACAGTCCTTCTTTAGGCTGAAGAGAAAATCCCAGAGTGATTAGGAAATTACTTAAATAATATTTTAATGTCATCCATTTGATAAATTAACAGGATAGAAGTTTGGGAATGGAAGGGATTTGATAATTAAGTAGCAAGGCTGGTGTGGCTGTGACTTAATTATTATTCCTAGTAGAGCAGAAAAGTGACGCAGCTAATGAAAATATTAAAGGAACAGTGAATCAAGGGAGAAGCATAAGAGTAATATTGAAGATGCTCTTATGATTTTTGATTCTTTGCATGGTGCATAAGGATAAAAATATAAGAAATGAACAAAGAAGATTCTGTAAATCAGAAAACAATACTGAAACAGAGGGAAGCATTTCAAGGGAAGATGAACATGCAAATTGTTAGGAGTTCTAATTCTAGTATTAGGACCTTGAATTATACACATATATTTTAATAAAGAAATTGTACCTTGAGAATTATATATAGCCGTGGTTTAGAAGCTGAAGTGGGATGGAAAGTCAAGATGTTTAGAGAATGACTCTTATCGATTTTGGTTTAAATTTATTGCATGCTGCAATTTAAAAGTGTCAAATCTTTAATGTTCTGAAATTATTTTAAAGAGAGGTGACTTTGATTCCACGTTTAGCTTGTTTTTTTTCAAATGTAATTAATTTACTTTAGGGATTAGAATATTTGAAGTACAGATGTTGCCAAGACAAGGAAATGTATAATGGGATGTACACAGCATCATGAATATGGAATTTGATTTGTACGTTTTCTTCGCTCTTACCCCCAATAGAAAGTTTCAGTGGAACTAATATGAGATGATAATACTTCATTTACTTTTGTAGTTTGAGATTTTCCTGTATTTAGAATGCCATTAAAAAAAACATGATAACAGAAATGCTAGACATTTGGCTTGGCATTCCTGTTTTCCAAAGTGGTGTCAATAGACTCCAGGCATGGGGATGATTCTTCTTGTAGCTCTTTAGACTGATTTCAAACTGAAGACACGCCTTCTGCCCACGGTCCCCAGTTTCGACTCAGTCTAAAGCTTGACTAGACGTGCCTGGGACAGCTCTTAGAGCAGACTAGAAATCAGGTTGTTTTCTTTCAGAGAGCAGGTAGAAAATCCAGATTACAGCGTGAAGAGCCACTGGCTCAAGCCTGCTGTCAGCGAAAGAGATTGGCAAGCAGAAAAGTGGTGGTGAGTAAAAAATACACCACTAACTGCTGGAGCCACTAACTGCGGGGATAACGTGAAGGACCATTGGTTTGAGCCCGCTACCCCGACGCAGGAGTGGCTTAGAAAGAGCTGCTGGCTGAGCTGCTGGAGATTGCAGCTTCAGGAGAGACAAAGAAATTGTATTTTGGAGCGTGGGAGGCTCCGTTTGCAGCCGGTGGCCATTTTGAATTGCTGGTCGGCTTTGGAAAACATTTTTGGTACGAAAACAGCAGTGGTTTGTTAAACTAAACTGCCAGGTGCCAGGATAAAGTGTGAGTAGCATGAGGGGCCTAGATTGAGCCCGCTACTCAGAGGAAATGCTCCAGCGGCAAAACGGTGTTTTTTTGAGCCTTAGAGCATAACGGAGCTAGCACAACATTTGAGCCTGATTGAAGTGCTTGCCGGGTGGAAGCACACAGGAGAGGAGGCCTGTGAGCTGGGCCTGGCATAAGCGGCATGGAAAGGATCCTTCAGGCTGTCTGCCCAGTTGAGAGGTAGACCAGGACCTCTGATTTGTAGAAGTATCAGAAGACCTGCTGGGAGTGACGGTCAACTGGAGTGGTGAGATAAACAAGCCTTCTGAGGCCATTGATTTTTGGCGACTGTTTTTTGACTGAAAGCCTTCAGGCCATAATAATAATAAAAAAAAGGAACAAGAGAGACAGAGAGATAGAGAATAAGAAGTAGACCAGGTCTTCTGACAGTGTCAGCAGCTTATATTAGTGCTCACAGAAAGATGGCTGAGAGAGCTCAGTAGAGCAGGGCTTCCAGTCGAGGTTCCAAATATGTCTCATCTAGATCTAAGAATGGGATCTGGGGAGCTGCAGCCAAAATATAGGCCAAGGCTGTCGCTAACAAGAAACCATCTAAAGCCCAGGAGAAGGCGGAACAAAGGCTTCAGAGGGCCTTGGAGAAGCAGGTGGCAAAAGGGGCAAGAGCAGCAGAGAAAACACAGCTAAGCCCCCTAGCAGACAAGGGCATTATTGCAGTTTCTGCTTCCAGCCAGATATCAGAGCCAGATAATGTCAGCGCAACAGGAGGCTCAAATTTTCAGGAAGAGACGGGCTCAGTGTTGATTGCAGATCCTGGCCCATCAACAAGCGGAATGTGGCCTTCACAGTTCCTGTCACCTTTACCACAATATAGGATGGTTACCAGTCATAGCAGGCATCCACCCGAGGCTACTTTCACTCCCACCGTGGTGGGGTTCCCCCAGGTGGGGGAGAGTGACACAGGAATGCCACTGTTGGTCCAACAGTGAATTTTGGAGGCAGTTGAAGCTGGCAGGCAACATTATCAGCAACCAGCATTGGTGGTGACCTAATTGCTGGTGCAGGGGAGAGTATTTCAGGACCTGGGGGACATAACGGATTATCAGGATCCCAGTTCTCCGGACTCTTCCATGAGGAGTGATTATTCTAGCTCTGAGGAAGAAGGCCTGATTGATCAGGAGTTATCAGAAGATGAAGAGCTGGCAAGTAAATTGTCTTTTAAATAATTCCTTTCCAGCAAGGAGTGGACTTGAGATCTCCCACAAGTGCTTCAGTCAGCAGTTCCTCATGAGGAGATTACAAGATAGTGGTCTCCAGCAGGTTTAGAGCCTTGGAAGATGAGGGAATAACCATTTTGTTCATATCAAATCATTACGATTTATATTGACTGTTTCCTAATATGATTTGATTGCTTATTTGTACCCCATGACTATCATTAAGTGTTGTACCTTATGATTCTTGATGAATGTATCTTTTCTTTTATGTACACTGAGAGCTATGCACCAAGACAAGTTCCTTGTGTGTGCAATGGAAGGTTGACTCAGCCTTCTATCCTTTCTAAGGTGGGTAAAATGAGGACCCAGTTTGTGGGGGCAATAAGCTGACTTTGTATAAAATATACAAAAGTATGAAGGCTATTGCTTAACGCATTGTAAGCCGCCCTGAGTCTCCGGAGAAGGGCGGCATATAAATAAACTTTTTTTTAAAAAATCACACTTGGCCAATAAAGGATTCTATTCTATTCTATTTGAAAAAAAATAAATTTCATACTTTCTTTTCTATTTTTTGGATCAATAGGTTTTATAACGCTAAGTGAGTTTCCTTCCATCTTAGCTAAATATAAAACTTAGCTAACTATTAAAGAAAAAGAACACTCAAACTCAATTTACAATTACAATGAAACAAAATATTGTCCAATAATATTGGACCTATTGATGAATATTTTTAAACATTAGACTCAGAACTCAGGAACTCTATGCAGGCTCTAAAGATAGTCTGTGTCTAAAAGATTAAAGAAGAATACAATTTGCATGATAATGTGTGTGTGTGTGTGTGTGTGTGTGTGTGTGTCTGCATTACTGTAACATTGGTGGCTTGTAATGGATGCCTATGCTGAAAAGCTGGATAGTATTCCTATATTGTTCACTGTAATCTATACAAACAAAAAGGAAATAAATTAGCAAAACATTTTATTTTTAAAGAATAATTATACATGCATGTAAACATATATTACTGATTGTAAATTCTAGTTTAATTTAACATCATATAAATTAACACATAAAATTTAATTTATATGATGTGATAAGATAAACTTTGTTGTCACCTTTTCTGTGTACACATAGGCACACATTAAAAATGAACTGCTGCTCTCAAAGGAAAATATATAGACATACATATGTGCACACACACACACACACACACACACCCCTACATCAATCACTGTCCACTTTGAATGCCCTTTGAAAAAAGTCTTGAGAGTTAACAAGGTTGATACTATATGGTACAAAGCTTTACAGAATCTAGTTCTTCTGCTTTGGATACCACGAAGCCTCTTCCTAGAAGGTAACAAAGAAAACTGGTGATGGAGAGGTTGTGTAGTGTCCCTGACAACACTGCGGATCCTGGTCAAGCAGGGCCTATATGCCATGACCTAGATAGAAGGAAGTGAACTTCCAATAAACGTTTCTGCCATCCTCACCATTTCTGCACAGCATTCCTGTCCAAAACAGTAGTACTTCCAAACCAAACAGTAATACACTATGACGGGGTGCTTTCAATTGTCCCTCTATAAAAAGTGATAAGGACAGGGAAAGGAAGATGTGCTCTTCTCATATCACGCAGAAAGTGCAAGTGATGCTGTGCCCACTTCTCCAGTGTAGTAGGACTGGGGGGATTGCCAAACTCACCCGCAGCCATGGAAACTCAATGGACCTGTTACCTCAAGTTATAGGCTAGTTGCTATGAGGATAAAGTAAATGGAGATCTTCACTGAAGTCCTCTTGAACTTCTGGAGAAAAAGCAGATTTTAAATATAAAGAAATCTAGAGATACTATGGAAATATGAAAAATGTGAAAGATTGCCAAAGGCAGAGGTGGTTCTCATTTCTTCTGTGCTTGTTTTTAGTGAGACTGAATCAAGTGAACAATTTTGCTTTATCTGTAAGGTGAAAAAAAGCATAATTAAAAATAGATACCAAATGGAAGAAATAGAACTTCAGTTTATTGTCTTATCCAGATGAACCAATTTTGTTGAATTAGAATGATTCTTCCCTCCAATAATCATAAACTCAGACTTTTTCTCTTCTAAAATGAAGACAAAACTTTGTATTATGATCATTAAAATGTATTAAAACCAGTTTTAAAACTGTTATGGTAATGGTTGTATAGGTTAGTATAAGTTGGTGAAATAAAATAAATGTAGTTGGGATCAGTGGTGGGTTTCAAAATTTTTTACTACCGGCTTTGTGGGTGTGGCAATGCTTGGTGGGCATGGCAGGGGAAGGATATTGTAAAATCTTCATTCCCACCCCACTCCAGGGGAAGGTTACTGCAAAATCCCCATTTCCTCCCAATCAGCTGGGATTGGGAGACAGAGAATAGATGTGGGCAGGCCCAGTCAGAATTTTTACTACCGGTTCTTTCAACTACTCAAAATTTCCACTACCGGTTCTCCAGAACCAGAACTACTGAAACCCATCTCTGGTTGGGATTCTAGGATACTCTTTCCCTTAAAAAAATGGCCTTTGAGTAAGTTTAGGCTCTAGCTAATAGAAGAGAATCAATTTTCAATTTTTACCTTTTCCTCTGTCACAGTATTCTTCATGTCAAATGTTCATTTTTCCCAGATCAGATTTTCAGTGTAACAGAAGAATTTTATAGAAATCATCACAGTTGGTGATGTAATATATAAAACAGTTTTTAGTATAACAAAATGTCATTAGAATAAGCTGACTAGTTTTCCAATGTTTGGATGATCTTATCAGATAGAATTTACTATTCCATATAGATAAGCTTTCCTTGAAAAGAGATGATGATTTATAGAGAAAAGGAATGTCTGTTAAGTAAGTAATGTGATCAATTTTCAATTCTTGGTATTATCATTCTTTCACAATTGGTTGTACAATCAACAGGTTTAAATGAAACTTAAGCTAAGAGTGTGTGATTTGATTAATCAGACATTTTAACTTTCAGCGTTTTTATTTTGTAGATATTAGCAGATCAGAATCTTACCGAATAAGAGATTATTTTTCTTCATTATGCTTTGAATTAAAATGACTTAAACAGAAATTGTGTATTCATTTGCCTACAGTAAATTCTTTTGAATAATATGAAATTTAAATTTGATTAAATGTGCATAAGATTTTGCTGTCTAAAGAATCTGACAATTGGTTACACTGATGCCATTCCACTGAATGTAGCTATTTACTAGGGATGGATGTTGTTTTAGACATCTTTGACTGATTTGTTAATTATTGCTGTGACATTTTTGAATTTATCAAAGTAGACTGGGTAATTTTCTTCAGTATGTTTTATTACATGGTCTTGTAACAAAAGACCTTCAGCAATTTCTAAAATAACTGGAAGATGAAAACTACACAAATAAAAGCATAATGCAACATAATGTAATACACCATTAAGGATTAGGATTTAACAAATTTAAAAAGGGTAGAGAAAAGCATAAAGCAGAATTTAAAATGTAAAATTAAAAATAATGTGAAGATGCCAGAAATACATTAACATAGTTGCTGTGCTGTTAAAAAGAAAAAGTAATAGCTACTCAATGAATAATTTCTGTCTTTGTTTAATCTGAATTATTTATGTCAAGTAATCTGTTTAGAGGCTACTTTATTACAAAGTATTTTTTGCTTTGACTGTTGGTGCTTCCAGATGGATGACTTACACATTATTAAACTATTCATTCTATCTCTAGACATATTTTCAATATTTAGAAACATAAGGGGTTGGGGACCCCGGATTGGGGTTGGGGACCCCTCATCTAGCAGTGTTCCTTCTTGTTTGCTGCTTTTTCTAATTCTCCTGTATGTGTGTGTGTGTTCAGGTGAGTCTGAGCAGTTTGAAGTGACTTCTTGAATACCTTTGGGGTGAAATATTTGAATGACATGCCAGTTGATATAATTTTGAAATTAATTTGAGATGTTTAATTTAGATTAGGACATACTGCAGTGGACTGATGAAATATGGGAGGCAGCATTTGGTTCAGAAAAAGGAATCATATGAGTAATATGTAGTAATAAATGTAGAGCTGCCCTTCATAATGTTGGAATTTTCACACTAAATTACAATCTGCTTTTATGGATTTATCATTCTTACGAGCTGCTTTATTTCTGGCTATATTTGATCTATAAATAAAACTGCATATAGATAACAATGAGTGTTTCTAAGAAGATTTTTTTTAAAATTTAAATGTGAAGTGTAGGGAGCTCAGTTTTGACATGCTTCAGAGGTACAGTAACTTGTATGAGCAGAAAATCTTCTGTGTAAGATGTCTCATCTAACCCCTACTGGTTCTGGATCTATTTTGATAAATTCCTAGGATTCTCAAGGAGACTTCCATGAGATATGGGAGGCTGCTAGTTTAATCTCTGTTCTAATACATTTAGGAATTTGGTGCTTAAAGATGCAGAGTACCCTTTTTAGAACACTCAATTAAGTGTTCAAACTGAGAAATTAAGGACAGTTATCATGATGCAACTCACTAAGTAGTAGAGTGAATTTACATTGAACAAATTACTTCGAAAAGCATAAAATATAGTATTGCTTCTTCTAGCTTCCTTGATAGTAAGAGTTCTAAAATTTATTTTTAAAGTTAAATCTTAATAACAATTCTATACTTAGGTGGTATGTAGACAGTTAAGAACCAATATATTATCTGTTAATTGTGACTGTTAATAGTGTATTAACAGGCAATTATATAAATATTTGAGGTGAAATGTAAAATTCGTTACTACCAGTTCTGTGGGCATGGCTTGGTGTGTGTGTGGGGGTAATGTGACTGAGTGGGTGTGGCCAACTTTTCTTTTTTTAAAACTTTTCAAAGCATTTTTTCTAATGCTTTGAAAAGCCTCTGCCGATCAGGCAACTCAGCTGGGATCATCAGAGAGGCTTTTTAAAAAATGCCTCTCTGCTGATCAGGCAACTCAGCTGGGATTGTCAGAGATTTTTCAAAGCATTTTTTTACTACCTCTTCGGCCAAGAGGTTGCAGAAAAAAATGCTTTGAAAAGCCTCTGACGATCCCAGCTGAGCCACGCGATCATCAGAGGCTTTTTTTTTTAACTTTTAAAAACATTTTTTTCGTCGGAAGAGGTTGTAGAAAAAATGCTTTTAAAAGTAAAAAAAAAGCCTCTGATGATCGTGCGCAGGGATTTTTGCTACTGGTTCTCCGAACCACCCGCCGCCATCGCTACCAGATCGGGCAATCTGGTCCGAACCAGGAGCATTTCACCCCTGCTTGAGACCTAGTATACTGTAGCGCTGAAGAACTAGGAGTTTTGAAATCTTTTTTTGAGATCCTGTACAAAAAGTGGGATATGCATTTAATAAATAAATAACAATGTACTGTATGTTCTGGAGGAAAATTGCAAAGATGATCTGAGTACATGACTATTTAATCATTATGGTGAGTTTTTACATAAGCCAATTTTACATTATTTAAAGGCTGTTAGATTCCTTGAATTGATTGAAAATGCATAGCATGTGCTTTAAAACAGTGGTCCTCAATCCCCGGGTCCACTACCGGGCCTTGAGCCTTTCAGAACCAGGCTGCGGAAGTGGTGGGTGAGTGCAAATGGAGCTGTGTGTGTGTGTGTGCTTACCCATACCCTCCTCCCCAGTCCATGAAGCCAAAAAAGGTTGGGGAATTCTGCTTTAAAAAAATCTTGCAATGTCCACTAGCCAGGCTAGTAACTGAAGAGAATATATTAGCTTAGGGTTGAACTCTGGAGTTCTTGGTGCTTGGTCACTGTCTAGTTCTACTTCAAATCTACTACCCAGACTTTTTTGCCTTTCTTATCAATAATTGTTAAGTTTGGAATGTTGTGTGGCAGATGCTTGTTTGTCTGAAATCTAAAATCCCAGAACACTTTGTCTATTTTATGGCCCTCTAATTCTTGCTTGCAGGCAAGTGATATTACTTGGAGATATTCCAATGCATTTTTGTTACTACTTTGTCATGCCGTTGTTTGTAATCAGTCTGTAATTGTATTATATACACAACAACAGTTGCCAGTTTTTTAATTGCTGTTGACCTTTGTTTCCATCAAGCTCTTCCCAAGAACCTGGAATGCCATAATTGGTGTAGTATAAGTACAGATCTATAGTATCTCATCAATTTCAATTAGTTTATCAACATTCCTTAAACATACATTGAGTCTAAATATCTGATTGACTGTGTAATCAAGCTTAATTTATTAAACTTCTATGCCATTTCATTCCCAGTGACTTTCATTGCTCACAACAATCAAAGACCTTACAATAATATCAATAAAACATAAAATATAAATATAAAAGAATGGAATCATAGTTTAAAATAGTTCTGCAGCTTTAGATCCTAACTTCCAGAAAGTTTTAACTTTGCAACTCATCTGTCTCTGATTTCTCAGATATATTTCAGTTACTTACATAATTACCAGTAAATTCTGAAAATGAACTGCCCCTCCTCTTGCAATAATTCTTAATAGTCGTTTGAACTTGGGGAGCTGCTTTTACTATGAATATAGATAAATATTACAGCATATGCCAACCCATAGATAGATAGATAGATAGATAGATAGATAGATAGATAGATAGATAGATAGATGATGGATGGATAGATAATATGCTAAGCTATTTCTTTTAAGCTACTTTTTATGCAAAATACTGTATTAAATAGGATTAATTTTACATAGACATCAATTTTTTTGGGTTAAAGTCTGGCACTCCTTATAGTTTTTAAAAAGGAAATGAACACGTTTTCTGTAAAAAAAGAAAAAAAAGAAAAGTCAAAGTGGGTTTGTATTTGATGAAAAGAAGGTGATACGTAGGAAAATTATGTGTGTATATTTGTATTCTTTAAAATTAATCCAAATTCATGGAGATAATTGTTGCTAATCATGATTGGAGGCACAGGACTATGCTGGACCGTAGTTACCTAGCCCAACATTCTTTTTCCAGTAGGACATTAGGATGGCAACATCTTTGTATTTTTTGCTTCCCAGCACAAAAGAAAGGGGATGGGAGTGGTTATAGAGGTCACAAATCTGTTGACAACTGGCAAGACAAGCACTCCTTGCAGAACTTTCAGACTGGTGATTTTTAGTTCTTTTATGAAAAGATATTGTGTGACTATTCTGTCTTTTCCTCTTTAGTGGATTTCTATGCTAAGAAAACCACTGGAAGTAATAGGTGACATGGGAGAGGTTACCAGTGGATGATAAACTCATCTGGTCATTCTTTAACATTCAGTTAACTGTCCAGTAACTTATTTGGAAACATATTACATCTTGGCTAATACACATCTAATGGATGGTTTTATCTCTCTGTTCTACAAAACCACTAGCAAAGAAGACAATTAAGACAGGAGTCTCATGTCCTTTATGACTTCTCAAGATACAATTGTTGTCTGGGTCCTTTTGCACAAGTTACTTGTCTGAAGGAATTATTTCTACCTCACCCCATACCCAATTTAAAGGAATGGAGGAAAGGAGCATAGGATTCCCTCCTACTTTAAAGGAATGCAGGAGGAGATAACACTATATAGGATTTGGCATCTACACATTTCACAACAATTGCTTTTAACAGGACCCCTCATTTCAACCCTGAACTACTAATATTCTCCTTTGCTGGGATTTTAATAATGTAAGCATTGATATATACAGTACATGCACCTTGAGTGAAATGATGTAGAACAAAGGGCAACCTAAATGTAATTCCAAGGAAGTATTTTATTGAAATAAATGCAGCATAGTTGGAGCAACTGAACTGTACAATCTTCAGAAACTCCTTTTATAATTACCAAAATACTTTAACAAAAAAGGCTGATAAAGTGCAGAATTTGGAGCACCAGTCCAGGAAAGCCATTCTGTGTTGTTTCAACAAATGTCATCAAGTTTATTTTTGTCAAAGTAAACAAAGGTTGCATGACATGTCACCGATCACTCAGTCGAAGAGATAGGATTTGCAGATTCTGTGTGTAATCTGTGTGTAAGAGCAGTAAGTCAGTTAATATAAGAATTGCTTTAGCTAAAAAGGAATTAAGAAAGATAGGCTGTTTGATATTTGCATGCAGTTAGCTTTATGATCAACGGTGACCACTGCAATAATTTTTGCAACCCACACTTCATTTTATTCAAGAGGAAGAGAAGTAAAATGTCTCTGTTCAGTGTATGGTATTGTTGGTATTCTGCCTATGGTAGAACTATCCTAGGAATATAATGAACACCACATCCAAACTTTTGTATAAATTGATTAAGTAGGATCAAGAATATTGGATGGACATGAGGGAGTGGGGAAACTCTTGCCATTTTTATAGTTTTCTTTATGTTATGGAGAGTCTTCTAATCATTTGGAGTACATTTTTAGGGGACTGACTTAAAACTGAGACTGCAAAGAGGAATATTCTCCCCCTTTGTCCCAAAGGTGCTTTTTCAGGCGGCAACTGGACTTTCTTGTTTTTCTTTGAAGACTTTTTGCTTCTCATCCAAGAAGTGTCTTCAATTCTGACTGGATGGAATAGATGGATTTATACTCCTTGCAGGCAGCTGACCATTTGCATTGTTTAAGTGAGATCTTAAGGCCACTTAGAGATTTCTCTGTTTCCTCAGGGTCACTTGAGTAGTGCAAATGTGTGTGGCGCCTTCTTGGCTGCAGGCTCATCCCCAACAGCCTGCCCCTATCTTCAACAGTGAAGGGACACAGGGCAGAAAATATCCTTGGATAAGAAACAAAACATCTTCAGAGAGAAACAAGGCAGTCCAGTTGCCTCCCGAAAAAGCACCTTTGGAACAACTATGACCTGGATGACTGACACTCTCCATAGTTATTTAACTATGCACTTTGGAATGAACACCCTTCAAATGGTGTGGGAGTATGAATGGATTTCCAGAAAAATTGCAGACTACAGGATCTATTTGCACTTCAGTTTGAGATACAGACAATACATACTCATTCCCAACAGCCTGCGCCTGTCTTCAACAGTGAAGGGACACAGGACAGAAAACATCCTGCAGCCAAGAAGGCTCCACACCCATTTTAATTATTCAGGTGAACCTGAGGACATAACTAAACCTCCAAGTGGCCTCAACAGCTCTCTAAAAGAATACAAATGTCCAGCTGTCTGCAAGGAATATAAATTCTTCCATTCCCCACTATCCAGTCAGAGCTGAAGAAGCTTCTTGGATGAGAAATGAAACTTCTTCAAAGAAAATCAAGAAAGTCCAGTTGCCTCCTGAAAAGCACCTTTGGGATAACTATGACCTGGATGATTGAGAATTTCCATAGTCATCCTCCCCCTTTCTGTCTCTGCCGGTGGATCATTCACCTTCAAATGATTAAGAGTTCTTTGATTTCTATATTATATTTTTATTTGTACATTATAAATTCTTTAGGATTAAAAAAAACCTAACGATAGATAGTATTTCTGAGTGCCTTTTTAGCAGGGTCTAAATTGCCCCGCAAATGGAAACCCCGTTGTCAAAGGCAGGAGGATTTACATTTAGTAGAAAATGTGAATTTATATCCTTAAGTCTAAATTGAAATAGAAATATTGTGTTTTAATAGAAGAAGACTGTAACCCTGTTGAGGACAATTCCAAAGCCTCTGCTGTGCCATTGTTTGGCTTATCTGTTTTTATTTGATTTAAGTTGGCGTTAGACCTAATAACCAATCAATTAGTACAGTGCAGCATTTCCCAAACTTATTATGAACTGTAGAGTTGGCAAGGTCAGAGACAAATGCTGTAGATCATATTATTTGTTATCATAACAATGCACAGATACAAATCATCTCTCCTATCCTGCTCTGTAATTCAAAGCTGATTGTGGTACATTGGCAGAAGAGGCACCAAAATTGAATCTTGCTTCTATTATAATTGCATTTGTATTTTGTAATTGGTGATTGCTTGGTTTAACAGTTATCCTAATCCTTGCAGTAAAGAATTTCATCTTTGCCTACGAGGCTTCTGATTTTTGAGATCAGTTGGGAGAAGCCTGATATTTTGTTCATGGAATATTTGATTATTCATCAGATTTGCTCAATACCAAGATCCCCTTAATAGATAACCTTGCTCTTCTACATTTGTTTCTTGACAACTGTCTAAGAATTGCCACAGTTGGAAGGAGAGACATAACACAAGCAGTAGTCATTGAATGTCCACTCATTCAATGACCATTCAAAATTACAGTAGTTCTAAATGAAAGGTACTTAACGATGTGTCCTTGTGGCCTACAGTCATGTGACCACAATTAGGGTGCTTAGCAACTGACTCACTATTGCAATATCAGTGTCCCAAGGTCACACAATCACCATTTGCAAGCTTCTGACAAGTAAAATTTATGGGAAAGTTGACAGGAGGTTGCAAATGGTCATAGGATACAGTCACTGGATTGTTGCAGCTGCATGGATTCATCTAATAATAACAACTAGGGCTACTGCAATTCCCATTGTAAATTGGCACTGTCACATGATTTCATGCTTTACAATTGCATGGCTTAGCAATGGAGTTGCCAGACCCAATTACCATCATTAGGCAAGGACTATCTGTGCTTCAGTTTTACCATAGGAAATACTGGTTCTTCCTTTACTGTTCTGGTAACTGAAACTTGAAATCAGTGAAAAGTCAAAACTTAGATAGTTTTGCAAGCTTTATACCTTATAGCAGTACTGTACATTAAAGAAAGGGAGAATTTGGATAAGTTTTGTTTTTTTTTTACCTTGCTTCAGCAGACTATAAATACATGTCTAGCACCTATCTAACTGCATCCTACTATCAAAAAGCATTGTGGCAGAGTGAAATGCCTGCCTGAAGAAAAGTGTCTGGGTCTGTACTAGATGTCTTAGATTTATTTTTTGGGACAGATGACTCAGCATATAACTAAGAACTCATAGATAGAAAGGGGGAGAAATGCTAGAAGGCACCTGTAAAGTGACATGTACATGCCTTAGATATACAATATAAAAAGAGTAAATGGAGAAAGAGGGAAGCATGCTATATTTCAGATGCTGCAAGATACACTGCCTGAGAGGATGTCATCTGGTTAATATCGAGTGAAGTGGAGGAACGGCCCCAGAAATTACAGCCCTTGGGATTAAGAGAAAAACCGGGAGAAAAATCCTGGAGTGGCTTGTGAAAATGTGGGAAAAAAACCCCAGGAGGACAGACTGTGTTGTGTAAGGAGATTCAGACACTGGACAGAAGAAACTTCTGTGTTAAAAGGTTTCTTAGGCAGCAAGATAGCCAGGAGAAAACTCAGACATTCCAGTATCAGTAATTGAGATAAGGAGGAAAGAAGAAGCCATAATAAAGTACTGTATAAGTGGAAAATGAGGGAAAGAGACTTGAGAAGGAAGAAAATTAAATAGGTTAAGACTTGACCTGTTATATTTCACATTCTCTTACATACATACTAATTTGTAAATAATATTCTTACTAGTATATTGTATCACACAACTTTATTAACACAAATGTTTTACTGTTATTTAGTAGTAGTTGTGTGTGTAATTGTAATAGTTTCTATCTTGATCCTCCAACATCCTCCGCATGTTATGCCTGAGAAGAAAGAACAGAACAGAACATACTTTATTAGCCACATGTGATCGGACACACAAGGGATTTGACCTCAGGTTAGTAATCTCTAAACGAAGAGCAGGCAAAGTGACAAGGAGGGAATTTAGAGTAAGTCCTTTACTTTCTATCTGTATCCTACTGTTCCCTTGTTCTCAATAGGTCATGAAGAGCTTGGCAATGGATTTATACCTCCAACAGAAAACAACACAAAAAGTTTGGGTTTTCCTGTAAAACCTTGGGCGTCACCAAGCATTTGTATCCCAATATTTTAATTTGTTTTATATAAGGAACCCCAAGTGTAGAATTGCTCATCAGTTTCTTCCTCTCCGAATTCTAGAATTTTGAGACCCTATCTTAAGTGCTATGGTTGTCATGGGCAGGATTGCTAATTATTGCAATGGCTGCATGGCAATTATGATCAATTCCCACCCAAAAGTGAGATGGGGTTTGGAAGATATGCAGGCACATCGATACTAATCAACACCAATAGATTACCATAGACTTGAATAATCTATACTGCTACTCAAATTGAGGATATGAATAATATATGTCTCAAGCATGGGGAGTCTTAACAACAGTCTTTCTAAAATCCCTAAATTGGGGTATTCCACAAAGAACCAGGATCATTATTCCTCCATCTTATATGAACAGAAATGGTATTAAATCATCCATTGTATCTTATTTCCAAATTGTAAAATATTCTACCAAAAGTAACAGCGCTTTATAAAAATTGTATTACCTGTGATTTAGGGGTTTCTGAATAGAATATATATAAATAGATCAAAACAAAAAGAATAATGCAATGTAGGTTATTGGGGTTGCTGAGCATTTTTAATTCATCAGTATTGTGCATTTTTTTGTTTTTGGAAAAGAAATTCCCCGACACAAAGTAATGATAAAGGAATTAGGTCTAGATTCCTATGCAGATGGATTTTAATTAGACTTTCCCTCATGTCTCTTGCATGTCTCTTGAAACAGGTATGAAGGGCAGAGCACTCTAATGGGAATTGGTTTCATTTGGTGGGTAATTTTTTTGTATGTGAAAGGACACAATGAGATGCAGCTAGTAGTGTAGGAATCACTTCATTAATGCACATGTTTTCCAAAGCAAAACATTGGATTGTGATTTGCCAGATAACAGCAGCCAGTATTCAGCTTGTTCTTTTTTGTAAAATGGCATAGCAAAAAATACCACGAGAAAATGTTTTAAGTCTGGTATTGAAGTAAAATGCATAATTTATGAGTTACCAGAGAACATTATGATTTGTAATAGAATTTTTCATTTGATTATGTTAGTATGCTGCTAACGTATCAGTTACCAAGGAAAGTACAAAATTTATTTGCTGCCTCCTTTCATATCCTGATAGCTATTTTTTATACATTGAACTGTTTTAACATTTAAAAATGCATGGATCTTCTATTTTTTCAGAGTTATAAAATATGCTATTTCATTGCGTTTGATTTGCACAGTATTAAAAGGTGTACTGTACTGTTACATTTCATTCTAGAAACACTGAATCTAAAATTAATTTTGCCCAAAATGAATTTTCACTTGAATCCTACTCTTTATTCTTTCCAGATGTGTTTTGATATGAAGGTAGATTTGTGTATTTCCAGGTCTTTACTGGCTCTGAGAAAAACAGAGTTTGGTATTCCTTTATCTTTATTATTTCTTTATTTTAATGTGTATCTTCGTAAGGAACTCTAATTGGTAGATTCTTCAAATGGTTTCTTTAGCTATGCTGTACAGATTTCAAATAAATTAAAAAGTCGACATGAGGCCTTTTAATGAGGGATTTGTCCTATAAGACTTGCTTTTACAGGTCAGATTCTTAATGATGGGAAAGATTGACAATCACACGCATTTTTGATTCCTTGAGTTAGCTAACAAAGCTGAAAGCAACTAACATATTCACTATTGTAGTTGAATTCATAATATTTTGTTACAGGATACTTAAGTTAAAACTGAGCATGTCTGCAGAGAAAGGGTAGAAAAAGTCAAGATAATGTGCATAATAAGATTTAAGCCTTGGTTCTTTTTGCTCACATTTTAACAACAACATGCCTCCCATCACATGCATCTCAATTTTCATTCCAGATTGGAATACTCTTACCTAAAATTTAGAACATCTGAATAAGTTTGGTATTATCACAGCAATGATAATATTCTTAAACAGCAGATTGTTATTAAATATTAAGGTAGAGATGTTTTTGCCTATAATTTTATGATACACATCTTAGAAATTTTTCAGTTAAATGCTAGTTGGTATTCCATTTGTGAAGATGATGTTATCCATGTGCTTTTGATCAAGGAAAGGTAACCAAGAGTAAATGCAAATATTACATGGTATTACTCTTTGAGAAGATGCTTGGTAGAAGTCTTGGAAAGAGCCCAAGAAACGACAGTAAGCAAAATTTGGGAAGTGTACTGTAGTTTTATGTTGGGAAGAAGTGGACAAGTAGATCAGTGTGAGAGTGCGAGAAAGTTTATTACTCCTTTACTGATTTAGAAAAAGGTGTATGATCTTCAGTTACGAACTGTTTTATGTGAATATGAAATTGCAGGTTGGTTGCTGAATGAATAAGAATAATATAGTCTGGAATCTAAGTTCAAGTACCAATATATGGATACTCAGTAACTGGTTTGGTATTTGAGGCAGGAAGAAGATAAGAATTTCTTTATGTTCCTTTTGTAGTTTTTATAAATAAATGAATCAAATGGCTTGCCCTGAAGTTAGACATGTTGGATAGGAATGTGAATATATATGTACTTTGGATGCAGATTATGCTGTTTTTTTGGCTGAGATGATTTGTACCGAATAGATTGCATCAGTGGTGGGGTTCAAAATGTTTTACTACCAGTTCTGTGGGTGTGGCTTGGTGGGCATGGCAGGGGAAGGATACTGTAAAACCTCCATTCCCACCCCACTCCAGGGAAAGATTACTGCAAAATCCCCATTTCCTCCCAATCATCTGGGACTTGGGAGGCAGAGAATGGATGGGGGCAGGGCCAGTCAGAATTTTTACTACCGGTTCTCTGAACTACTCAAAATTTCCACTACCGGTTCTCCAGAACTGGTCAGAACCTGCTGAAATCTGGATTGCATGATGCAGCCAGGAATCATGGTCTGAAACTTTATCAAAGAATAAGGTAGTTATATTTCACAAGGAAAATAGACTGAACTGTTGCAAGAAATGCATAAATAAATAGTGAAGAATTAGAGCAAACAGATGAATCTAATCACCCTGGTTGAATGTTTACTAAAGATGGGAATTTAGTTAGAGAAAATTTAAGTCATTCAAATGCTTGTAGAAAGAGAGTGGGTAGTATATTGTCCTTGTGAAGAAGGAATGTCAAAAAGAGTCAAAGAAGAAGGAAGAATTGCCTACCACCGAAGAATGGACATTAAAAGTGGCAAATTTGGCAGAAATGGTGAAGATTTCAGCATATTTGAAAGATCATTCACAAGAAAAATATATATCGTAATGGAGAAGGTGGATTGATTATATTCAAAACAAATATCGGACTAAAAAGTATCAAATAGCTTATGAATGAATAGAAAAGTTAAAAGTATGTATATTTAGTTAAGGAAAAAGCGAGTTAAAGTGTCGGGGGGGGGATAGGAATCTGTAGTTAGTTAGCATAGCTTAGCATATGATTGATAAATGTTTACCCTGTATTTTGTTCTGGGAAGTTCCGGGGGGGGGGGAGAAGGGGGGGTAAGGAAGGGAGGGGGGGGAGGGGAAATATTTGAAAAAAGATTGTTTTCTTTTCCTTTTTTGTAAAACTTTCCAAAAGTGGCTACGTAAGAGTACACTTGTGCTGCTAGAGGTAGTCCTCGATTTACAACAGTTCACTTAGTGACTGTTCAAAGTTACAAGATCACTGAAAAAAGTGACTTATGACCATTTTTCACACTTATGATCATTACAGCATTCCCATGGCCACATGATCTAAATTCAGATGCTTGGCAACTGACTCATAGTTATGATGGTTGCAGTGTCCTGGGGTCATGTGATCATCTTTTGCAACCTTCTGATAAGCAAAGTCAATGTGTAAACCAAATTCACTTAACAACTGTGTTCCTAACTTAACAACTGCCATGATTCACTTAACAACCGTGACAAGAAAGGTCATAAAATGGGGCAAAACTCACTTAACAAATGTCTCACATAGGAACAGAAATTTTGGGTTCAATTGTGTCGTAAGTTGAGGACTACCTGTATTGCATGGAAATGAGTGTTGGATATGTCAAAAGAAATTGAATACAGTGGGAATGGAGTGTATATTACAATACTTAACCATTTAAAGTTTCAACAGACTCGAAAAATGTTATTTACAATC
Organism: Ptyas mucosa; assembly: GCA_012654045.1. Lineage (NCBI taxonomy): Eukaryota > Metazoa > Chordata > Lepidosauria > Squamata > Colubridae > Ptyas > Ptyas mucosa. The sequence continues at coordinate 24,033,682 of WNWU01000005.1, forward strand.
TGTCTTTGAAGTTACAACTGCTGTACCACCCCCATGATTATGTGATCAGATTTCAGGTGCTTGACAATCCTTTAGTGCTAGACACTCCTTTAGTGCTAAAAAGTGAGGTGGGTGTTGACAGGGCGTGCAACCTAGGTGTCCTCCTGGATTCACAGTTGTCTCTGGAAGATCATGTTACAACCGTGACCAGGGGGGCATTTGCCCAGATTCATCTGGTGCGCCAGTTGCGCCCCTACCTGGACCAAGATGCCCTACGCACAGTCACTCATGCGCTGGTCACCTCCCGGATTGACTACTGCAATGCTCCCTACATGGGGCTGCCCCTGAAGACTACTTGGAGGCTTCAGCTGGTGCAGAATGCGGCCGCTCAGGTAGTGATGGGAGTGTCCCGATGCTCTCATGTTACACCCTCCTGCACGACCTGCATTGGTTACCGGTTGCCCTCTGTGTGAGATTCAAGGTGCTGGTGATTACCTATAAAGCCCTACATGGCTTAGGATCGGGGTATTTGGCGGACCTTCTGTGGCCAGCAACAGCTCCCCATCGCCCAGTGCGTTCCTACACAGAGGGCCTACTCGGGGTGCTGTCGGCCAGACAGTGTTGGCTGGTGACCCCTAGGGAGCGGCCTTCTCTGTGGGCGCACCTACCCTCTGGAATCAGCTCCCCCTGGAGCTCCAGATGGCCCCCGACCTTCGCTCTTTCCTGTGAACTAAAAACGTGGCTATTTCGCCTGGCCGGCCTAGACTGATGGAGGTTTTAAAATGGATTTTAATTGATTTTAGGGATTTTATGTGTAACTTTTAACCTGGAGTTTTTGCTTTATTTTTCTGTTTTATTGTTGTGAGCCGCCCTGAGTCCTCTCAGAGAAAGGGCGGCATATAAGTCTAAACAAACAAACAAACAAACAAATAAAAAATAAACAAATATACATTTAATAGATAGATAGATAGATAGATAGATAGATAGATAGATAGATAGATAGAAAGAATTTGTGATTTTGGTGTCTTTGAGTCATTGTTGACTAATAAAAATCATGGGTCATCCTTGGACTGCCATATTTAGCTTAGCAGTCACCTTAATTGCTGCGTCTAATATCATTATATTTGAGATTAAAATGTTATCTTAAATTCTTGAAATGAGGTTATCCTACAAATATATCAAAAACAGGAATGCAAAGTGGTAAACCTTTCATTACACGTTATCTTGAAATCATTTAGAAAGTTAAGTTTTTAAAATGACATAGCGTATATAAATAAGTAAATCAGTTGAAAAAAAATCTTTTTTGGTTTAATTGTGGACATGGTATGTGATTGTCTTGCTGTGCTTATTTCTTCTCATTCAGTGATGGCTTATGTCAGTGAAATAAATAAATAAATAACTGTCCTAGAATTAATTTTGACTTCAGCTATATTTGGAAATACATCCCAAAGATCTGCAATTTAAAAGACTTAATCTTGTTGTCATTCTCTCTCTCTCTCTCTCTCTCTCTTGTTTTTAATAGGATGATGAAGTCGTTCTGCAGTGTACTGCTACTGTTCACAAGGAACAACAGAAATTGTGTCTTGCTGCAGAAGGATTTGGCAACAGGCTCTGCTTCTTGGAATCAACTTCTAATTCCAAGGTACATCAAGCTGTCTTGTTCTAATGCTGTTTTAGATATTACCGATTCTGCTTCACGAACCATATCAGATGTCGAGAGAATAGTGGGCTGCAAGGGAGAGCGAGCTGTAACATTGCATACAAACAGCAACATGAGGTTTTACTGACAAGAAGCCTGCTCTTGCGGCAGTTTTGGTAGCCTTACATAACTTTGTACATATGCATTTATACATAGAAGTATATTTAGGATTCTTGTGAGACAACTGTGTTTATCTGTGATATAAAACAGTTTCTGCAATTTTAAAATAGTAAGAGGTACTCTGAGACTACATTCTTTTTTTTATATGATTTTTATTGCAACTTTTAAAAAATAAGATTAAAAAGTAATACAAACTAAATATAGAGTAAAGAAGAAAAGAGAAATGAAACGAAGTGAAGAGAAAGCAAAAAGTGCACAGAGAAAAAAAGTTAAAGAAAAATAGAAAAGAAAGAAAAAAGATACAAAGAAATGGCTTCTGATATTCTTCACAGCAGCTATGAGTATTTATTTATTTATTTATTTATTTATTTATTTATTTATTTATTTAT
>WNWU01000005.1:24035878-24194424 GCA_012654045.1 Ptyas mucosa
TATTTATTTATTTATTTATTTATTTATTTATTTATTTATTTATTTATTTATTTATTTATTTATTTATTTATTTATGCTATTTATATGCCGCCATTCTCCCGAAGGACTCAGAGTGGCTTACAACAACAATCAATAATACAAATAACAAAATAAGTTACAAACTCCTTAAAAACCATATTTAAAAATATTACAATTTGTGCAACCCCTAGTAAATCAAGTTATTTGACGGAAGAGCCACGTCTTCAGTTCGCAGCAAAAGGAGAGGAGGTCCGGGGCTATCCTGAGCTTGGTGGGCAAATCATTCCAGAGGGTCCGCGCTCCGACAGAGAATGCTCTCCCCCTGGGGGTCACCAGTCGACATTGTTTGGCTGACGGCACCCTGAGGAGGCCTGCTCTGTGGGAGCACACGGGACGGTGGGAGGAAGGCAGAAGATGGTCCTGCAAGTATATTTTAACGTCCCTCTCTTAAGTTATATCTCAGAATACATTCTTAAATGCATCCAAAAAGGCACCTCAGATTTTACTAAAAAAAAAAAAAAGCAATTGAAATTAATGAAAGATTAAATTTACTAGAAATCTGTACAGAGCTTTTGTGGGAAGAATGGGATTTATAAAACAATTTAGAGTCATGAGTGACAAAGTGGCTGCAGTACCAAGAATGTCATCATGGACAGAAATAGCTGTAACAAATAAGTTGACAACCTGGTATCTTGATGGATTCATTGTGTTCTTTTTGGGATCTCATTGTGTAGCTGGTTGGTCTGGAAGCTACAGCTGGAGCAAAGTTAAGATACATAAAGTTCTAAGGACTGATCATAGTTGCTTTTTCAGTGCTATCATACCTTCAGAAAGTCACTAAACCGGGCAGTCATTAAGCATAACCTATCTGTATTGTACATAGTTAGATTCTAATGCATTTTTAATTCTCTATATTATTTGAAGACATATTTGCATGGCAGGGGATATATGACTATTTTGTTTTCTTAAAAAAAAGTTGAGTTTTTTTTTCTAGGTATGTTTTTGAAATAGTTTTAGCTACAAATGTTTTTTTTGGTGAAGTTAGATATATTGATGAGAGAGTGGAATATTTTTTTTAAATTCTGAATGTACGATCTCCAAAAGAGATGATGAGTTCAGGCATTTTTTTCTCCAATGTTTTCCTTAATATAATTTTAATTAAACATATTACTTCCCATATGGCACAGACTAAATGTTTTATTTTCAGCAGCTCATCATTTTCAAAGTATTATTCATCATCATAAAAATTAATTGGAATGTTAAATATTCATTACAATAGCACTGATCTTGATGGATTCATCTAGCCTGTTTCCTTGTAACTGAAGAATCCTAAAAAAAATGTAACAGAATTGAAGTTCAGTTCTATAATAAAAGGTATTTCTTTAACAAATAAATATCATTAAAAAATCCCATATTGTTACCAAGTTTTTGTCCTGGCTTTTAAAGACTTCATGCAAGTATTTGGAATATCATTTATTTTATTGATTCTGTAAGAGCTTATGGAAACAATTTTTAATAGTCTTCATATGCATGTGCATGAGCCTTTCTGTTTTGCCAGGTTCTTTCTGTCACTATTGTGGCTTCTTGACTTGAATATAAATTTCTTATCAGGCCATTGAATTGTTCTGGGATTCCCATTTTTCTGAGCACTTTCCACAGGTTGATGTGATCTACATAATCAGTGAAGCACATATTTACTTCTTTTGGATATTATTTGGCTTTTTCAATTATCTAGCATGTTCAGGAATAATGTTTTGTGTTCTTTAGCCTTTCTAAACCAGTTTGAACATCTGACATCTCTTTTTCCATGTAGGGTGCTAATACTGCTCCTTGTCACTTTTAAGTTCATTGTTAAGTTCCATTCTGAGATTTTTGTCTTTCTTGGCTTTGGCTTCTCTTCTCTTGTTGTGAATTTTCATGGTTTGTTCTGATTTCCTTTCACTTTCCATCCAATTTCCTTTCTTCTGTTTCTTCATTTTTGGCAGTTTCTTTTCACATTCATCCTTAATAACCTCTTTACGTTTGTTCCATAATTCTTTTGGTTCTCTTATCAGTGAGTTTCAGGACCTCAAAGAGGTTCCCAATGTTTTCTTTGAAAATGGTAAGTGTTTAAGACTGTATCGTGGAAAACTGGCTTTCTTCTTTAGCTTAACTTGGAACTTGTACATGAGCAGTTTATGATTGGTTCCACAATCACCATCTGACCATGTTTTTGGCCTAGAAGAAATTTTATTTATTAATATACTGTAACTGGCCTATTGCTATAGCAAAATTACAATATGTTACAGTATAAATGACATTGGATCAAATTGATCTGGCAAGTTTAGCCACTGTTTATTCTGTCAGAAGAAATGTTACTCCTCCATGATAGAATCAAAGATGAGAAGATAATAACAGAGAACAAAGCATCAACTGCCACATGAAATTTGTAACTTGGACAATAGTCTGAAAAGGAAAAAATGACAGAACTGATCTAAATATATTTTTACCTACATGGATCTTGCACCACCTTTTAAATTACTCTATGAATAGAATCAGTCTCGATAGAGATTTTTAAGCCAATTTATATACATTTTAAATAGCACGTGGTTTCTCCTAGCTAAGTCCCCTCCCCTCTTGAATTCCTCCATGTAGAAAAAATCCAGCCGTTCATACTTTCTTGTGAGTAGGAAAATGCCACGGAATGGTTTTTCTTGTATTACCCATAGTTATGCTCTTTGGTTACATTGTTTGAACATGCCCTCAAGTGGTGAGAAACGGTATCTACCATATCTGAGGAAACAAATGCCTCATGATAAAGTTACATTTGGAAATTGATTATATCTTTGCTACTTTATTTATTAAATTTATTTGCCGTGAGGTGACTCTGGGTGGCTTTCAGTGTTACAAATAGTAAACCATACAAAAATATATATATCTACCGTGTTTCCCCGAAAATAAGACCCGTCTTATATTTTTTTGAACCCTGAAATAAACGTTTGGCCTTATTGCCATGCGCTCAAAAGCCTGATTGGGCTTATTATCAGAGGATGTCTTATTTTGGGGGAAACAGGATAGTAACAATAAAAATACAACATTTGATTATAAAATGGGAGGGGAGAGAACAGGATGCCCGGAGGATGGGAGGTGAGATCTACTATTGGCCCATAAATCATCTCCACTGTGATACATTCCAATTGGGGCCCCAGGCCAATGGGCATGGTCAGGTTTTCAGGCCCTTACAAAAAGTCATCCCGGGGGCAAGATGTGCAAAGGGCTGGAGCCACAGCAGAGGTCTGAAACCTGCCAGCCAGAATTCCTTGACCAATAGGATCCGCATTATGTCTCCTCTGTTGTCATGGGTGAGGCAGGCCTGTCCCATTGGGGTGAGATAGTTCCTCAAGTCCTGGACTCATGCTATGCAAGGCTTTATAGATAATAATCAATACCTTGAATTACACCTGGAAGCAAACCAGTAATCAGTGCAACTTGCAGAATAGTGGTGTTACATAGGCCACTCTAGGGCCCCCAAAGACTGCCAGCACTGTCTATGGAAACATTGATATAACTCTGGCCTTTAACTTATGTTGAGTAGTGTTCTTTCTCTTATTAATAAAAGCCAGAAAAATAGGATTGCATAAATGAACTATTAAATTTATTCTTTTATGAACAGTCATGTTTGCACCCAAAACATAATAAGCAAATGAAGCCTATTTTTGATGGTTTGAATCAGCTTTCCCCATGTTTTCCATGTGCAAGTACCCTTGTGTTGTGCGTATGTTGTATAAGCAGATGCATAACATAAGCCGCTTTTAGAACACCATTCATTCAAAATATTTTATTGTACCCTTCAGCTGAGAAGGCTCACAAATAGACTTACATAAAAGCAAACTCAGTCAGCAGTAAAGCACATACATTGAAAGCATCATTACCATTGGTACATAATTCCCTTTAGAAATCCTGCATAAAGCATATAAAAGAATACCTTAATACGTTAAAAAGAAATGTGTACTAAGAAATAAAATAATTCTGTGTGAAAAATAAAATGATATAATTTTAGACTTGTCCTTTCTTTGCATTAGGTCATAAATAAAACTTATAGTCTGCATTATGCATATGTAATTACAACATCAGTAAACTATTTCAGTTTACTCATTTGATTTTAATTGTTCCCTTGGATTGTTTATTGTCTGGCTGTTTGAGGCTTCTTCTGTAGTTAGCACAATGATCTCTTACAAGTTTTAAGTGTTTGGCATCACAAACAAAATCACATCAGCTTTTAAAACCAATGTGCATGTAGTTAAACCATTTAACTCCTAGAAGCTTTAACTCCATAGAAGAAAGAACTTAATTAAATTTGCTAAAAGAGTGAGGATTAGACTGAATATATATCTTACTTTAAAACAGTCCTGGCATTGAAATAAAACGTGGGGCAGTATTCTATCAGGCTCATATTATTTCATTAATTTTATCTTCCATTTCTAGATTCCCTGTTTTCTTGTTTCCATTGCTCAGGGTGTACATATAACTGTTCAAATTGGACATGTACATTAGGAGAAGTCCAAGTGTGAAGCCCGCCAGATTGCAGTGGTCTCAAGTACAGGAAGGACAAAAAGAAGCAACGAGCAATGGACATTGGCCTCTAAATTTCCTTTTGGGATGAGTTTAAGCGACTTGAAAATTGTGGTGGCAGCTGCACTGGCATTGAGATTGCGAGAATATAAAGCTAAGTAACAGAGATGGACAATATTCATCCTTTGTAATTATACAGCCCAGGAAGATCCCATCTGCTCTTTCACAAAATTGTTCTTATAGTGTGTATGAATAGAGGGAGAACCTTGGTCTTCCTTCCAGAATATCAATGCCCCCCACCCAACTAGGGGTCTCACCTACATCAAATGAATAAAAAAATGTATGATGGGCAAGTGATGCTAAGTGATAGGTCTTTCAACAGGCAATTATAGAACACTGGAACTTTAAAGACAATGCTGATGGAAATGGGGCTGCAACAGAAACCATATTAGGTTGCTGTCATTTCTATGTAAAATGAATTGTAATTCATGATTATGATTTGAAGGTAGTAGCTACATGTCTTATCCTCCCCCTTCTATACACTACAGCAGAGATGGGGAATGGTGGCCCCTGTATGACTTGTGGACTTCAACTCCCAGAATTCCTGAGTCAGCCTGGCTGGCTCAGGAATTCTGGGAATTGAAGTCCACATGTCATAAAAGAGCCATCGTTCCCCATCCCTACGCTACAGCAATAGGCAAGTTGCCATAGCTTGTTTTGACGCTGACATTAACAAGGAAGTAAAGGATCCTATCAGTAAAATTTTGAAGTCAATCCCTTTAGGAAAAGATTTCAAAAGCAAAAGATTTTTTTTATTTTATTGGCAACTTGGGTTAGGTATGGGATTGCTTATTCAACTGATTTTGCCATTTTGATGAAAAGCGATCATTGGATTTTGATTAGGGTTTTTTGGACATTTTGTATTTTTGTTATTTAAAGATTTGTTTTTACTTCAAAATCCTATTTCTTTGATATTCTGAAAAGTTTTTAATTGTTTAGTATTTGTTTGTTACATGCCTTGTTAAAAACTACACTAATTTTTCCCTGTTGTTATGCTGAAAAAAGTGTATAAATGTGATTGTACTGTATATAAATCTGAATATCTGTTTGATATTTAAAGTAAAATAAAGTCTCCTTTGAATCTAGCTGGACTCCTGGTGACTACATGAATACTTCCGTTATGTTTTCTTGGCAACTATATGGAAGATGTTTGCTACAACTTAGATGTTCTTTCTAGTCTACAGCCTTGAAAAGTTGTTTCTCTCTCTAAACCTGCTTCCAGGCCCTGACTTAGTTGGCCAAGTTCAGCCACCTTTGAGAAGATTTGACATTTACTTACTAGTATTGACCATGTGATAGCCAGATAGAAGACATAAAGTGGGGCAAAATTGATAAAGACTTATTGGATATGAGATGGGCAGCAAATACATTTCATACATAAATAAATAAAATTTCTCATGTCAGGCTATTCCCAGTGAAACATACACATTAGGATGCTGGATAAGGGAACTGCTTGGTAAATTGTGCATATTTAAAGCCTTGCATATCTATAGTGCATGCCCTTCTGAAGATTTTAATGTAAGGAATTGATTGATGGAGCACAGATTGTATGTAAAGTAATGAAATAGTTGAAGTTTGCATTTCATTATTTTTCTCGAGCAGGATAAGAGTTTTTCTATGCTTATTAATGTGAATTTTCCACTTTAAATTGATTAGAAAGGTCATGTTTTCTTGTCTCCCTTTATATTTCTAACTGAATTTTTGAATTTGATAATAGTCAGCCTAAACACATAAACCATGGAGCAATGTCTGTTTGAATTTGGAAGATATTTCTTATAACGTCGGTAGCTGAAATCTTATGCACATCTAGGAATAAGTCCCATTAATATCAAAAGATCTTCAGATTTTGGGGGCTTAATGGACTGATTTGTTATTCTAAGGAGATATTGTAATCTCTTTTACTTTAGCAGTCATTGATGATTTAAGAAGTCATAAAGCATCAATTTATCAAAATAAAATCCTATTAGCCATTCCTTTGCTAGGACACTGTACTTACACATTAGTCTTTTTCCTGGGATGGTGGGTATATTTCTGGTTTTTAAAGGAAGCTTATGAGGCTGATCTGGAGCCCAGAGGCATTCTGAGATTATTCTGAACATTGGTGCTCTTCAGTTTATTAGCTTCATATATTTTATACATGGATTTAGTTAATGTATACATACAGGCACACACAGGGTAGAAGAGGGGGGACTGCAAGGTAGCTATTTCCATGTACACTTCAGATACAGAGGATTGTGATAAAGTATCAAGAAAATGCCTTGCTCAATGCTCTTTTCATAATTTCTTTTTTTCAATTAGAATGTTCCTCCGGATCTCTCCATCTGTACTTTTGTTCTGGAGCAATCATTGTCAGTCAGAGCTCTCCAAGAAATGCTGGCTAACACAGAGGAGAGAGCAGAAGGGGTAAGTTGTTATATGTTACAAGTGGACTTGCATTTGGAATTAAGGATAAATAATACTCTTTTGTAACGTTCAGATTTTGTCCAAGAGGATCCAAATCAATTCTATAGGGCAGGTTTTGCAATATTATATTTTTTATTAATTATTCATAATAATAACAATTGCCTATATACTGTACTTAGATGCTCTTAATAATTCTTAGGATCTTGGTTAAGATTTAAATTATTAAATTTCCACCAAAGCTGTATTGAAATAAAGAGATTGCAAGATTCCATTAAAGCTTTTGTGGTCCAATCAACTCGGAAAGGAAAGGAAAAAAAAAGATTCTGGTGCTTGAAGAAAAAAAAAAGAACAGAACAAAAATTAAGCCTTTTATAAAGTAATAAAATAATGTGATTTTGGATATTAACTTCTATTCTGGTTACTCCTTAGTTTTGCTTTTTGGTATCATTATTTATTTAGATTGCAAGTTGTGGCACACAACTTTTTAAACCATTTGTAATTTTACCACCAGAAGAGTAGGACACAGTAATACCTTGGGCCAATTCTGTTTACATAATTCGTATCTCCTTTCCCCTGTGCACTGCAATTTTACCAAAAGTAAAATTGCCCCAGCTGCTTGAAAAAGATGTGGTCATTAAAGCCTTATACTCTGCTGTTTCCCAGCATTTTGCATGAACTGCATGATGGCAACCAACAGTCTCTCATCTCCTCCCCCCCCTTAAGCTAAATCATTTTTGTTTGATGCGTTTTAGTGAGATTACAATTGGAAACGATTGTGTGATAGGCTTGTGTAAACTTGTCTGATATAATTATAGAAATGCATTTTGGTATCATCCATAGTTTGCTTTGAAGTATTTGTTCCTCTGTGATTGGATCCAGAATCAGGCACATAACTTAAATTTTATTCAAAAGGCTTCACTTTTGAATTATCCCTTTTATAATACTGTTTCTAACTTTGTTGTGAAACCTAGTTGAAAGCTACATTAAGAAAGTTAAATAATTAAAGGGAGATCACATTAAATTAGCCTCTTGTGGGGAAAAAGACACTTCCCAACATCATTGACTTGGATACAGATCCTGTATTCACAGACATAGTGCTATGGAATTGTTTTTTTTTTAAGAGCAGGAATAATGACATCATCTGCATTGCCTTCAAGCATCTCTCTGCATTTTGCTGCAATCTTCTCTTTAGCTAGGGCAGAGCACATGGATTTTTCTAGCAGCAGTATTTTTCTGGGAGCTATCTATTGTAATGCAAAACATTTTCAGGTGGCTTGGTTTTGAATGAGCCCAAGATGATTAAAAAATTGTTCTGGGTAAAAAAAATTGGTAGAACTGAATACAGAGTTTTCCTTAATATTGGTGCATATATAACCTCCTGCAAACTAGTCTTCCTGCTTTTCTCATCTCTTTTTGTTGGCTGTCTGTATTGTCTTTTATGTCTTATGTGACTGTGAAGGAGTTCTGAAGGGAAGGGGTAAAAAGTGTTGGAAAACTACTATGTGTAATTTCCATTTTAGTTTGTATCCTAGTCAATCCCATTCCCTATTTTTTTAAAAAACAAGTTAATTGTCAAAAACAAAACAAAAGATGGGCAAAGGCAGGGAGTAAGAAAGATAGGTACAACAGGTAACATTTTATGTATGTGTGTATACGCATGCACATGTATTTCCGTATCTGTCTGTCTATTACCATGAAGTTGCCAGAGCCTCTGGAAGCAATCCTGTGAATAATTAGCAATCCCAAAAGGAGTGGTCTTTGTTCATTCCAACTTTCTATCTTCTATGTACAAAACAGCAGAATTGAATTGGAAAGTAGGACATGAGGTGATCCCTCGTTTATTCTGAACCATTGAGGAAGAGTGGATGGGAATGATATATCTAAGGAGACTTTTTCTATTTGAATTCTTTATAAGGATTTTGCTGCACATTGGAGGAAATTTCTATGTTTTTTTATATCTTGAAAGATAATGAACTGTGTGTTTGTTCTGTCTATCAGAATTAAATAGGCTAAAAGTAATGTAACGTAACTGCTCTGTAATCTGCTTTAAACAGTAGAAAAGCCTTTTCCTCATATATCTTATACTTCCTATTATCTTTGCATAATTATCTCATTTTGTTCAAGGTAATTTGTGAAGGGTAGGTTTATCCCCTTTCTTATTAACAACCCTTATGCTGGTAACAATCCTGTGAGGTTGACTATACTTAGATGTTTGTTTAGAGGTCCTAATGTAAGTAGAAATGGACCAGGAATTCAGTCGATCATAATACATTCTACATTTGCCAGTACATTATTATATGACTGTAATCTTTTCTAAATACATTGGAGTATGAAATATACTGCTTTTCATAATTGTGGCTGTGTGCTCTTTCTTAAATACTCTCCCTTGCTGTGCCATCATGAGTGCCTGTACTTCAAAATTTACTAATGCAGTACTGCTTTCATTAGTGAGAGACACTCATTTTTTCTTTTTCATTCTCTGAGTCTGAGTCACATATATGGATTGTGAATTTGTGCAGATTCTTCCTGGAAGCCTTCTAAACCAGTGATTTTCAACCTTGGCAACTTTAAGATGTGTGGACTTGAACTCCCAGCCACTTTGCTGAATGGGGGATTATGGGAGATGAAATCCATACCTTTTAAAGTTGCCAGTGTTGAGAAAACACTAGTCTAAACCATGGAGGACCAATCTGGCATGTTTTGCTTGCTCTCACATAGGAAGAATAACTTCTTACTTAGTTGTGGTGGTGGTGGAAGGTAGTCTGGATTGCCAGGAGGGTATGGCATTCCAGAGGGCAATGAGACAGTGGAACTTAAATAGTTGGGACAGTGGATAGTTTGGTTGGGAAAAAGAGTTAGAATATCTGTAGTGATGCAAATAGTTGTTTTAGTTTGGTAAGATTTCTGCCATAGGTAAGTAACAATAAAGTAATTCTATGTGTCTTTCTTGGTTTTGGGGGCCTTACAGTTGTCTTCTGACCTCTAGTACAACAGTCAGTATATTTTTCCAGATGTGTTGAGAGGTTTCTTTGTATTCCTTACTTAAAAGCATTGTTAGTGTACTAGATAGTGTCTCTAGTTTCTTTCCACTTTGCACTTGTTTTACTGGCATAGCAATTACAGCTGAAAAAGGTCCAAATTAGTGGGTATATCACTGTACACTTCTGGTGGCCAGAGGTGGGTTTCAGCAGGTTCTGACCAGTTCTGGAGAACTGGTAGTGGAAATTTTGAGTAGTTCGGAGAACCCGTAAATACCACCTCTGATGGCCCCACTCCCTTTTATTCTCTGTCTCTCGAGTCCCAGCTGATCGGGAGGAAATGGGGATTTTGCAATAACCTTCCCCTGGAGTGGGGGAGGGAATAGAGATTTTACAGTATCCTTTCCCTGCCACGCCCACCAAGCCACACTCAACAAGCCATGCCACGTCCACCAAGCCACACCCACAGAACCGGTAGTAAATTTTTTTGAATCCCACCACTGCTGGTGGCCGTGACTGTTGCCCTATTTGCCATGTTGACAAGTATAATATCGGTATGTATGTTTCTCAAATAATCACAAGTCTTATTGGCTTTCCTGGTTACTATGATAACTTACAGAGAAAAAAAAGAATCATGAAACGGAAACAATTCAGTTCCATTAACGCTCTAGGAATAACGCATAAGAATAACCTTATATAGTTATATTAATTGTGTAGCTATTTTAATGTTATCAATATCCTATTGGGTACATGTCCTCCACTATTTAATGCAGGGGTGTCAAACTCGATTTCATTGAGGGCTGCATCAGGATTGTGTTTGACCTTGGGAGGCTGGAGTGGGCGTGGCCAGGGTGGGCAGGGCCAGCTCAACATCACTCATGTCGGGGACGCCTGTGGCGGGCCAAATGCTCTGCCAGGGAAAATGGGCTCCTGTTTTTGGGTGTGACAGCCTCCTGAAACCATCTGCCAGTGAAAACTGAGCTTGGGAGGGCTGCACACAGTGGGCCAGAAGCACAGTGGGCCAGTCCTTCGCTGTTTCCAGGGTGGCCTCATGGGCCAGATCTAAGCACCCCACAGGCCAGATCCAGGCCCCGGGCCTTGAGTTTGACACCCCTGATTTAATGGCTACTTCTTTAATTGAAGTTGCTAGGTACCATCTATATATGCTCAGTGACAGAGTCATGATTCCTTCCTGTTGTTCTAAAAACTACTTCAAATTGTGATTATGAACAAATGTAGCTTTTTTTCTAGACTATATCTCTGAATTTTTTACAGCTAGGGAATTTGACTCAAGGATTTTATTGTCACATGGAAGCTCCAGATTTTCCATGCAATCAATTTCAGTTTGTGAAACTCACAGTAACATCTAAATCATGTTGTGAAAGGAGATTTCTGTGTGGGGTCTGAAGTGGTAACAGTGGGAAAAAGGAACAGCAGCACCTTGAATGCTCTGTTTTAAGTATGTCTGTGCTTTCTCATGTAAAGTAAGGATGTATTATTATAGCTGCAAGAAATTTCAGTTCTCATTTTCTTTGAATGCACATATTCTTAACTGCTTGAAAAACAGCAAGGAGTGAGAATTGTTAAAATACCATGGCATTTTTTATGACAGCCAGGAGAGTTTAACATTTTACATAAAACATGCAGCATTCAAAGTGCTCCATTCTATTATGTTACAGCATCCACCTACAAGCACTAAACTGTTAAGCCATGAAGTTATTGGACATTGCATGTACATATTGCATGAAATGTATTTTTTCCTGAGGAATTAAATAATAAATACATCATAATATCCATTTCATTTTAAATAATGTTAAAACTTAAATTTATATTTGCTTCTCTTTCATTTTACTTCCCCCCCTTCGTATTATGCCCATATGACTGAAATTGAAGGTAGGATCAGTTTTATCATTCAGTGTAATCTTTGTTAAAGTTGTCTTTAGATAGAATATATCTTTATAGGACAATAGTCTGAAAATTGTAGGTTTTTAAGAAAGTGTTAAAATAATTATGTTAGCAAAGATTTTTATATCAAATTGTGAGAACTATATTACAAAATATAATTGTAGTAACAATATTCATTTTTTTTCTTTTTACAGCTAGTTGATGTGGAAAAATGGGTATGTCTGACTCTCTTGATGCAATATAATCCTGGTTTATTAGAAAGTCAAATTTCCACGTTATTCTGAATCCTGTATGTATCACAAGATTGCTTTGCGAAGCTCAAAACAGACTGTTTTTGGGGAAAAGACTTTTACAATGCTAGCTAGTACTGGTGCATCCATAAATGTTTCTTATCCTATTAAATAATGCAGAATATTATTCCTGCAATAAAGGAATTATACTTAGAATTTTGAGCTTTGTTAAGTACGTCTTCTAAATGTAGTCTGTATAATATCTCTTATTAAATTACGTCATGATGAAAATGCATGTTATATCATAACTTTTATATATGATATTGAAGATTTGCTTTATTTGCCAAATTCATTTATTCAAGTGTTGGCATTTTTAAAAAAACTACCAGGTAAATCTGCTTGAAATCTCCAAGTCTGCATGTCTACATAGTTTTAATTTTTATTACTAACTGTATGGATTAAACATCCTGCCTGGGATGTCTATATTACAATGGATTTCAGTTGTATGTGTAATTATGATTGCATCCCTCTATTATCTTTTTATTGGAATTTATGAAGGAGCTATATTCTAATCTTTATTAGACATGTCACCAAAATTATTGACTAAAATATTATTCAGATACTTACAGTGGGTATCTTATACAGATACTTACTTAGCATTTTGTTTTGAAGTAAGAATTCTTGTAGCATAATAGAATTAAAGTGTTGGAAGAGCCAACTCACTGCTCAATGTAGGAATCAAAATTAAAGCACCCAGACAAATAACTATCCAGCTTTTGCTTTAGGACTCTGGAACTATTTTGATCTAAAGCCAGATGGTGTTTCAGACCCAAAATGTGAGGATTTGCTATATGTGACAGCAACTCTTTAAAAAGTTGTATTTTAACCTAAACTCATGCGGTAGTTGCACATAGAAGTGTAGGCCTCCTTAACTGAAATATATTTTCCTTGAGTCACAGATCTACCCTGTAAAAGGTTTACATCCCGAATTTGAAGCACTTTTCCTGCTTTGGATCACAGCAGTTGTATCATCCCCATGCTACTTGAAAACTCATCCAATGAAAGGGAGCACATCACCTCTCTGGCTAGCTGACTCCATTGCTGAATTGTTCTGATAGTTAGAAGAACATGAGGTTTTTGATTGGAATCTGTCTTCCTGTAACTTATATCCATTATTATTTAGCCCAGGGGTCGTCAACCTTTTTATACCTACCGCCCACTTTTGTATCTCTGTTAGTAGTAACATTTTCTGACCGCCCACCGGTTCCACAGTAATGGTGATTTATAAAGTAGGGACAAAGCCCCTACCCCCCACCATGAAAGCTGGAACGCCCACTAGTGGGCGGTAGGGACCAGGTTGACTACCACTGATTTAGCCTGTACTTTGGAATAAGAGAGAATGTCTCAACTTTTATGAGAATTTCTTTCAGTTCCTCTCTCACAATTTTTTATTGAGGTTAAACATGCTAAATGAAGGCTGCCAGATGTCCAGGAAAAGCAGTACATGTTTACCCTTTTGTCCTTATGTCCTTTGTCCAACAGGCTTAGCCTTAAAACCAAATATCTGGCTTTTTGTTTTTCTAACTGTGTAGCTTTTTTCAGCGGCCCAGCCCTTGTTTAATAAGCTCAGTTAAAGGCAATGGCAAACCACTTCTAAAAAAACTTTGCCAAGAAAGCTGCAAGGAGTTGTCCAAGCTGTTGCCAGGAGTCAAAACTGACACGAAGGCAGAATATCACATAGTTCTTTCTGAACTGTAGGATGCAGTTCATCTGGTCCTGAAATCTGAAATCCTTCCCAAGTATTTTTATATCATGTTTCTATTGATTTCAAACTTCAGTCCTGTCATTCCCAATTCTGGTAGAACATGTAGTTTTTTGTTTCAGGAGGCCGAATAAAATAAAACTGATAGAATTACGGTTTTTTAATTTAATTTTCTTGAACCAGTCAATCAATCAATATAACATAATACAGATAGTCCTAGACTTACAACAGTTCATTTAGTGGGAAATTCAGATTCACTTAACAACCACGTTACTAACTTAACAAACGCAATAATTCACTTACTAAGTGAGGCAAGAAAAGTCGTAAAATGGGCAAACTCACTTAACAAATGTTTCACTTACCAATATAAATTTTGGGCTCAATTGTGATTGTAACTCGAGGACTATCTGTACCATATCCATTAGGTGTTTAACTAGATAGATATTGTAGATAGATAGATAGATAGATAGATAGATAGATAGATAGGGTACAAATTTCAGACAGGATATGACCCAGAGTGATTTGTTGTATTTATTGACATTGACTCTAAAAGTCTCATGCAGTAAATTCAAGGTATACTTTTCATAATATACAAAACAAATGGAATAGTTAATTCATCTGATGGTAATGATACCAAATACATTAAGGTAATACTTTACCACAAATTTAAAGGGGATTTGAAACATATTTATTTTTAAGTTCCACTAATTGCAGGAAATGAGACTGCAGTGTGGCATTGTAATCCTATGTGTGTTGTAATAAATGCTGTTGGATTAAATAGAATTTAACTCCTGCTAGGTTTCTCTCTTTCTTGTCTGAGGAAGTCTCACTTATACTTAAGCAGAGACATATATTATTATTCTACTTTTGTGCTGAATCTGTATTTGCCAGCTTTTGTGCAAATTTTGCGTGCTTTGTTTTTAACACCAATTTGATCTATTGGAAATAACAATCTTTAATTTTTGCTTTGAAAAAATTGAAGATCAAGCTGTCCTGAACCCCATCTTTCTATTGGTTTTCTTTTTCTTTTTCTGATTGGTTAATAATCTTAATATGATCTAATTCTTAGCTTGGTTTACATAACCTGTTAAAATGTTGTGTGATTTATAAACAAATCTAATAAACAAACATAAATAAATAAATAAAAACATGATTTAAGACAAGAATAATAATAATGCTAAAAAAACAAACAAACCATGGTCTACCTTGGCATGTAAAATCAGTCAGCATGACGTAGTATAAGCAGAATGCTTCTAATAGTCTATTGCTACAAGTATTAATATATTATTAGAAGTCGAAGAAGAAAGCATACAGTTATACTTAACTTTGCATATATATTTGAACCAATGTATCTCCTATTAAAATATTTCCAAAGTTCACCTTCATAGCTTTTAATCATAAGACAGGCAAATACTGTTTTTTTGCAAGAGCGTTCAAAATTCAGTCAAATCCTGAGGAAATTACCTCTCTCAAGCCTGTGCATGTTGGTCTGGGAAGTAAAAATCCTTTAAAAATCATTAAAATTTGTTTACTTCAGGGTCCAGTTCTGCAGTTGTTGAGCTCAGTAAATATGTATTTGTGCTATGCAGAGAAAGATGTATTAAAGAAACCCTCAGACATAGCTCAGCTATTATATCTTTCTGCACACAAAGCTCCAAGGAATCCCTGTGGCTAGTAAACAGACAGTCTGTTGGTTCTGCATTAGATTAGATTGATTTCTCCTTCTCCAAACCCACCTATTTCTCCCCCACCCCCCACCTCCGGATCGCAGGGCATTGGAGCAGTGTTAGATTGATTGCATCATATAATCCATCCCCTTTGGCCGCCACTCAATTTTTCTTGATAAAATACAAGTCTATTGCCTCTCCATGAGCAACAACAGCACATCCATCACAGAGAGAAGGTGAATAACACCGTTTCCATCAATACCTGTAGTTCTTACAGAAGCAGCAGATGAAATGGAAGGGGGGCCCAGATATGGTTCTGCTGTAAAAGCACTTTTACAGGGAAAGTGCAGCAGAACCATGGCGATTACTAGAATTAACTGTGTTAATGCAATTGGGTGATTGTCTGTGCTAAATGGGAATCACAGTGGAACTGTGTCAGACTTGTTGGGAGTTATCTATGAACTGTTTGGGGCCTGATGGGCTATAATTGCAGATAAATGCCACTTACCTCTGAATGAAGTATGTCCATCATTAATTATTGGAGCTACGCAATACTTCAGTCTCTCTCTCTCTCTCTCCCTCTCTCTCTCTCTCTCTCTCTCTCTCTCTCTCTCTCTCTCTCTCTCATAATTGAAAAGCCTTTCCTTTGAGAAATAGATTTATCAAAGTTCGCAGCATTTAATCAAACACTCTCCTCTCTTTAACTATCTTAGTTAACTCTAAAATTAAAATTAAAAACTTAGTCAACTTTTAACTATCTTTACTTAATTATGTAAAGTAGAAAAATAGTTGCCAACTTTTTCTTAGGTTTTTAATAGAAAAGTATGTACTCAATTGAATGCAGAAGACAGGGTCACAAAATTGTTTGGCAAGCATTCCACCTCAGAAAGCCTCAGCATTTGAGTTTCAGTTGACTTTTTAAATCTAAGGACATAATTTATTTCTTGAATTTTCATAAGTGGATAGATATGAATGTCAGATTGGATCCAACAACAAAACCCCCATCTGTTCAATTATACGCTATTTTTCTAGATGTGGAAAAGTCAACGATACCAGCATAAAAAAAGCTCTACTGGACCCAGTTTAAAAATGACACATAGTCTGGCTTTTTGTTACAACAGCCCCATTTTAAAACATGAATGTAATGGCAAATGTAATTGTTCATATTCTCTAGCACATCCAAATATATCTGTGTCATAAGACATATTAGATAATCAAAATACTACGGAATACTACTAATAATACAATATCCTACTTTTCTGCCAGTAGAATCTATGATTATTATATCTGCATCACAAATCAATTTATCACTTCTAATTAACAGGGTATTGTATGCCAGGCTTATAATGGTGATGGGAAGCATTTTAGTGGATCACAGATTGTTACAGGCACTTACAGGGTATGCTTCCTAGCATGGCAACTGTAAACATTGTCGTATAATAATGTATTTTGAAGTAAGCTAATTTATAAGATTGATATCCTGTTTTGTTGTGATTTAGAACCTCCAAAGCATTGAAATCAATACTACACAGTAGAGAATTAAAAATATTTTGTTTTTATGAACTGTTTAGAAAAGATTAATGCAGTTCTACTGCAAAGCTGCATAAATAAGTTCATACATCATTTCAGAATTGTTTTCTCATAAAACTATTTTTTTCAGTATCACACCTATTAATTTTTTACATAATTGTTATATATGCATAAAATTTGTTTTTTTTCCTCTACATAATGATAGTGCTGTAAATGTAATAAATAATTTTCTCAAACTTTTGGTATAAGGAAAAACCAATATTATATAAAAATGCAGACTGACTGTAATGTGTAACTATTTCTTTCTTTCTCTTTTTAATGGTGCTTCAGAAATTCATGATGAAGGTAAGCTTGAAAACAATTATTTCAGTTTATTCCAATAAGCTTCTGTATACATACTATGTTATAACAACCTTATACATACACATCCCTAATAGATAAGGAGTGATATCTTATTCTATGATGTAGGGACACTTTACAAGATTTACAAGGTCATTTACACTTAAGATTTACAAGTTCATTTGCACTTAAGAGAAGTCTCTGAACAATATGTTTATATAGCAACAAGAACAAAAAAGATTATGTTTAACAACAGTATAGCAATTTATTCTAGACTAACTATGCCTTAAAGATATTTTAAACTCATCAAAGTCAACAAAACATATATTTAACTCAAGATGGGATGTCAGCCCTGTAAGATAGATCACACTAAGAAACAGACACCTTGTAGATCTAAAGCTGTTCTTATTGGAACAGCTATAATAACAGAATCCTGCATATCTTAATGTACTTCCCTTCTTCTCTCTTTTATCTTTATGTGAATTAGCTGAGGGACTGTCTGAGGCATTTTTGTAAACTACTGTTTTGGACTGGGCTCAGGTCACATTTAGCTGATTGTTGCCTTGGTAACAGTTCTTCCCTCTGACCTTCAAGGCTGTTCTCTATGTTCACTACCTGTGATTATAACTGATATAAGTGTATCAACAGTGAAGACATGAAATGGTGAACATGATTTTCGATTTCACAAATGTGCATCATGTACCAAAATTGTGGGGAATATGACAAACTGCACATGAATGCAAATTTGTTGAACAAGAAATCTTATATCAGTTATGAATTAGTTCATGCCTTATATTCTCACCTAAGGAAGATTATTAATCTAGATATGAGTTATTTTGTCCCATATTATTCTGATTCTGGATGAACATTGGTTGAAGCATGTTTCCCTTACCAATGTTATAACTTCACTTAAACCAAGTGTTTCTTGCTGAGATCTTTTAAAAAAGACTTTAAAACTGAGCTTTTTCAAAGAGCATTTAGATAAGATTCGCCATTGACATGCCTATTAGTATTGATTTTGATCATAGGGTTTGAGATTTTAAGATATTGGTATAATTATTCTGTTTCTATATTGCACATTGCCAAAATACCATGTTTATAAAGATAGCAAATAAATACATAGTGGGTGGCATTTAGTTTCTTGCTTTTCTATTTGATCAGGGATCCTATGTAACTAATAGTAGTTAAAATGCAGACTATGAAATAGAAGTTAAAAAACAAATTATGCAGAAACTAGTTATAAATATAAAAGGCAAGAAGAGTGGGAGCTAGATGTAAATTCTGACCATTTAATGGACACTACAAAAAAACCTCATTTACATTGGCTCAGTAAACTACGGTAATACAGAAAGATTTCATAAATAGGTTTATAGTTTAGATAGTTTGAAGTTGATCAAATAGTCATCCTAATTTGCTGAAGACTTTAAGATGAATAGCTAACACTTTAAATTATCCCCACTAAGAAACTAGTAATCAGCATAGATTTAAAAATATATTCATCTTATGATTTTTGGAGTGAGAATTACTTGTAGTATGTTTAAAACATGTTAAGACTGAATATATAAATGGTATAACTGCATGTGGTGGTTTTTGTTTTAACGTTTTAATGTGTCTGGGTCTGAAGATTAGAAGAATGCTGTTATAATTCCCCTGAAAAAAGAGGGAATAAAAAAAAAGCTATAGGAGGATTCCTGTTTACTCTACATGGGGAGTTTGGTAGACTTCTGATTGAAAGGAAATGAGGAGCACCAGTAAGCTAAATTGGGGCAGAGTAGGGCAAATTTTTGCTATTCAGCACATATGAGAAATCCATGAACCATGAGAAGGGAAGTTTATTGTACATTTATTAAGAAAACTTGTCTGATACAATAAATAGGTTTGAATAGAATGTTTTGTGCAAACAAGTACTGAAGGTTGATTGCTGAATGCAGTAGGAGTAGTATATGATGAAAAAAAATCAGGAGTGAGAATAAATGAAACAGGTTTGTTTTTTTGCTCAGCAGAGAACCTCTTTAGATATTCTGCAACAGGCTATTCAGCTTTTAGAGAACTTTGCTTTTATTGGTTATTAAGTACTGTCAGTCAGGATTAAAATACCCATTTGCTGTACTATTTCTAAAAAGGGCTGGATTTCTGACTCCACCTACCCTAGACTATGATGAGGACTGTAAAGAGATTGCTGATGATCATATTTGGAGCTCTGGTTGCCATTCTAATGTATAATTTAGTGGGATCATTGTTTGCAGAGACAGCACTATGGTTTGGTCACTGATATTGTCAGTGAGAATGTAAACATTGGACAAATCGTTTTTTTCTCTAAACTGAAAGAAACAGCTTTATGCCAACATGCTACTAATTGTTCTTTTAATTCACATAGACTGCACAAGGTGGTGGTCATAGAACGCTCCTTTATGGACATGCAATATTACTGCGCCATTCTTACAGTGGCATGGTATGTATAACATTATCCACAGTATATGTAGTGTTGGTATGTTTCTCTTTTATGTATCAGGATCAGTATAGTTCAACACTAGGCTTAGATTATGGCTGCATTTCAACTTTATACATGTTTTGGATACTTTATTTGTTTAATATTTATTCAATATGATATTGAATAGATTGCCTCCAAAATGCATGTTCATTTTGCCTGAATGCTGTATTTTCACTGTCTGTTTACCGGATCTAAAATGTAGAGTTTTGGTAGCTAGTTTGATAAATCTATTTTTCATCTTTCAATATTTTCCAAGCTCCAAATACCTTATTTATTTATAATATTTCATTTTTGGAATGTTGAACTGTGATGATAAGAAATATAGACATTTCATGGAAGAGTATCTTGCCTTAAAGCTGTTTATGTTTAATTTTAGTTAATGCTTATGCTGTAAAAATGTATACACCGAGAGAGGGAGAGGGAGGGAGGGAGGGAGAGGGAGAGAGTCTATATGTCTCTCTGTTTATTTGTGTTTGTGTGTGTATTTAAAAATTTGCAGCTGATTATATGTGATTGTATGTGAGTTACCTGCATAGAATGGTGGAATATATATAGAAATTTATAATATAAATTTAAATAGTTATTTAAAACACTCACTTGTTTCTTTCTTTTTCTTAGTATCTGTGTTGTCTTTCCACATCACGAACATCAATGGATAAATTGGCTTTTGATGTAGGTTTGCAAGAAGATACCACAGGTGACTACTTTGCGGGGGGGGGGGGGGGAGCCTTCAATTTTTTTTAATGGCACTTTTGAAATTTACTAGCTTATATTTCTGACAGAAGTCCAGCTTTTTGTTTACTGTTGGTAGGGTTCGCATTCTAATGGGTTGCTTGATTTTATACATTCTGGGGCAGTGCTGGCTGACTCTCAGAGAAAGAAGTAGGTCACAGAATGGCCATTTTCTATTCCACTATTGAAGAGAGCTCCATATTACATTCATCCATGGTAGTGATATCATTGGATTGTACTGTACACTGTACACTGTATAAATAGAATAGAATAGAATAGAATAGAATAGAATAGAATAGAATAGAATAGAATAGAATAGAATAGAATAGAATAGAATAGAATAGAATAACAGAGTTGGAAGGAACCTTGGAGGTCTTTTAGTCCTTCTTAAAAACTTCCAGTGTTGGAGCATTCACAACTTCTGGAGACAAGTTGTTCCACTGATTAATTGTTCTAACTGTCCGGAAATTTCTCCTTAGTTATAAGTTGCTTCTCTTTGATCAGTTTCCACCAATTGCTTCTTGTCCTGCCCTCAGATGCTTTGGAGAATAGCTTGACTCCCTCTTCTTTGTGGCAGCCCCTGAGATATTGGAACACTGCTATCATGTCTCCCCTAGTCCTTCTTTTCATTAAAGAACTATAAAGTACACATTGAAAAGGAAACTGAGCTGATTTCTGTGCAAATCTGGACATGTGGGTTAGCACATGTGGGTGCTAACTTTCTTTTACCACCCTCCCTCTCTAAAAGTGTGTTGTGGGGATAAAATGGCATTATACTCCTATTTCAAATTTATCCAATATTTTCTGGTGTACCATACCTTCTTATTTTATCTGCCCAGTCTGCTGACACATATCTGGGGTGTAGAGCAGGATGACAAAGATTTGATTTTCTATAAAGTCAAAATTAGGATTATAGATATTTTCAAGATTATACCTGTGTGTTAGGACAGGGAAAACTAAATGTCCCTCATAGTTATATTTTAACGGCAACATTTTAAAACATATATTTATAGAGTCAGTGTGGTGTAGTGGTTAAGATGCTGAACTAGAAGTAGAAAGATGGAGTTTTCGATTGTTCCTTAGATAACCAAATCCATCTGGGTAATCTTGGGGTAGTCATTCCCTCTCAGCTAAATGCAACTTTAAGCTTTGTGACAAGCCAACTGATAAACAAAACTCTTTGTCCGTTCATACACTGATAGTTTCACTATAAGAACTAGATTAGCCCACTGCAAAAACAAGCAGACCATGCAACTCTCTGGGACAAATGCAGAAGCAACAGCATTTATCAATGTCAGTTGCAAGGTTATTTCTTGCTTTTTTCTTTTCTTTTCTTCAGAAGCAGTCTTGTAGGTTGTTATCACACTTATATCTCTCTGTAACTGATGTGGACCATTATCAATTGTAGAATACAGGGTTCAACAGTTGAAGTATATGAATAAACTTGGCCTGATATTCATGTCATTTATTGTGTTTTGAAATTTTTAAAAGAACTTTGGCCCAAAGCAAAAAATACAGTGGAATGTTAACAGATGAAACTTACCTAAAGGGAGTTCTGACAATAATTCTGGATCTGTACAGAATTAACTTCACATCTAACTGACGAAGTTTTTTTAAAAATTTGATTTATATGCCGCCCTTCTCTGGAGACTCAGGGCGGCTTACAATGCGTTAAGCAATAGCCTTCATACTTTTGTATATATTTATACAAAGTCAGCTTATTGCCCCCACAATCTGGGTCCTCATTTTACCTACCTTTGAAAGGATGGAAGGCTGAGTCAACCTTGAGCCTGGTGAGATTTGAACTTGCAGTAATTGCAGGCAGCTGTTGAGTTGCCTGCAGTTGACTGATTTGGGGAGCTGTGTGGTTTTTCATTGTTTTATTAAAAACTATAGCACATCTGCTTCTCCTTTGGAATATTGTGACCTGGCACAGCCTATGGGTGATCTGTTTTCTACCAGAGAAAGTTGTTGCATCGTCATATCATCTGTCTCCCACCTTTTCCTCAGAGTTCTCCTTTCTTGATCCCCCCCCCCCATGTTTACAATATATTTCTTTCTCTTATTAATATGTTGCTATAACATGGAACTATGGTTACAGCTACCGGGAAAGTTGCTAATGGACTATCTTTTCAACATCATTGTATGCAAGAAGCTTTAACAAGAAGGAAATGTAACTTTAAAGCCAGAAATATTCCCCTCATAGTAGCTACATGACTTGTTTTGCATAATACCGAATATCTGCATATACTGAAAACAGGGCTGCTGCTGCAATTTATTTTAATAATTTTAAAGAATGATAGAATAACATTCTATTATTAGTTAGCCAGTGTGAAAACTAACTGGTGGCGATATTTGTGGCATATTAAGTTAGGAAAAATAAAAATAATAACAGTGAGTGATTAGGAAGTGGAAATGACTCACTTAAAATGACTTATGTGGAAGCATCTTAAGACAAAGCAATGGTGCTTTAGCCTGGAATGCTAGTATTTCATTGTTGTAGATTGTTATTATTATTAATGGTTATATTCACAGTTCTAGATGCAAAATAAAACAGTATGTTTCCATGTAGGAGAAGCCTGCTGGTGGACTATACATCCTGCTTCCAAACAGCGTTCAGAAGGAGAAAAAGTGCGTGTTGGGGATGATCTCATCCTTGTCAGTGTCTCTTCAGAAAGATACTTGGTGAGCGATGAAGAAGAGAGTATACTATTATATTATTTAATAAAACTTTAAAAAGTAAAAAAGTGACTATGAAAAAATAGATAGTATATAAACATGATATGTTTCAGTCATATCCAATCCATGCTGGCACTGAAATCCTAATGTATAAAGCAGCTTTTCCAAAAAAAAAAGTTCAATTTTAAAATAAGTTTAAAGTATAAAAAAGATGGTTGCAGGAAATTAAAATGAATATTAATGTGTAATTTTAAATACATACCACGTTTCTCCGAAAATAAGACCCTGTCTTATATTTTTTTGAGCCCCGAAATAAGTGCTTGGGCTTATTTTCAGGGATGCCTTATTACTTTGGGGCACGTGGAGCAAGATGGGGCTCCTCTTGCCATCTTACCTGACTTCCAGCTCTGTCTCCCTAACCCTAATCAGAGGGAATGGCGGGGACCGGCTGTGCATGCGTTTAAATATTTTTGGGGAGGGCTTATTTTAGCGCATGCACTCAAAAGCCCAATTGGGTTTATTATCAGGGGATATCTTTATTCTAGGGGAAACAGGGTATATATATTTATCTCATTGTTTAGTAATGACAGTCCTTTCACTCCTTCTTGCCATTATGTGAGACTATCAGATACACTTGGGAACTTCTAGTACAGTATACTTATTGTATTTTGAGAAATATTGTGTTTTAAATAGAATTTGAGAGATATTAAAGTTCTTTCAGGCCAGAAAATGTGAGGTCTTTTTTGTTCCTGTAGGACATCACAGGAACAAGGTGAAATCAAGACTATCTGATAGACTTCTTCTGTGAGAGTAGATATTTATATCATTTCTTTTCAAAATGGAATAAATGCTTAGGCAATAAAAATAGTATTATTAAAAATAGCTGTAGAAGTATGAACATTTTTGTAAATAGATTTCTTGTTATACAGAAATCTAGGCTAATAGCAAATATAAATGAAGTTATAAATGAGTCAGTTCTGTGTCCACTCTTGAAAAGTTTCTTCCTGTATCCATTTGTTTATATCTATTATGATTAAGATACAAATATTGCTTTGGGTACAGGGTGATTGGGAAGATGCTATAGGTTTGATTTGTAAGTCCGGGTTGCAGGTATTGCTGAGGAAAAGGAAGGTATTCAGACAGAATGGTTTAGCTTTCCATGACAGCTGGGACTCATTGATCTTCAGTGTGTATTCCCCCATTTCTAATCTAATGATTGGTATTTAGGGCAGCTTTTTGCAAGCAAAAAAGCTTTTTGTATTTTTGTATAGGTAATCCTTGACTTACAACAGTTCATTTCGTGACCATTCAAAGTTACAATGGCACTGAAAAAAGTGACTTATTATTATTTTTCACACTTACAACCGTTGCAGCATCCCCATGGTCACAAGAGGTTGGGTGAGGCTAAGCGCCCCTCGATGTGAGTGACATCAAGTTGGCCATGACCACCCAGCCACGCCTACCCAGCTGGTCCTTAGGGCAGAGGACCAGTTGTTAAATTATGTGAAGCCCACCATTGGGAACAACTTACTTGCCCAAGCAGTTAGAGAATTCAGAATTGCCTTCTAGTGATATGAAGAATTTCAGCAATATGATTTGAGCTGTTTGGGGAAATGGTCCCATCCCATTTAAAGGTAGAACTAGGAACACTTTGGTTCTGCATGCTTTCAGCTCCCACCTATTTTTGTTGCTCTGTTGAAAATTAGTTATTGTACAATATTGTACTAAAAATTATGAATGGAATAATAATAATAATAATAATAATAATAATAATATGAAAAGTGTAAACAGAACAGAAGTAAAATAACAGAACCCATAAAAATAATGAAAAGTAACACGAGTATACATCAGTATGATATTTATACATCAATATGATAATTTTTCCTCTGATTATGATGCAAAAAAGTAGTAAAAACTTTTTCCATACAGAGGTACTCTAGCTAGAAAAAAAGAAGGCTCTTTTATTGCTAATCATTTTCTGGTGCACAAGGAAAATCACAAGATAAACAAATTCAATCAGAACAAAAAAGTATAATATCTGAAAGAAAATATTTAGTCATAGCTTTGAAAATAAAACTTATTTTTACAGTTATTATTTGAAATGTAGCCATTAATTAAAACACATTTTCAGTAATTTTACTAGACCAATTATTTAGAAATGATAAATGAGACAACATTTGCGTAGTAATATTTATTATGTTTTAGTTTATAAAACTAACACTTGTTAAGATAGATAACATATTAATAAAGTTGTATATTAGTTGGCTATTCTAAAATAGTAGAAAATACAGCATACTTCCAGGTATGTAACTGTTTTCACTTTACTAACTAAAGTAAAGTAAATGAACTATTTCCATTTCTAAATAATAGAAGTGGTTTTGTTTCAATGTTACAACAAGCTGTACTTTTTTTAACAAATAATAATAGCTGGGATTGTACATACATTCAATCAAAAGCAAAAAAACTATTTGCAGATTAGCAACACTCCACCATTTTTGTTGTAGTTGCTATTCTACACTGACAATTTCTCCATTCTGAATTTCAGGGAAAGACTGTTAAGTACTTTTGAAATGGACAAGGGAATTTGGAGGATGCTTACAGTATAATTAACTTGCTTTGAATTAATTCTGGCTCATTCATCTTATCTGCTGTAGTGGTTTTTTACTGCTAGAGTCTCATCTGGTCTAGAGCTACTGAAATTCTGAATATTACTTGGGAGATGAGAAACTTGAACAGGTCGGACTTCAACTGATATTTCGTAGAACACAGTGCTATACATTCGGCTAATCCAGCTAATTTAATTTTTGCCAAGACCACTAAAATATGTAACTAATGTGTAACTGCAGGGTGATTGTTATGTATTGTTATATTAGTCTAATGACAGACTTTTCCTTTATTCTATTTCTGAATCCAATGATTGCAGCATTTATCTTATGGCAACAGCAGCTTGCGTGTGGATGCAGCTTTCCAGCAAACACTTTGGAGTGTTGCCCCAATCAGTTCCGGAAGTGAAGTAGCTCAAGGTACCACTGTTAAAATAATAATGGTCATTGTGCTTTAGGTTTGTTGTTTCCATAATGTGACAATGGCTACAATTCCCTGCAAAGAATTGCAATACAAAATAAGTGTTCTTCAGATTCTTATATTAATCCACTTAAGAAAAAAAATTAAGGCAGATGGTAGTCCTGCTTGTTATAAAATTAGGTTTACTCAGGAACACTTAGAGCTGAATTCATAATAAATATGAAAGGCAAGGCAAGTGGTTGTTTGGCAAGTAGTTGTATTAGCATTGGATATTTTTAGAGTCTTCTTAGCCACCTACAGTACTATCAAATCTTTTATAATCTACCTGTTCTTTTGCATACCATAAAATTTATCTTGAGAGAGGTTGCATTAAGGGCGACTTGGCTTGGCTTTTTTTCACAAAAAATGATCACATAGGGATCATAGATTCATATTTTCTTGCGAAAGTTACTGTGATTACATGTAATATTTTCACCATAAAACAAAATAATGCCAAAGTGTCATGTTGTCAAACAGCTAATAAGTATTAATTGAAAATAAGCAACTTTTATACATTTGGCATATGCTAACATCAATATAATAATTAGCTTTGTGGAAGGAAAGCTATTATAAAATTTTTGGTGTAGAAAATTCTTCTCACCTTTTCTGTGCTATTTTTAATTTTTCTGGTGCTTTTGAGGTATGTTGACTCCTGGGAACCTCTTGGACTAGTCCTTGAAGTTTTCTTGGCAAGGTTTTTCAGAAATGGTTTGCCATTTCCTTCTTCCTAAGACTGAGAAAGAGTGACTGGCTCAAGGTTACTCAGCTGATTTCATGCCTAAGGCAGGACTAGAACTCACATTCTCCCAGTTTCTAGCTGGTGCCTGAACCACTACACCAAATTGGCTCTCTTTTCTGTGCTTACTAATGAAGCTATATTGAAACTTTTAGTGTATAAAAAAGTTAAGTTTCTTTTGCACTGGTTTGCTTGGCAATTTTTTCATGAATATTTGAAAATACTAAGTTTTCAATCTATCATAGAGGTTTCACCATTTTAGAAGTATGGTTCAGCCCTTCAAAATATTTGTATCAAAAGCATTTCTTTATCCTATGATGCAGAAAAAGTTCTTAGATAATCAATTAATTTTGTTGAATAGTGCAGTTTTCTTCTGTAGCCATTATTAATCTCTGTAATGATAGTATCTGTAATCATTTGAAATTAATTATGGCATAGTGCGTGAACAAAATATGAACAAAATCCTATTTATTCAGGATTTATTCATAATTGAATAAATTTCTATTGATAAACCCACATTTTGCATCACATTTTATAGATAATAGAGATAATCTGAGTGTATAAAAGAAAATTAAAATATAATTAACGCATAAAAATCTATTTTGGCAAGTGAATTATATGTATTGTTCCAAGCAGACTTCAGATAGTATTTACAGAAGTCCTATATTGTACAGCATGCCTGAAGAGACTATACTTTGGAAACAATGAAGTTTTCATAGCATTTAATGGGGAAGACCTCATGGTGCATGAAATTGTCTCATTAGATGACAATACATGCTTTTCTGAATCTATCATTTCCATTTGTCCTAGTATAGTCTTTTGAAAATTAAATACAAAACTGAGAAACTGAACTAATATCAAGAATGTTTAGAATTTGATGAAAAATTATAGGGAGATAGGATTAATTTTAAAATATACAACCTTTCATTTGCTCTGCATTATAGGCTATCTAATAGGAGGTGACGTACTGAGATTATTACATGGTCACATGGATGAATGCCTGACGGTTCCTTCAGGAGAACATGGAGAAGAGCAGAGAAGGTAAATGTTTGTTAAACAAAACAAAGGCCATTAAGAGAACCCGCTTAAATAGATATACATCAATGTACTCTTGGACATTGTGAACCAAAATTTCTCAGTGATCTATTCATTAATATTACCATGAATACAATTTTGTAATGCCCTGCAAAGCAAAGGATTTTGCAATAGAAATTAGGACTGTATATGGTTTGAAACAGATTTAGAAGAACTGCTTTGTTTTTTTTAAAATAAATTTTATTAAGTATACAGTTTAAAAACATTTTAAAAAAAGAACTGCTTTGGATCTCATGTAAACGCTACCACTTGTTTGCCATCAATTAAAGACATACTGGGTATGTCTAGTTTAATGTAAAGAAGGACCAGTAGAGACATGATAGCAGTGTTCCAATACCTCAGGAGCCACCACAAAGAAGAGGGAGTCAAGCTATTCTTGAAAGCACCTGAGAGTAGGACAAGAAGCAATGGGTGGAAACTTGAAAAAGTTGTTTGGTAGCAAACTTGATCAAGGACCGTGTCCAAGATGTTAGGAAGCTTGAGAAGAATAGAAAATACATTCTTAACAAAATTCATATAACCCCTTTTATAGAATGAAACATTCTATAAAATTAAAAGTAATGAAGGGGTTTCTGACTGTGAGAGGCCTTTTTATGAGAAAAGCATTGGCAACAAGTAGATAAATCTTGAATTTTATAGGAACATTTCTGATCAGTATAACTTGATCATCTGAACAGTTCATGGAAAAGAGTTAGTCTGAAGTGAATTAAGTGTGAATTAGCCCACGGCCTACAGAACTAGTCAATTTGTTATCTTCATTTACTGAAAGTAGAAATAATATTTTAAAATCTTCTCATTTTCTTTTTGCTGCCCATAGTACCTGGGGCTTGCCTCGGGGATTAACACATGTGAGAGATACAAAATAATGTAGTAGCTGCTCTCTGAGCTGAACTCCGTAGGAAAAGTAATTATCTTGTGTCACTCCATTTTTTTGCTGGAAAAATATTGTCCAGAAGAGAAATATATATCTTTTGAGAATGCTGGTTATCATTACATTGAATACCTGAATCATTCAAACAGATTTTGCCAGGAGACAGATTTTGCCATTTTGCCAGAATACCGCTATATTTCAGTATTTACACTTTTATTACTTTTGTGATACAGTTCTTCAGCTGAAAATGTATATGTGAATGAAAATATAAAATTGCTATTTTAAAAAAAAGATAAAGTAATAAAATCACATACAAAAGACATATGCTAGGAGAAATGTGCATGAAGATGAATATGCAGGTATTCCTTCACTTATGATCACAATTGAGTTACAATTTCTGTTGTTAAGCAATTAAGTGAGCATTGGCCAATTTTATGACCTTACATACAATATAACCTCACTGTAGTTGTTAAGTGAATCATGTAGTTGTTAAATGAATCCAACTTCCTTCATTGACTTTGCTTGTTGGAAGCCAGTTGAGAAAGTTGCAGACGGTGATCACATGACCAGGGGATGCTGCTGCTGTCATAAATACATCCCGGTTGCCAAGCACTCAAATTTTGATCACATGACCATTGGTATGCTCAGTTGTAAGTGTGAGAACTGGTTATAAACCACTTTTTCAGTGCCATTGTAACTTTGAATGGTCACTAAGTCAAAAGACTACCTGTATAGCTTTATGTATATCGTAATTCATAGTTACATAGTTCATCATTTTCAAGTTCGTTTCATACAAACTTAAGGGTGAAAATATGAGAAACTGTGTACCCCTAATTTAGCCCACACTTCGGTTGTGTTGAATAAAAAAAACAGATTAGATTCAGAGAAGATCAGTCTTGTGAGTACCTTCTGAGTACCTTCAAATTGCTTTGAGAAAATTCAGTCATAAGCAAGTAACCTATGTGATATTTGGCTCTTTTTCCTCAGAAGTAAAAGTGGAAATGGCTATGTTATGCCTCTGTGAGGCAAAAGTTTCACCCTTAAAATTTCTCATGCTCTTTCTCAATCTTAAAAGAGAGTCTTGAAAATGTTTCTTTCTACCTATTTAGTGACTTGATTGTGTTACAGACTTACCCTTCTGTGGTCCTCAAAAAATAATTTAAAAATATTTTTTTCTAAAAAGATTGTGCAGTCTCCTGATTGAAGAAAATTCTCTGCCTCTGGATTAGGTAGATTAAATGTTCAAATTTTTCCCCAATGAAATTATTCTTTTTGATTACCCTAAAACAGAATCAGTGGTTAAACAGAGATTCTGAGATTGTTACATGCATGCACTTTTCAAATTGTTTAAACCTTCAATGGAAAACTGCATTTTAGTTAAAATACATTAATATCACATTAAAACCAATTAATTTCAGATCATCTCTATATAGCAACCCTCAATTATGTATTTAAGAGCTATTGTTTATATTCCAAGCTATCACAATCTCCAAAATTGTGTAAGGCAAAGCATTTTAATGAGCACAATATGACTATAACATTACCATATGGTAAACTTTTCTGAAGTGTAGATTATATTGTGCCCTTTAAAGCTCATCATAGCCAGTACAAAAAAGGCAATACAAATAATTAGAGTTGAAACAATTCCCTTGTGAAGAAAGTAGTGTCCTTCAAACAAACAAGCAAAAAAAGTTGTGGGGGAAGAAAATTTATACCCATTTCTTCTTCACGCAATGACCTGCCCAGTATATAATCACCTGACCATGATGTGGGTGTGGGTGTGTGGGTGAGACAGAGGGAGTGGGAGGGGGAGGGAGACAACAATTTACAACAGTGGTGCTTTATGGGCTATAAAGCATCTGTTCTGTGACTGCCATAATTTCGAACAGTCATATACAACTCAAGGCCTCTGAATTTATATCTTGATATAAAAATAATGAATAGTATAATTAAATGATCTTTTGCAAAATATGGCAATGTAGCTTTAGTAGATATCCATTCCTGCTTCACAGTGGCTGTTTTAAGTATCTTGTAAATACAGTGTATTTTATAGCCATAGATCTGAAGGACCAAAAAGTTAAAAGGCTCTGTAGAAAGGTCCTTATGGGAGATTCATAAGTGCATTTTTCAAAAACCCTTCTTAACAAGTGAACTTCTTTACTTTTCCCCGTTGAATATTTCTTTTCAGATTTGTTCTCTCTTTGGTTGTTTTTTTTAAAAAAAATAACTATATATAGTTTTGCACATAGTTCATTTTTTCCCTAAGTGGTAGCAATTTGTAAAGACAGCCACTATAATAAAATAATCTCCATAGCATCTTTAAACTTGCTATAGTCTAATAAATAATGTTTTACATAATTGTAATTTATTTATAAACTCTGCTTTAGTCTACAGTTGGGGAAAGAAATAATTTATTTGATGTAGAAATGTATAATAAAAAAGAGTTGGTTTACTCATACCAATTAACTGGCTATTTAGGAAGCATGTTATATTTGCTGGATATTTTTGAAGAAGAGCAGTATTGGTCTATGGTAGCAAAAAAATCAAAGAAATCAGGATTTTTGGCAAACAAGAAATTAATAGTATCATTGAGTGAGAGGTTGCTGAAGATATACATCAAAAAAAGTTCCAGGCAATCTCAGAATGTTTCAGTGAACATAATGGGTTTTTAATATATTAGAGTTCTTACAATTCTTAATTGATAAGTATTTATAATCTGTCTCACATGAAAACTGCATCTCTATAATCAAACTGTCTTTCATCCCTACTTTCACCTACTTCCCAATTTAAATCCTGCATCAGTTTAGTCATTCTATGCATCTGATTGAGTTAGTTTGCAGCTCACAAAATGCTTTTAAAGGTTCTTCCTTGTAATTTCTTGGAAGAGTATAAAAAATTCTGCTACAAATTTTTGTAGGGATGGATTTTGATTTTTGTGTTAAATTAAGGCTGTAAGAAGTGAAAGTCACCCACGAGAGACTTTAAAAAAATGAAGAACTGGAGATTTTTCACTTTGTAAAATGTACAGTTTGGCTGAGGAATTTCTCCTGCTCTTCTCTGTCATCTCTGTATATTACAAATATAGTTTCAATGTCTGCACAGATACCATCCATATGTTCTACAGCTGAGCTGATTTTGGTAACCCTATATACTCCCTCACATTACATAACTGAAGGATATTGAATTGTATACCTTACTTTCTTCTGATTACAATTGATTTAACTTCCTTCCTGTTCACGATTGCTGTGCCTTTTGAATTTACTATACTTTTTCTTGCATTTTTAAATAATTACTTTGCATTTTCTCCCCCTAAATTTATTGTTTGTCTTTTGTCAGTAATTCACAACCTGAACGTCATGGCTTGTTTAGATGGTGTATCAGTGTCCTAGATTCAGATGGATATTTTCTCTTCCTTTTAGATTTGGGCAAAGGCTTCTGAGTGGACTCAGGTGGTCACTCTCAATGTTTCACAAAGATACACAATAGCTGATATCACTTTAAGTCTTGAATGAATGAGACATCTGTCCATTGAAATCTTCTCCATAATCTATACAGACACCATCCTCACTCTAGAAAATACTACATTGTCACTAATTCTTTTTATTAATTACCTCAATTAGTATTTTCTGTTCTGATTATTAGGTGAACCTGTAGAAATTGATTTGATTTGATTTAAAATAAAATTGATCTCAATTTTATTCTGTAATTTATTTTTAATTGCTTCAGTTGTAATACTTTACCTTTTCTTATTTAGTATCAAGAGAGCAGCTAAAAATAAAACGACTGCCATGAATGTGTGTGTGGTGAAGGGAAAACACTAGATTTTTTGCCAAAACCATAGTGGCAATTGCTTTTTATTAGTAGTTTCATCACCCCCAAACTACAATTCATCTCTATCAATTACACCAGGGAGCTCTAACTTTCTCCTTACTGGATGAGGACTTGTTGATCACAATGAAGCTCATTCTAATCACAAGACATTTAGTACTATATTTGTTGTTGTGGTTAGTTGTGAAGTCGTGTCTGACCCATCACAACCCCATGGACAACGTTCCTCTGGGCCTTCCTGTCCTCTACCATCCTCTGGAGTCCATTTAAGCTCATGCCTACTGCTTCAGTGACTCCATCCAGCCACCTCATTCTCTGTCGTCCCTTTCTTCTTTTGCCCTCAATCTTTCCCAGCATTAGGCTTTTCTCCAGTGAGTCCTTCCTTCTCATTAGGTGGCCAAAGTTTTTGAGTTTCATCTTCAGGATCTGATCTTTTAAAGAGCAGTCAGGTTTGATCTCCTCTAACACTGACTGGTTTGATTGCCAGTGGACTCACAGGAGTCTTCTCCAGCACCATAGTTCAAAGGTGCTCAATTCTTTGACGCTCATCAGAGCCTTTTTTTTAACCTTTTAAAAGTATTTTTTAATTACTGGCTCAGATGAATAGGTAATAAAAAAATGCTTTAAAAAAGTAAAAAAAAGGCTCCAGTGATCATAGCTGTGCCGCATGATCGCCGGAAACTTTTTTTAAACTTTTTAAAGCATTTTTACTACCTATTCGCCCAAGCTGGAACTAAAAAAAATACTTTAAAAAAGTTTTTAAAGTTTTTAACCCCTGCATGCTGTTCTACTTACCTTCCCAAGCCTCCTTTTGGTGTGCACTGTGCGCGCATCTCGCATTTGGTGCACACTGTGCATGCATGCGCACAGTATGCGTTTGGTGGTAAACCGGTTCAGATTTCACCACTGATTATAGGGCATAATCAATCAAGACTATTTCATGAATTATCGTTGTGGTGCCATCATTCTTTGGTGTACTCTCTCTTCCTTGACTATTCTACTTGAAATGTAGATGCTTCTCTGCACAAGAGCAATCAAAGTTTTCCATTCACAGGATTTTATTTCTATTGCTTCATGTTTCCAAGCTGAGATAGTACCCTGAAACCAAGTCTTAAGACATGTTGTTTCATCACTCCTTGTACGTTTTAGGTTGAGATATTTGAATCCATACTTTCACAATTGCATCACAGAAATTGGTTGTTTTGAATAGTGATATGTTTCCATATCAGCATTTATATGGATAATGAATCCAATTCTTTCAATTCAAAGTTCTTCCCTCTGGTCTTTCAATAGCACCTCAAGTATTTGCAAAGTTCATGCATATGTGGTGATCTGCTCATCAAGGAATCTAGATATTTTCTTTTTCCAATAATTCATTATTGGTCTATCTAATGGTAGAAGATGTGTTTATAAACTTCATTATTCAATTAGCTATTCTAGATTTTAGATATATATGACAACTATGAAAATCTCAAATGACCTTGCAATCCACATTTTTAGCACTTATGCTTAATTCTTGTAGGATTAATTTTTCTTGGGTTTAGCAATGATGCTCATTGTCTTTTCTTTATATATTTTTGTAGATTTCATTTGAGCTCAACTGCTTATACTCATTCATCATTTTCA
This sequence comes from Ptyas mucosa, assembly GCA_012654045.1. Lineage (NCBI taxonomy): Eukaryota > Metazoa > Chordata > Lepidosauria > Squamata > Colubridae > Ptyas > Ptyas mucosa. The sequence continues at coordinate 24,070,443 of WNWU01000005.1, forward strand.
CCAATGATAGCATAACCATATCATCTCGGTCAAGGATATCTGTTTTTTTCACATCCCCCCCCCCCCCCCCCATATTCCTAACTATTTTAGCCATTAAAGAAGATAAGTTTTCAGGGCATGACTATAAGACAGATACAGTCTGCTTCAAAAAAAGAAGCTGTTTGTCAATATAAATAAACTTCAGTTTAGAAGGCCTTAAACTTTCAAGAGAAGATTAACTAGCAAGATACTCCATGTGGCCAAGAATAAATCTGCAACCATATTTGAAGTTGTTTTCAATAAGGAAGAGGTAGAGTTCTAGTGAGATAAACAAATTTTGTTAGCAATTTTTTGTCTTAACTAGGCTACTGTTTTTTTCAGTGTTAGTTTCTGCTTCAATCACACAGTTTAAAATATTATTGGAAATCATGGCATAATATGTTCCTGTTTGGTTTGACTTTCTGACTTTTGTTTAGACCACTATGTTGATATCTGGATTATGTAACCTGCTATGCTTGGTTGAATAACATTATCTTTGATGCTACGTTAATTGGCTTGGTCTACCTCTGATAAGTGTAGTTTACTATGCAAGGAATCATAATAAAGAGGGACAGTTTGCTCACTTACTGTTTCATTGATTGGCAGTCTGCATTCACACAAATTTCTGCTTTCCCAGTGTGGGTACTTACCTCACTGAGGTAAGTAATAGTCCTTCATGTATGTGCAATGGAAGGAAACATTTGGCACCCCTTCAAATCAGCTCAGCTCTGGAATGTTCTGATGGTTTCTGCCCAGGAACACGAAATTCATTCAATGAATGCTCAGATGACTGCTTATAAAACTACAGAAACAGGTAAGCAACCTGATCCTTTTCTAACTTTTAAAAAGCCTGAATGCTTACAAGAGCATTGTGCTCTTTGGATCTTCTCTCTTTCTCCATAATAGATTATAGCCATAATCTATGGCTATGTAATATGGTATGGCCTTGTCCTTCCAAGAAACTCTGAAGGAAGGAGACAGGTTCTAAATGAATTTCCTAATGCAGCTTTATATAACACTGATTTTTTTAAAATTAAGGAAAGACATGAATTCGCCATCTTATGATTTTCAAAAAAGAAAGGCTGTTCACTTTGGTAGCTATTAAATATATATATATGTGTGTGTGTGTGTGTGTGTGTGTAGGTCTTTGGTTATTCGGGTTTTCTCCTGCATAAAATTGGAAGTGTCTTGGCAATGTTTCGACGAAGTCTCATTCGTCATCTTCAGGCTGGTGTTCTCGGCTTCGTGCTTCCAGGAGCAATGTGTGATCGCAGCTGTTTCCTCCTTTTAACTGCCAGTGGGGGTGGGAGCTGATTGGGTGGGAGCATGGCTGTGTTCTGATTAGGTGGAGGTGTGCTTTGATTGGTTGGGGGCCTGGCTGTGCTCTGATTGGATGGGGGTGTGCTCTGTTTGGATGGGGGCTTGGCTGTGCTCGGGTTAGTCTGAGTTGCAGGGGGATTTGAGCTGGGGATTTGAAACCCCCACTAAAATCCAAGAAAGAGAACAAGAAAACGGCAAAGCCCTCCTCCCATACATAAAAGGCACCACAGACATAATTAGCAAGATCCTCCACAAACACAACATCAAGACAGCATTCTGCACAAACCGAAAAATATCCACCATCCTAAGAAACCCCAAAGACAAAATTGAGTTAGAAATACAAACACCCGCGAAAACCTCAGAAAACAAATATATATATATATAGGTTTACATAGGAAGAACCTGGCTAAAGAGAAATACACATAAAGGCCTATGAAAAGAAAAGAAATACTGTACCTTTACAGGGAAGCTACATGGGATGAGGGCGTGGCTAACTGATGAGGACTAATAAGTCCGAAATAGATCTATCGTAGTCTCCTTGCAAGGGTGCTTGCTGGTCTGCCTGAAAAAAGCCTAGAAACTAGTGGATTGTGATTTCACTGAACTAGGGCTGCATAAAAATCTTGGTTATGTAAGAAGAACATGGCTAAAGAGAAATACATGCATACATACATGCATACATACATACATACATACATACATTCATACATACCTTGCAAAAAGTTCCAGAGCTGTCCTATTGCATTGGTGAGGATATTATGTGATGCAGTCTAATGCACGCTCTTTTACTGCTTTGAGAAAGGTTATCTGGGATTAAAAGAGTTTTAATTTTAAAAGAGTTTATGAGTGTGTACACAGCGTTTTGGTTATTGTAGATGTAATAATTATTTTAACCAATTTCTGCACTGGCCAAATACATTTCCCTGGTGAAAACAATTGGTTTTTATCACAAATATCTAAACAAACCTCGGAAAATGTCTTTTGTATTGTAGAACTGTCCATTATGAAGGTGGTGCTGTGTCAATTCATGCTCGTTCTCTTTGGCGACTGGAGACTTTGAGGGTTGCGTAAGTAAATGCTGGCATAATATATCCATTATGACAACTAATATTCCCTTTTATCAACTGAAGAGGGTTTTTTTATTATTGTTACAAAAATCATAGTATGGTAAAAGGTTTTGATTCCATTTGGAAATAGTACCAAGATTATAATGTGCAATGACTTAAGATATCATTTGAAATTAATTGTAAGTATGTGTATTGATGCATACTGCTGCCAAATACTGTCTCTTTCAAAATATTTGTTTTGAGGAAATCCTGCAGAAATGAATGCTTATTGATTGATTGCTTAATGAGAGTATCTGTGAATAAAGGTTATGTCACAGTTCTGTTTGAAAAATTAAAAGCTAACCGCTCAGATTTTTAGCATTTTCAAATTTGATTAGCCTCAGATTATGATTTGATAAATGTACAGCATTTTTGCTTTAAATTCAGTTCAGCAGTAATGATATGCTATCTGCTACACAAATAATTGTATAAAGCTGTACCTTCTTTCATATCAGAACATATTCCAGCCACTCAGTGAATTTGGGCGTATTTGTTCTTTGCTTTTCTCTCCTGTATTGTTTTATTGGAAAGTTAAACATTTAGTTAAAATAATTAAAATGATTATTTTAATCATTAGTATACCTCTGTCTTCTTTACCCGTACATAAATACGTAATTCTTAAAGCAAGCAAATGAATTTCAGTTGCTGGGAGAGGATTTTTCTGTCAATGCATATAGGTCAATTTGATGTGCATTATGTAAAGAATGAATATTTATTATATACGATATTGTAAACAGAACACAGCATTTTGCAGCCTTCTGTTGGTTGTATTTGGGAATGTGCTTAACTGACCCTATTATTTGTCTTTTTTGTTCTAAAAACACTGGAGCAGTAGATTATATGATGAAAATATTTTGTTATGAACTTGGTTACATAACTGAGTTCGGGTACAATATTACAAATATGCTACTTAAATATAAATGAATATCTCCTATGTGTTTATGTTTATGTTTATGTTTATTTGATTTATATACCGCCCTTCTCCCCGAGGGGACTCAGGGCGGTGAACAGGCAGAAATAAAAAACATAAATACAAAATTTAAAAATGAATTAAAACCAAATTAAACAATTGCCCAACAATTCAAACCCATTTTTTAAAAAATATATAAATCCCAGATCTAAAAATTTGGATTATACAATTTAAAATTTTCTTATAAAAAGGGGAGATACTATGCCAGGCCCGCTTGATGGAATAAAAAAGTTTTTAACTCACGGCGGAAAGCACGAAGGTCCGGGATCCGCCGAATCTCTGGGGGGAGATCATTCCAGATAGTGGGTGCTCCCACAGAGAAGGCTCTCCCCCTGGGGGCCGCCAGTCGACATTGTTTGGCCGACGGCACCCGGAGGAGTCCTTCTCTATGGGAGCGTACCGGTCGGTGGGAGGCTATTGGAGGTAGTAGGCGGTCCCGTAAGTACCCGGGTCCTAAGCCATGGAGCGCTTTAAAGGTGGTAACCAACACCTTGAAGCGCACCCGGAAGACCACCGGGAGCCAGTGCAGCTCGCGCAAGAGCGGTGTCACATGAGAGCGCCACGTCGCTCCCATCACCACCCGCGCGGCCGCACTCTGCGCCAGCTGGAGCCTCTGGGTACTCCTCAAGGGGAGCCCCATGTAGAGAGCATTACAGTAGTCCAGGCGGGAGGTGACAAGGGCATGAGTGACCGTGAGTAAGGAGTCCCGATCCAGAAAGGGGCGCAACTGGCGGATCAGGCGAACCTGATGAAAAATCCTCCCGGACACGGCCGTCAGATGGTCTTCTAAGGACAGCCGTGAATCCAGGAGGACGCCTAAATTGCGCGCCCTCTCTGTGGGGGCCAATGATTCACCCCCAATAGTCAGCGATGGTACCAGCTGACTATATCGGGACGTCGGTAACCACAGCCACTCAGTCTTGGATGGATTGAGTCTGAGCCTGTTCTTCCCCATCCAGATCCGCACGGCCTCCAGGCACCGGGACATCACTTCAAGGGCATCGTTGGGGTGGTCTGGGGTGGAGATGTACAGCTGGGTGTCGTCAGCATACTGATCTCACCCAGCGGCTTCACATAAATGTTGAACAGGAGGGGCGAGAGAACCGATCCCTGTGGCACCCCGCATATAAGGGGCCTAGGAGTCGATCTCTGCCCCCCTGCCAACACCGACTGCGACCGGTTGGAGAGAAAGGAGGAGAACCACTGTAACACAGTGCCTCCCACCCCCAACTCTTTCAACCGGTGCAGCATGATACCATGGTCGATGGTATCAAAAGCCGCTGAGAGGTCTAATAGGACCAGGACAGAGGAGCACCCTCTCCACCCAGTGGACTTTACAGGTCTCATTTCTTTCTGTTGATTTCATGGATGTAGATTTGTTTGTCTTCTGATGGCCCACATGCATGGCTCATCTATAATTTGGTGGACCTGGTTTCCATTGAAATTAGCAAGTGATTTTAGCTGAAGTCTTGAGTTGAGGTCTTGTTTAATGTCTGCTTTAAATGTCTTATAGTTGCGGTATCACTGAAAAGTGATTTCATCATAGCTTTAATTCTAGAAATAAAATTGAATGTTCTTGTTTCATGTTTTAATTGAATACTTAATATTTTTAAATTATTTATGAATGCTAATTTTATTTTTTTATTAGATGGAGTGGAAGTCACATTAGATGGGGGCAGCCATTCAGATTAAGACATATAACAACAGGGAAATATTTAAATCTCATGGATGACAAGAGTCTTCTTCTAACAGACAAAGAAAAAGCTGATGTGAAATCTACAGCATTTTGTTTTCGATCTTCCAAGGTAAATACTTGTAATATAAGTTATTTCTCCATTTATTTTATTTTATTTTATTTTAATTTCTTAATTTTATTTAATTAGATTTTTTTAGACATCACCCCAGTCCAAACTGAGGTGTACAATCAAGCCAAGTAAAAGAAAATGCAATATATTAACAAATGAATAAGGATTGGAATACAGAACATGAACAGGCCCTATGCAAAAAATGAAATTATAATTAATCAATAGTTAATTATGAATAATTACTTAAATACCTTCTTTGGTACATATTTATTGTCTGGGGCTTACTACCTGGCTTAATATCTAGTATCTGGTTCAGGTGAATCAAGGAATAGTTAATTAGAGACTTGGGGCAGTGTTGCTTGCTTCCAATAGAAAGAGAAAAATAAAAGCATTTTGTAAGCCAAGATATGATTGCTCAAAATCAACCAATAACAGGAACCACTTCTCATATCCAACTTCCCTTAACACAAGGTGGGTAGCCTTGGGCAACCTGTCAGCTTTTTTCAATCCTCCAGTATCCTGTGTGTGCCCTTTAATACCTCCTGTTGTTGAAACTTGGCAGCAAGGGTTTTAAGGCTAAGAATGGGAGTGGTTTACTTCTCAGAGGCTTATAGCTTCCAACTCTTTGGACGGTTGGATTGTGACTCCTGACTTGGACATTTCCTAATGCAAGAAGAATTATAGAGGTAGCTGAACTGCATCTTATATTGGTAATTGTGTGTGGGTTTTTTTTACGTGTGTTGCATTTTCTATTTCTCTTTTTTTACTTTGCTTTGATTTTCCCCGAATTGGTAAAAGGTAAAATCTTCAGATACTCACTTACAGCCTTATTTGTCCTATCACACTAAATTATTTCAGTTATTTAATAAACCCAAACGGCTTGACTCATACCACATACTACCTAAAATAAACCAAAACACATTATTGTTCACTGTGATTTATGAACTCAGCCACATTGTTGAATTGCTTTTCCTTAACATGTTGCCTTTTTTCCTTTATCCATTTATATAATATCTATTCTACTTTTATTGATGACAAATAGTAAGATAAGACTACAAAACTCTCAGTTGCTCATTTCCAAGCAGACACAATAATTTTAAATCAGTAGCTTTATTGAGACAATTGGGAAGTCACACACAAAAAGAAGTAGTATGCATAGGAGCACACGGGAAACATAAGTATGTCTTGGGATGGATAATGTCTTCTGCTTAAAAGAGCCAGTGGTACAATCTGTCTTTAAGAGATCATCTCTTGATTCAATTATATTAGACAATTTTCACTCAATGTCAAGTGTCTCTTTACCAAGGAAGTTTCTGGAGAAGGCGACCAGCTTTATCTAAAGACATTTTTAGAAGTAATGAATTACTTTGATCCCTTGCAGTTAGTATTCAGGCCTATGCATGACATAAACACAGGATTGATTGTCCTAGTTTATGAACTTTTCTCAGGATGTAGATGAAGAGAGAATATGCCTCTTGGGTCTTTAGGCAGTGCTTGATGCATCAAGCATGATTCCTTCTGGATAGCCTGAGAGGTTTGTGAGAGGGAAGCAGTGCTTTATAGTGTTTCCACTTTTGCCTTATATGCAGGCGAAAAGCATGCAAGAGGGAATAAAGGTTAAACTCCTGTTACATGGCAATGAAGATATTGCTCAAAAGTAGCATTTATTTTCTATGTTTTATGACCTGACCATAAATGAAGGGCAAACATCAGTAGGTGAAACAGAGCTTCCCCCAAATTTACAGAAATTGTAAGTCTTTATTAAATATGAGATAATTGAAATTCAGAGCGGGAATTGTGCCAGCTTTAAGTTAGGAAATACAGAAGTTTGTAAGTGTAATGGATGACCTTGAGGATGAGAAGAAGATATGCTGCCTAGGAAACAATCAGATTAGAGAGGCAGGAGTCTTCAATAGATTAATAGTCAAGGGAAGAAAATTTAGGAAAGATCCACCCAAATTGTTCAGGTGTTTAAAAGTGGCAGGAAGTTTGTACTTTCAGACTTTCGAGTTTCTGTTAATGCAACCTTACAATAAAGTAGAATTAGCTCATCTAGTCCTGTTTCCTGTCTGATTTACTCATGTGAGCTGACAGTAAATGTTTTAAATTCATGTAGTTAGTTTGGATCTTGAAGGGGGGTTGCCTGATAAAACCATTGTTGAAAAGTCTCTTAATGATCCAACAATTCATGTTATAAAGACAATAATTACATTTGGCTGGAAGAAACTATTAGGGAAAAATGTATGGGAAACAAGGTCTGATCAGACTCTGGAACAAATACAGTATAAGCACAGTCCCCAAATAAAAAATCAGCTTGAATAACAAAGTGTCATATGGATTGTGGAGAGAAGGTACATTGGGAAACGAGTGTGTGTTTGAATAGGAGAAACACTTATTGGATCTCAGAATATTTTCCAAAGGGAAACCCTTTCTTGGTATGATAAATAAGTAATGCAGTTAAAGCAGCAACATTGGGAATAAAATAATGAAAAAAAATGGCAATGAAAATGCTGTATATGAGGGAAGGGAGGGTGGTCCAGGATAGAACAGATTCAAATTTATCTGGATGCATCGGAAGTTTATTCTAAGAAATGTGGTAATCCAAATAAACCAATGAAGGGAGTGGTTTTTTTTCAGCTGAATATAAAGCTTGTGATTGTATAGATGGTGCAGACTATCCTGCTTGCTGGGATCCTCAGATTAAATAACTTAATTGTCCAAATAAGTAATCAGAAAAATGTATAATTGGTTCTGAAAAAATATGATTCATGAAACTTTGGAAGATGGAGTTATCTGGATGCCAAAAGTCATTATTGTGGATTTATACTTAAAAACATTTAAATATTCATTCCATTCTTTGATATGAATTAGACCTCAGGGTAGTTTACAATTTAATTTGGTTAAAAAAACATGGGCTTTCTGCAGCTGTTACAAAAGCCTAGAAATAAGAGGAAGAAGGCAATGATCCATAATGATTTTAGATTAAAAGAACCAGCAACTGTAAACTACTGGGAGTGAGCCATCCTTCTTAACAGCTAAGAATTTTCAGGGGAGGAAGAACAGTAGATAAAGCCTTTTTGCAATTTTGCATCAGTCCTTTAGGGTAGACAATTACATCTTTGACATTGACTAGTGATGTTTTGCGGAACTGGGCTTCATGAATGACATTGATAGCACAGCCCCAGAGTCTGTGTTTCCCCCTTTGCAAAGACATCAATATTGGCTGTACAATTGATAGCTAGAAAGGAGGCGCTCCCAGTGTGAATTATTACTTGTCCTGTGAATTGTAATTCGGTTCTTTAGGTCTTCCATCTGTAGCTGAATCCATCCACCATCTTTGCTGTTATTCTCTTCTTCTCTTTCCTTCCACCTTTCCCAGGATTAGAGTCTTTTCCAGAGAGCTAGAACCTTCAGATGTGTCTGACCTAGCCTTTTTTGGTTTTTCTTCTTCAAAGTAAACTTCTGCTTCCATAAAGTATTACAGGGAACACCTTTGCTTGCATTGTTCCGAGTTTAAGCTGTCTGTAAAGTGGAGTAATAACAGGTTCTGTGAGAAAAATGTACTTCCGGATGATGAAGGATTTTATGAAGTAATAGATGGCACTGGACTCTGGTAGACTATGCAGAGTCCATCTAAGTCTCTAGCATAGAGGAATTATTAAACGAAAATATGTACATAACTTGGCAGGTTTGAGCTATGTTTAATATGTGTGTACCCCTATCTCTGAGGCTTTGGAAATTGATACTCATTTTACTAGAACTATAGTGTTTTCAATAACTGCTTGCAACTGCTGTGCATAAATAAATGTGACAAAAATGTTGATATTTCAAAAGGGGGAGTTTTAGCGGGACATGTATCCAGTTTCTCCACAGTATAAGCATAGAACCTGCATGCATTGGTGTACTGTTTCTTAGGAAGAAAATGAAACTCTCAGTTTACATTGTATGAGGAGGGTTGTAGAGAGACAGGTGTATGTTTGGTGTTGGAATAACCATAGGTCATACACAAGAAACCGCGTACATTCTGTTCCATTTATTGGCCTTGGCTTATCATCCGGAGTAACTGCTCCATTTTGGTGGCAACTTTATTCTGATACTGGCACAATGTGATGGAATTGGTGATTTGCAATCTTGCTTAATCTTGGGTCAGAGTGTGGGCTGCTCTCCTATAGTATTGGGAATAAGAATATATATAGAACAAGCTTCTTACAAATGTTGGCTATAAAATACTCACTCAACGCCGCATTCTCAAGTAGATTGTAGCTTTATTGCAGAGAGTAAGAACATTTTTCTATAATAATGTTTACTATATAGCAGCATACAGGAAACTTTCCATATATATGTCAGACCCAGGGTTTGAGTCCTAGGCTTTTTCGAGGCCAACAAGAGTTTGGCAGGCTTTTTTTTTTTGCAGCTTCAAAGCTACCATCTGTTTAATGTCTACCAAATAGCTATTGCTATGAATATCAAGGCTCTCACCTCAACACTGTCATAACCTTCAAAATTCCATATTTTCTTTAAATCGGGTTGGTAAAAATCTTATAAAAGGAATGGAAACATTTATATTCAGAACTTTTACTTTTGATCTATTGGTTTGCCAAGAATAATCTGACTACAATAAAAATTTCCTCCCTCCCTCCCTCCCTCAGTCTTTGATTATCCACCTGTTTTGTTATGTGCAGCAAGGGTCCCCATCTCCTGAGCCATGGCCCACTACCGGGCTGTGTCCTATTCGCAACTGGGGCATGGGTTAGTGCGCACATATGCGCACATGCAGCTCGACTGATGTGAGTGGTGGGCCGGTGTGCATGCACATGCAATTCAACTTGCAGTCAAGCTGTGTGTGCATGTGCTGGCCCACCACTTGCATGGTCTAGTTCCCCTCTATACCCACCTACCCAGGCAGGCGAAAAACAAATGATTTTTTTAAAAAAAATATGGACATAAGTCATTCCCTGGAAAAAGTAACATAAACATGAAAAGAGCCTTATTTTATCACACCTACATAAACAAAGCCACGGGTGTTTATGGAATGTGTCATTAAAACAATTCATAGATGTGAGGAGAAAACTAGCTTGTAACTTTGAAATTCTAGTTTGCATGTACAATACAATATTAACATTATGAATATGTAATGATTTAGATAGAAGAACTATAGAATTCAGGCATAGAATTAGTAACAATAAATGAAAATGGGAATAATAAAGAGAACTATACACATTTATTATGTGCTTGGAGTAGTTGCTTTTTCTTTAAAGATTACCTGCATCTGGATAATAAGCGTGCTTAAGTACTATTGAAATTAATCTTGTACCATAGACTAACCATTATCATTTGCTATGTTAAGCATGCTTACCATTTTCAGTTGAGGTAAAATCTTTCACCGTTCAAAATGGTTTTGTAGATAACAACTAGCTTCTTTTTCTTTGTAGGAGAAATTAGATGTAGGGATAAGAAAAGAAGTGGATGGCATGGGAACCCCAGAAATAAAGTATGGAGATTCAGTCTGCTTTATACAGCATGTAGACACAGGTTTGTGGCTTACCTACCACTCAGTGGATGCAAAGTCTGTAAGAATGGGATCTGTGCAGCGCAAGGTAAGATGTTTAAAACAAGGTTATTATATTATATTAACTTTGATATGACAAGGAAATTAATGTTGAATGTTGAGATTCTAGAAAGAGTGCAGAGAAGAGCAACAAAGATATTCAGGGGTGTGGAGGCTAAAACATAGGAAGAATGGTTGCAGGAACTGGGCATGGCTAGTCTAGTGAAGAGAAGGATCAGGGGTGATATGATAGCCATATTTGAATATTTCAGGGGCTGTCACAGAGAGGAGGGTGGACAACCTATTTTCCAAAGCATATAAAGGCCAGATAAGGAACAATGAATGGAAACTGATCAAGGTGGTTGTAAAGCATTTAAATGGTGATCAGTGACTGCAGGGATTCTGTGGTGGCTGTAGGTACGAGGACAGGTCATAAAGTTAGTTTGTCAGTGTTGTCATTACTTTGGTTGCTAAACAGGGCAATAATTAAACAAGAATTACCTATATTTTATTTATATTGATATAAACATTTTTTTGGTTCTATGAGGACTTTTTACTAGAGTTCAGCAAAATAATGACCAAAGAAATTTCTCTCATTTTTCTTAGCATTAGGTTTTATTTGTTTTATAAAATGTAAGACTTATATAAACTTGCCTAACACATGAGGAAAATGGGATATTTCCAAAACTACTGAAAATAATTGCAATTGTGGCAAAAATCTGTTAAGCTAAATGGAAAAAAAATATGCAAGAGTTTATTTTTGGCAGAAGTAAATAGGAAGTTAATCAGTGACGCTACCTTTGAAATCCACAAATATCTCTAGTTTCCTATAAATATTTGCATGTTTAACAGTCTTGGCAATAAGAACATATTGTTCTGAGCTTGGCTCAAATACTCTGTAGTGATTTCCACCAAATATTTTGTACTTTCTGCTTGATTAGTGCCATTGTTTTCAAAACAGCATTCTAACATGTAACCTCCTATAAAACAAAAACAAAAAAAGCAGGAAAGTCAGAAGGCACACAATGTCAACTATGAAATTAGTTTGGATTCAACAGATGTGCTTTAGTAGGAAAAACTTTATTTGAATGTACAATATTGCCTGGATCTGTGTAGGTAAACAAAACACCCAGATGATTAAAGAAAATAAACCAATGGACTTTGATTCAAAAAATATAAACTAGGTATTATAGGTAGTCCTCAAATTACAACTGGTCACTTAGTGATTATGTGAGGTTACAATAGACCCTACTGTTGTAACTTACTACTCAGTTTTGAAGTTCTGACATTGCCCGTGGTTAGCAATTTATTATGTTTTTTTTGCTGGAAACCAACTTTACTTCTGGTTTCCAGAAATAAATGCCCTATAGCACTTAAGAGTCACTGCCAAAAAAAGTCATAAAATTGGGTTGGTCAGGTGATGGCCCGTTTTATGACCATCATGGCTTACAACCATAATTGCCAGGCTCAATTACTGCTGAAAGTTGAGGACTACCTGTAAAGTGGAGTGAAGTAATGGTAAAAATATTTCACATAAATTACACAGGAATTTCTTTGGAACCGTGCAAACCCATATTAATCCAATTGGTGAGATAAAACTCATGATTTAGCTATTTATTCAGAAAAAAAGACAAAAAAACCTGGTTGGTAAACTAGTTATACCCTTATGGAAAAATACAGGATTTCAGAACAACAAAATAGAGAGGTCTTCGTATCTGAGAGAATGCATTTAGAAGAACTTAACAAAAATCGTTCCATGAAAGAAAATCTTAGAAAGTTCACTGTATAATACAAAAGTTGTCTTGTGAAGGACAAGTAGATTCTAGTCTATGCAAAATGGAATCTATCAGAGGATGTTTGCAGGATTCTCTTCTTATATATGGATCCACCATATAGCAGTTCACAAAGAGCAAACTTCATTATCTGGAATAAAGGTTTTAATCACAAATTGTGAAGTGGTTGCTATTGTTGGCTATAAATTGCCATACCAAATAGGTCATAATTCATTCTGGATTTTCAGAAATACATTCCTTCTTTGATTTAATTGGTATATGGGAATGCTTCAGAACTGTTTTGTTTTTACTATCAAGGCTGGATTATTTGGCTGGATAATGAATTCATAGTTATATAGGGATTTGCCTATACTGTATTGGCAACATATGGATTTTGTCCCATTATTTTCTGTAGCAATGTTTGCAGATCTCAAACAAAACAATGGGTGAATAACCATTACACTTTTCAAGAGTAAGCTTTAAGACATAGAATTATGATGGAAATAATTGCTATAAATCATTGATAAATAATTGACAGACCTGGATTGAGACATCCAGAGAAATAGAATCAGGATGAACAAAAGTTCCATCAAGCATTAGCATGGTTTTCTCCATTGGTTTTTTTGTTGCAGGCCATCATGCACCATGAGGGCCATATGGATGATGGATTGACATTATCCAGATCTCAGCATGAAGAATCACGTACAGCACGAGTAATTCGCAGTACTGTCTTCCTTTTCAACAGGTTCATAAGGTATACATATACTACTCTCTCACTTCCTCTTTCTGTCATATTTAACATTCTGAAGCCAACAGCTTCTTAAGATTATTTAGGAGAAGAGTGCATGAATCTTCACAAAACTAGATTTTGGATTTGTTTTATTTGAACATGAGATATTTGAATGGTGCTATGTCAGCCATACCAAGTTATATGAAGACTTCTTTATGTAAAGTACTTTGCTGTCCCAAAACAATAAACATATGCTAAATTTTAAAAGAATTATCTTGAAAGCTGCTAAAGTTTTATATAACTTTAATATAATTCTTTCCTCACAACTTTTTAGTTTGCCTGCAAAAGTCATTGTGATATTTGGGGGAAAAAATTACAGCTTTTGTGCTTTTCACATGGAAGACTTCTGCTCCAGTTCTTTGAATCACAATCTGGGCATTAGATTATACTAGATTATCTCCAGAGAAAACTGCTTGGTTTATTTCCAGAGCTATAGTTCAGAATTGGACTGGATGATCTTTATATACTCGTTTTACTTAGTGTTGGTTCCTTATTAAAACTGAGACACATGTATTTGTTAATTATCTGGTTAAATTGGGATATTTTAATGATAGCATTAAGAAGCAGATGAAAATACATGTCTAATTAGTGGGCTTTTACATTAACCTTAGGGGCCTTGATGCTCTCAGCAAGAAAGCTAAGTCTTCCATAGTTGATTTACCCATTGAATCAGTCAGCCTTAGCCTTCAGGACTTGATTGGTTACTTCCACCCACCAGATGAGCACTTAGAGCATGAAGACAAGCAGAACCGACTAAGAGCTCTGAAGAATCGACAAAATCTCTTCCAAGAAGAGGTAGCAGTCTTGTTTTCTTTATGGAAAAAGTTAAAACTGTTTTAAATTTGCAGTATCATGGCTACAGGATTTTTAAATTCAGGTTTTTGTTCCAATCGAGGCAAAACGTGTTAGAATAAAAACCATCTTAATCTTCTGAAGATTTAATAATTCTGTAATTCCTTCCCTTATATGTCATTTCTATGTCAGTAAATAAGCTACAAGTACAGGTTACAAACAAGTTAAAACTACGATTAGAATGTCTTATCGTGTCTAGGTTGGAAATTGAGTTTATACTAGGTGTCAGGGTTCCAAGGAACACCCTCAACGAAATAAAACTCTGAGGCCTGAGGTTTCTCAAAGTTCCAATTTAGAGATGTCATGTTGGCACATCTGAGAAAACCCGAATCTGAACGCTTCCAGGTTTCCCCCACCCAGCTAACAGTTCACAGCCCTGCCCCACACCCACAAGTTCATCACATAGTCCAATCAACTCTTCACATTCAACTGGATACAATGTCCAGGCAGTCTCCAGCAGATGCAGGCAAAGGTGTCCTTGAATACGGAATGTTTTTATGACTAACTTTCTAACGCTCCAACAAAACCCCCCTCCCAATTTCCCAGGCTAAAATATGTAGCAGTTAGGAAACAAAAAGGAAAACTGTCTTCCAAAACTGATACTAGGATTTGTTGGAACCAAGCAAGTCAATATTGTAAGCTACATGATTTATATTGTTTCAGTATCCCATCTTTTAAGCTAATCACTTTGTTCTTTTGGGATTCAATAATAAGCCACAATTAATTAAAACATGAAGGGAGTCATTCCAGTGTTTTTCATGCAGACCTGCAAATAGAAGATGTGAGGTGGGATGACAGAATATGTGAGCTCAAACCTAACACACGCAGTGCTAAATCACACTTTAGGTCTCATTCCATCATAATACTCCAGGAAAACATGAGGAGATTATGAACTGCCTATAATATGCCCATTCTTCAAAAGAATGTAAATGTAGAATATTAGAAGTAACCGGTATATTAGGTTTGCAAAATATATGGCTCAATGAGACTGTGTAACCATATGGAATTAATATAGAAATAGAGTGCTTTTAAGACGCTAGCTAAACAATATCTTTGGAGAATTGCAGTTTTAAAGATGGATTTTGTCTTAATGCAGCATGACTTACTTCTTCCTAAATATATGAAGATGGGACTGTCCTGCTTATAAGTCAATACAGTATTTACCTGTGCCTTTTTCTGCTTCTTGGGACTGTTTGTTTCCCCAAAGCTCAGTTCCTTTATTACCTACATATTACCTAAGTGCAAGTGTAAGTGTGTATACAATATCACATATAAAAAAAAGCTCAGAGATTTTTAACACTGTGTGTGTGTTGTGTGTGTCTGTGTATGTAAATAAAGAAAGAGGCAGAGACTTTATGTGTATTCACGTTATGCAAAATACAAAATGGTTGAGAATAAATACCTCTTTTCTTATAGGGTATGATCAATTTAGTGCTTGAATGTATTGATCGCTTACATGTGTACAGCAGTGCAGCTCATTTTGCTGATGTAGCTGGAAAGGAAGCAGGAGAAACTTGGAAATCTATTCTAAATTCACTGTATGAATTATTAGGTAAGACATACCTTCGAGTAACTGAGATTAGTAACATCCATTTTAAACACACACAAATATATGTGCTAAAAACTCCAGGATATTGAAATTTTATGATTTATGGAAATATATTTTATTGTGTATGATAAAAATCTTCAGATGTCCAAGTGAACCCTTGAATTAGAATCAGAGGATTTGTTTAGACTGTAGTTTATACCAAAACTGCAGTGAACTTACTGTATACAGTATATTGATGTACGATTGTATTTGTATTAAGCGGTAGATTCAAAATATAAAATTGTTTTTCCTTTCATGTGAACTAAATTAAATGTGGATACTACCTGTTGATAAAAAACAAAACCCCCTCTGGTAAATTCTCTGATCCTATTACACTCTCAGATCTTAATTTGATTCCATTACATAATACCATAGTGTAGCATAGCGTAGGGTTGCGTAACATAATATAGCAAAACCTTGAGTTTTAATTTTTTTATGACAAATCTCTGGCCAGTTTAGCTGAAGAATATTATAATGAGTAAAGTTTTCAAATATCTCTGTATTCTAACAAAATAAGCACTGTAATGTGATATTTAGCTTAGGTACAGATAGTCCTTAAATTACGACCATAATTGAGCCCAAAGTTTGTGTTGCTAAGCAAGACAGTTGCCCCATTTTACAATATTTCTTGCCACAATTATTAAGTGACTCACTGCAGTTGTTAAGTTAGTAACACAGTTGTTAAGGGAATGTGGCTTCCCCATTGACTTTGCTTGCCAGAAGGTCGCAGAAGGTGAGCACATGACTCCAGGACACTGCAACCGTCAGTTGCCAAGCGCCTGAATTTTGATCACATGACCATGGGGATGCTGCAACAGTTGTAAGTGTGAAAAGCGGTCATAAGTCACTTTTTTCAGTACCGTTGTAACTTTGAATGTTCTCTAAATGAACTGTTGTAAGTTGAGGAATACCCTATTCTGGATATTAGCAATTTTATTCTGTTCTCTGGATTTCATAGCTAACTATTAAGCATGAATCAATATTGCTATCATTTATAACAGTCCAAATATAATTATGCTTTTCATAGAATATTTTCTAATCTTAATTATGATTTATGCTAGTTTAACAAACTCCAATTTGGGGTCAAAATACTATATGATGATTTCAGTCAGTGAATGTGAGGATTTCTAAATTAAGAGTTTTATCTCTTTATTCATTCCTAGCGGCTTTGATTAGAGGGAATCGTAAAAATTGTGCTCAGTTCTCCGGATCTCTTGATTGGCTTATTAGTAGACTGGAGAGATTGGAGGCATCTTCTGGTATGTTTCTTGACATTATGATATATATTTGAATTCATGGGTTCTTCTTCCAGAATTCAACATGAATATTTGGTATAGAACTAATTTAATAATGATCCCTTGGGTACCTACAAACAGGTATTGAAAGGTTGTTGTTTGTGAATCTGGTATAAATATTGCCAAAAGCAATATTAAGTGGTATATTTGTTTGCTGCCTATATCCGTGATAGCGAATCTATGGCACGCGTGCCACAGGTGGCATGCGGAGCCATATTGGTGGGCACGTGAGCATTGCCCTAGCTCAGCTGCAGCGTGCATGTGTGTGCCAGCCAGCTGATTTTGGGCCTTCTGGGGCCACCGGAAGTCAGGTAACAAGCTGTTTCTGGGCCTCTGGAGGCCCTCCAGGGGGGGTGAGGAAGGCCCATTTTTTGCCCTCCCCAGGCTCCAGAGGCTTTCTAGGAGCCTGGGAAGGGTGACCCAGAGGCTGGAAATGGCCCTGGGCACATTGAATTATAGGTGTTGGCACTTGCATGTGTGGCCCCCCCACACTCCCCCCGCTTTTGGTACACAATGGCAAAAAGGTTAGCTATCACTGGCCTATATAATCTGATCCAGGTTTGTTTGGGATATTGTGTTGTACACAGAAACTTCCTTTTATGGTCTGATATTTTTCTTGGTATGTGTATCTCACAGGTTAAAAAGATAGAAATTCCCTTAAGTTGAGCTATGCTCCTGGGGAGGTTCAAGATATGTTTTGTATAGTATTCCTGACAATAACCTGAAATGGTTTGTTTTTGTGCTCTTCTGAGATAAAGTGTTTTGTAGTCCCAGTTTAATTTACAGTCCAGAAATACCCTGGTTACTTTCAAATACTACACGGAAAAGAGGACAAGCAATGAAAATCAAGGAGCAGAAAAAAGGAGGGAATGGAGTTCCAAGTACTAGTGAAGAAAAATCTTATTAATTTTGGTTATTTTTTTCACTGCTTAGCATCTGCTCCTGCTTAGTGTTTTCTGTCATCCATGCTCAAAGAGATTATTATTAACTGAATAATGGATATATTTTCTATCATATACAGCAAATACACTTGGCATTTTAACCAAATTGGTGATTTCTGCCCTGCAATTGAGAATGGTCTAGTTGCAGCTTAGTAATGAAAGCTGTTTTTCAATTAGTTATAGCTGAAGTATAGACTGTATTTTGGATTTTAGGGGGAAAAACTAACATGGAGCTTTGTTTTAAACAGAAAGATGTTTAAGGAGTATAAAATAAAATTGATGGTTGCCAGATTGTGGCATGAAGTAAATGCAATAAACAAATACATCTCATCAAAATTAGATGCATAATTTGTTTTATGGATATGGGGGATTTTAATATGTAGTGCATGAGCTGCCATGTACTATTTCATATGCTGCCAAGATTTTCTGCATCTTTGATTATATTTAATTTACTTTAATTTATTTATTAAATGAACTGATCAGTCTCCCCATCTACTAGAAGATATTCGGGGTAATGAACAAGGAAAAAAGTATAATATAACTATGGCAAAAAACTTTTTGCAATGAAAAAATATATAATAGTACTATGGAGAATTTTCCTGTTTGCTGTTGGAAAAAATGTAAAAATGTTCATAAAATATCTAATTGCATACCCTATTTTTTTTCATTTTTATAATATTGATTTTATCCCAAAAACTAAAAGGTGTTTTTCTTCACATAATTCACCCAAATTCCATACCATTTCTTCACCCAAATTCCATTCCATTTGGGTGATACAGTTTGAAATGTTCTAATCCGCTAAATTGGATATTTTCCTCAGAATCAACAAGTACTGTATTTAATACCTTCTGAACAAAAATAAAATAAAATTACAAAATAAAAAACTCAATTAATCTTTGACAACCTTTAGAATCTTCTTGACAATTGGTAAAATATTTGATTTATTTCAAATCAAACATTTGATTTATTTAAATTTGTTGTAAAACAAAGCAACAGTAGAGAAGCTGTAGCAGAAGCTGAGGCTGCTTGAAATTGAGGAGATATGAATTCTCATTCCAAGTTTATCATTACATATGAAAGCAGCCTATGTTAATAGCCTAATCTTTTATGTTATTCTCAAATAATCATGCTTATGAAGATTAATATAAGAAGTATTTTCTTAGGAATGCAAGTTAATTCAATATAAAAGCAACAGCAACTATGTTGTCATGGTTGTTTTATTTAAAGTATTCTTTTCTCTTGAGTCTTAACAATAATTATAGAAGAAAAGAGATTATTATGATCATTCTTAGATTATTATAGCTGTTCTTTAGTGTATGTTTTTGAAGGAATATAAAGAGATAAATACTAAAATGGGGATTCTATATTTTTAGGAATTCTTGAAGTATTACACTGTGTGTTGGTGGAAAGTCCAGAAGCATTGAATATTATTAAAGAAGGACATATTAAATCAATCATTTGTCTTTTGGACAAACATGGCAGAAACCATAAGGTATACAAGACAAACATGAATTTATTTGAATAGTCTATGTGATTAATGTAAGCTTTATAAGTAGAACATACAATTTATTTAACATAACAATGAAGCAGTGATTTAAAACTTCCATAACCACCTCTATCATCATTTTTTCCCAAGGTATTAGATGTTCTTTGTTCATTGTGTGTATGTCATGGAGTAGCTGTGCGATCCAATCAACATTTGATCTGTGATAATCTTCTGCCAGGGAGAGACCTTCTTCTTCAAACTCGCCTTGTCAATCATGTGAGCAGGTAAAAAATGGAATAGAATATTGTTTTTAGTGCTCATGTATAGCCCCTCTATAATAACATTTTTATTAGAACTTGGCTTGGTGTAGGCCTTAAAAAATTGGTAATTTGCTTTTTAAAAAAATCTAATTTGTGATTTTTTTAAAACTGATTCTTTTAAAACTGATTTTTTTAAATGTATTGTTTTCCTTGTAATTAGCATGCGACCAAATATTTTCCTTGGAATCAGCGACGGCTCTGCTCAGTACAGGAAATGGTATTATGAATTAATGGTTGATTATGTGGAGCCATTTACAACAGCAGAAGCTACTCACCTTCGTGTAGGTTGGGCATCAACAGAAGGCTATTCACCATATCCAGTGGGTGGAGAAGAATGGGGTGGCAATGGTGTTGGTGATGACTTATATTCCTATGGTTTTGATGGACTTCATCTATGGTCAGGTAAGACTAATTGTTTAAAGCCTAAAGATATTACAAGTTAGGTTTTAAATAAAAGAGTTATGTAGGATAACAGCTATAGAAGGTTTGAAACAACTGTATCACAAGTAGAAAGTCCCAGATTCTGTTCTTATATATGGAGCAATAGAAAAAGATTCCTAGAGAAATTGAGGCACCTCTGAGTTAGAAGAATTGCTACTGAGTTAGGCTTTCTATTATGTAGTTTTGTGTTTCTCAATGTGCTTATGAGATCTTTGGAAGTAGTTTTTCTATCAGGATCTTCAATTTTTCTCTAATAATATTCATTCCTAATTATAGGTTGTGTAGCAAGATCAGTCAATTCTCCTAATCATCATCTACTCAGGACTGATGATGTGATCAGCTGTTGCCTTGACCTGAGTGCTCCAAGCATTTCATTTCGAATAAATGGGCAGCCAGTGCAGGGAATGTTTGAGAATTTCAACACAGATGGTCTTTTCTTTCCGGTTGTCAGCTTTTCAGCAGGGATAAAGTTCGTATCCACATCCAATTATTTCTTTGCTAAATTCTAATCTAGATCAGTGACTGTTGACATTGTAACTTTTTTTTAAAAGCAGATGTAGAGAGTATAGGTAACCTTAAATTGGTAGGGACTATACTAATTTGAGAACTGATTAAATTTGAAGGGACATTGTTTTTTTGAAATTGTTAAAAGAGGAAGTAAAGAAGAAGAATCAAGAGATGCATAACTACTACTACTTCCTCTTCCTCTTCCTCTTCCTCCTCTTCCTCTTCTTCTTCTTCTTCTTCATCATCATCAACTTATTTACTGTTATACTATTGCAACTGTTTTAACAATTTAGTGTTCATGTTGAAGATGTATGTGTTCTGTTATCAATTCTAATTTAATCTAAAATTAAGTGAATTATTTAATTCATTTAACTTGTTATTCTAAGGACCCATTGAACATAGTCAAGTTCAATTACAAGTAAATATGCATATAATTTTATTATTATTATTCCAAATTACATGGCATATGAAAATAACAAACTAAACCACAGCTAAAGGTAATTTCTATCAAGGTGAGCAAGAAAGTAAGTTAATTGCAGACAATTTAGGAAACACAGCACAAAAGAACCTAAGGTATTATAAAAACTGCTCAAATTCAGTATCTGCAAGTAGAACTTTGCAAGAAATATTTTATTTAATTAATATAGTCTGTCACATTGTACCTATCTTACAGAGTACGATTTTTGCTTGGAGGCCGCCATGGGGAATTTAAATTCCTTCCCCCTCTAGGATATGCTCCATGTTTTGAAGCTATCCTACCGAAAGAAAAGTTAAAAGTGGAACCCAGCAGGGAATATAAACAAGATTGCAATTGCTCAAGGGATCTCTTGGGACCAAATATGTCTTTGTCACAAGCAGCATTCACTCCAGTACCTGTAGATACCAGTCAGGTATGTAAAATATACATTGACATTAAACATGCATTAGATTTAATTTATATTATGTTAAAACTAGGAATAGTTGGATAACAAACACCATGTGACTGCTAGAAGTATTGTTATATCAATATCATCAATATCATAGTTTGAGATGGTAATCAGAATTCCACTTTCCAGACATTTATCAGATATTAATAGCATGTATTGGAATTAAGCTGAGTTTTGTATAATAAATGACAACATATATAGCCAGGAATAAAATATGTTGAGAAAATAGCAAACAACCTGGAAAAAGTACCTTAAGAAACCGTATTGGTCTGTACATGTAATAATGCCATAGTCCTTTTTCCCTCAAATTTGCCTGTTGATAAAATCCTTTATACATTTTTTTCAATTCAGATTTAAAATGACAGAACACACATCCACAGTCCCAGTCATTTTGACCTCTGTATAGGTGAATCCACAAGGTTAGAGTTATGCTTAAAGTCATATCAGACAAGCAAATTTATTTATAACATTTATATTTAACATTTTAAATATGTCAAGTGCAGTTCAGTGATTGTTCTGGAATCACCATAAATATGAATCCATTCTACATCATGGTTGTATTGGCTTCGTATATCCATTGGTTAGGAGATGACAATGCAAGCATTAAGATGCAAATTGCACAACTTACATGCTTGCATGCAAAATTGTGATGCAAGGCCATAATGGTGAAGCTTTCTGCATGACATCAAAATGCACATTTCTTATATGCACATTACAGCATTGTAGACAGGAGTGAATTCATTTGATAGCTATGTAAAATCTGACACAAATAATGTCCTCTGATTGGATGAATATTGTGTAAATGCTTAAGATAAAGCATCTGAGTGACAATGCTGTATGGCAATTTTAAATAACTTTTACTCTGCTGTTTTATTAATATAAGAATTATGCTGATGAACAGTGTTGGGTTCATGAATAGAGTTGGGTTCAGTGGAGAATGACAATGTTTTATCTGCAATTTCTTGCAGTTATATTTTGAATCTTGTTCTCTTAATTCTGAAGAAAACAGGTATGATAGATATTTTTAAAATGGAACGGTATTTCTAGAAATCATAAAGAGGTTGAAATAATTGGATTTTTAATTTTTTCAGCATCTAACTATAACTGAAAGTAGAAAAATATTTTTGTTAAAAGTTATATACAATACTGTATATGTGACATTAAGATATTTACAATACAGCCCTTTATATTTCTACTCAAAGGTAAATTTCGATTAGTTCATTAGGTTTTCTTTTTGGCAATGGGAATTTTAACCAGTAAAAAATAAGCCCACAAAATGACTGGGATAATTATTTCATTGGTTTGTTTTTTTCTTAATTGTACTGTTTGCCATTTTATTTTTTAACTGATTCACTCTTCTATTTTTAGATTGTATTACCTCCACATCTGGAAAGAATTAGAGAAAAACTAGCTGAGAATATCCATGAACTTTGGGTGATGAATAAAATTGAACTTGGATGGCAGTATGGACCAGTATGTACTTTTCTAAATTTAATATTTCATTAATTAATTCATATATGCTTATGTATATAATTTGGAAGTCTTTTTACTGCCTAAATATTAAATGACTGTTTTGGTTTTCCAATGAGTTTTGTATCGTGTAATAAAAATACTTTAAAAAATTACACAGAAATCCGATCAGGGATTCTACAGAGTATGGTCCAAAAAGTTAAGATGATGGCTGCAACAGGGCAATTAAAGCTTAATCTGTATTTTATGAACATCGTGTGTGCAACACATAAAAAGCAGGTGTTGTACCTATTGTAACCTCCATCTTGCCTTTTTGTCACCATTCTCTGCACTTGAAATAGTTCCATTGGCTACAATCATAGAGGAACAATCAGGGAGAACTAAAATCCAAGAGCTAAAAATTGCACACTTAAATAAGAGTGGAAAAACCAATGCACGAATATGTTTTTGTGTGGAATATTACAGAAAGATGGACTTGGGGTTTTTTGCAGGGAAATTCTGCTTCTTGTCAGTAGAATTGATCCTTTTAAACTACAATTGTAAAATAAACTGAAATTCTATTTTACAGATTAGAGATGACAACAAGCGGCAGCATCCCTGTTTGATAGAGTTTGCTAAACTGCCTGAACAAGAACGGAATTATAATCTTCAGATGTCACTAGAAACATTAAAGTAAGTCAGACGTATGTTTATATTTTTGCAAGTAAATTTATATGAATGCATGAATTCTTAATAGATTATGAAATTTGATATACATTATATAGGATTAGCAAAGTACTAGTTAATTTTCTGGATTGTGTCAATATAAATATGCATATTTACAAATAATTTCTTTTGATATATACTGATTACTCATACAATATGAGTAACCTTCATTTTTAATGAGAATTACAAAGCACTCACGTTGTTACTTTTAAACTATTTCTCAGTAATCATATATTATATAAATAGAAGAGAAAAAAAATTGCATACTGTATAAATCTGGATAGCAAAACAATTTGTAAATAAGTGATTACTGGTTTATGTGAATTTGAATATGAAAATCTACAATAAGATATCATAGCTATGAAATCATGGTTGATAATCATTTTCAAAAATATGATCAAAATAAGAAAAGACAAAACTCTTCCCATCATGTAACTATAATAATTACAATTATAACTATAATAATTACAGTCATGTAATTATAATAGTTACAATTGTGTAATTATAAAATTGCACAAATAACTATAGCCTTGCCATTCAGTTAGCACGTTTTCCTTGATTTAAATTACTTTAAATATAATGGTATTGTCTTTTAGAACATTGCTGGCATTAGGTTGTCATGTTGGAATTGCTGATGAGCATGCTGAAGAAAAGGTGAAGAAACTAAAACTTCCCAAAAAGTAAGTTTAAACTCAGACTATTAAGGGATGAGAATGCAAATATGTCTCCTGTATCCAGTCTACTAATATACAAATTGAAGATATCTGAACCTCCATATGATTATATGCTTGAGACAGAATATTTGTGTAATAAAAATTCCATCTGGAAATAAACAAAAATTAAGAATAAGTGATGTAATGTGGTACATTAATTAGGAAAGAGTCAGGAAGTTGATGTGTTTCATTTCTAAGGCCTATAAATTTTGGAATTTGATTCCTAAATTATTGCATTGATTACTAATTCCAGTACAAGGAAATGAATGACCTGAATCTAATAACAATTAATGCCAAAACAATGCAATGATCAAGACTTAAGTTTTTATATTCATAAAAATTCATTAACGTTTTTAATTTTTTTTAACAGTTATCTATTATCAAGCGGATATAAACCTGCTCCTATGGATCTAAGTTGTATCAAGTTGACTCCATCTCAGGAATCCATGGTTGATAAACTCGCAGAGAATGCTCACAATGTATGGGCAAGAGATCGTATAAGGCAGGGATGGACATATGGAATTCAACAGGTAAGTCCAGACATACTAGAATCTTTATAGTAATCATATTATGGAACCAAATGTCTGACAATGGTGAAATAGATAAAATGTTTTGGAGTTTTACTTTTTTTTTTTATTAAAAAGTTTTACAAACAAAGTTATACGTTTCCCCCCCCTTCCCCCCCTTGATATTCTTGATAATAAGTACATTTAATTCCCTGTTACATTTCCAAATTTTTCCGGGGCCGTTCTTTTACCACTTCCTTTATTCCCACCTTCCTTGCTTCCACCCCTCCTCCCTTCTTTCTTTCCTTCCTTCTTCACTCCTTCTCCCTCCTACTTCCCATTCTCCACCCCCACTCCTCTCCTCATTCCACCCCCTAACCTTCTCCACCACTCCTCTAACCCCTCCCTCTCTGCCTCACCTCCTTTCCTACTCACCATTCCACCCTCTTAATCCTTCCCCTCTCTCCAGATATTCCCCTTTTCAATACAATCTCAAGTGGTATTTGAGCAGCCCCGACTTCTCAGTTGTGTTTACATCTATATAAAATTACATCCCCAACCCCCCAACCCACCCCTCCCCAACCTTGACCTCCCCAAGCAGTAACAGAGTATTACAATAACAAACATAAACTAATACTAAAATATACTAACATACTAAAAAGAAAATACAAAATTTCCCGTGAATCCTTTAACTCCTCTACTTAAAATTTTTCAGCCTCCCTAAAAATACAAGTAACATTAATAAAAGAAAAAAAAAACTCAATAAAAGTAAAAATAAAAAGAGAAAGAGAAAAAAATAAAATAAAACCTAACACAAAATCCTAAATTAATATCCTACCCTGCTCCAAAATAAAATAGTGATGATATTTAACTTTAGAATATACAATTACAGTTTTACATTACATTAACAATAAAACTAAAATTATATTTTTAACTTGTTAAAATTAAACATCAATTGAACTTTTTTTAAAATTGTTACAACTATAAATCCCCAACCATCCAAAGGGTAAGTTAGTTTTAACTTTAGACATTGTAATCTTCTCCAAAATAAAATAATAGTATTAATTTTAAAGTATGCATTTACAATTTTACATTACCTTAACAATTAAAACTAAAATTATCAACCTTTTTTTTAACTTATAAAAATTAAACATCATTTAAGCTTTTAAAATCATCACAAGTATAAACCCCCAGCCTTCCAGAGGGTAAATTTTTTTAACTTTGAACATTATAATAATAAGAAAAAAACAAGAGAAAAAAGAGAAAAAAAAACCTTATCCATCTTTAAATATTAAACATCCATGACTTTTAAAACCATTATTACTAAAAATCTTCCATCTTCTTAAATTTGCATAACAATAATAATTAAATTATTAACCATCTTATTAACTTGTTAAAATTAAACATCCATAAAGCTTTTTAAATCATTACAAGTATAAATCCCCAACCTTCCGGAGGGTAAATTGTTTTTACCTTAGGCATTGTAATAAAAAAAAAACAAGAAGAAAGACAAAAGAAAACCTCCATAACCTCTAAAACCATCATTACTAAAAAATCTTCCATTTTCTTCTTAAATTTCTTCCAATCCTTTAATTGCCATAGTTCTTTCCATATTTTTCCAGGCCCTCCTAGCCGTTTCTTAAACTTGCTCTGAGGCTGATGTATCACAAAAATCCCCTTAAGTTTTAAAGTCTGCTCCTTTGGCTTGAACTTGTAGTTCTGACTCCACCATTCTTTACTTGTATCATCCAACAAATTATTCCTTTGTGCATCGAGCCTCCAATTACCAAATAGTTCCTCCACTTGCATTAATTTATTCAGTTGCAGTTCTTCTATAAACAAATTAGGAGTGTCCATCAGAACTTCTATTTTGATCATATCCCCCAACATACAGGTCTCTGCATCTTGTATCTCCTTCTGTAAAATTTGCTGAGTTCCATCCTCTGGATTCTCCAACAACATTTCATTATCAGACTTCTTTTGAATTAGAACCAAAATGTTAAATATAATTAAGTCTGAAAGTTCTTGAAAAATCTCTGCAAATCCAATTTGAATGTCCTTTAATTCTAAAAGCAATGATCCTGCAGATCCAACTTGAGCCATTGTTCCAACTTTTACTTCTGTTCCAAAGCAACTCTAAGCTTTCTTTGTAGCTGTTTGTCTGCTAGAAATGTAGCAAGCTTTAACAATCACTTTCACTAAGCGCCATTTCCCCCCCTCCCCAAAGTTTTAAACGGAGTTAAAGATTACACAAATCCATTTCCCTCTCTCCTGCTCTGCTTAGCCAGCTTCTTAGTTTCAATTCCAAATCAGGTAAAATTAAAAGTGAATCTTAAAATTTTCTTCCCTTAAGATGTTTTTAGTTGCTGGTGCGGTCGCGGCTTGTGGTTCTGCGAAGGCAGAGACGTTTCCGGTCCGGAGCAATTGGCTGGTTTCTGGGGAACTCAGCCTTCCACCCCCACAGAAATCCTTCTGGGGGCTTTGGTGAGTTCTACCCCCACCAGCCGGCTCTTGCCTTTCCCCTTTGCCTGGGGAAAGGTTTTTCAAACCTCCCGACGGCGTTGGATTGCCGTTCGGGGGTTTTTACAAGACCGCGAAGCGGGCGCTCTCATTCGGGCGCCTTCCAAGCTCGCGGAGCTGCCAGAAGTTCTTGAGTTTTACTTTTTTGACTTCAAGTTAATTGATATGTTTTCAGAACTAAACCTTTCAAAAGTGGAGATTTGGACACATTGAGGAAAACAAGCTCTCCTTCCCTATTGTGTCATCACAGTAATGTTTCTGATATCAAGCAAAAATTGATACTGTACAGTATAACCATGTAATTGTGCATTATATTAAGCTTACTAACATAATTGCAATAAACTCACTAACAGTTCCATTTATTAGCTACTAAAATACCTCCACAGTGCCCTAGTGAGTTTGTAGTGGGTTATTTTACTAGTTAATAACTGATAATAGTTAATTAACACTACAAAAAGTTGAATAGTTGGGTACACACAAAGTTGGGCATGTACACACACACAAATAGCTGAACATCTTGTAGAATTTGATCCAATATTCACACCCGTTGAGTTAGTTTTAAAGTGCGTTTTTGTTTCAAGTATTGGCCAATCCCCCTATTAGGAATATTTGATAAGCTCCACTTTTATCTGTTTCTAAATGTGTTGAATAGCTTCAGGAACCTACCTGATTCTTCCTTCCAGGTTGGTGCAGATCTACGGTATTTACAATATTAGAAAAACTGGGTGTTAAAGCTTTAAATTATTTTTCATAATTTTTATACTGTATAGGATGTGAAGAACCGTCGAAATCCTCGCCTTGTCCCCTATACACTTCTAGATGATCGCACTAAGAAATCAAACAAAGATAGTCTTCGAGAAGCAGTTCGTACTCTCATCAATTATGGATATAACCTTGAAGCTCCAGATCAAGACCATGGTACTGAAATTATATTGAAACAGGTTTTTTAAAAATATATTATTGTATATGCTATTAATTCAAGGAAGGTAAGAATGTCCCATTTTTAATTTTGCTTTAACTTTCCAAAATAAATTCATATTTATTTTTATATTTCTAATTATTTGAATTTTTTGATTCCCTCCACCCAAATGCTCCATTAAAATAGTTCAATCAATCAATTAGAATAGAGCTGAAAGGGACCTTGGAGGTCTTCTAGTCCAACTCCTGCTTAAGCAGGAGACCCTATACAACTTGAGAAGGTGGCTGGCCAGTCTCTTCTTAAAAACTTCCAATGATGAAGCACCCACAACTTCTGAAGGCAAGCTGTTCCTTCAGTTCAGTTCCTTGAGCATTCCTTTTGAAGTCCCCTTGTTTAGAAAGTAACTAACACTGGTATAATCTAGAATGGATGTTTACATGTAGTAAGCATTTCATCAACAAAAGAAAGTTTGTCTCATTCTAACACACTTGGATTCCTCGGAGAGTTGGGTGGCATAGAAATACGATTGTACTTGTGAGTGGCTACTAGGAAAATAATGTCAAATCTGCTAAGGTTTCAATCCATTTCAAAAGGGGGGTAGTAAGTGCAGTTCTTTTGTCCATTATTTGTCATTTTATTTCTCTTTTGCAAACATTGGACTTAAGTACTTTGTAAAAAGGTTCTCCTTTTCTTTTTAAAACTTCGCTAAGTCTTGAAGAATTGTTGAGAAAATAGAAGATGTTTTCTTGCCTTTCCTTTAGACTGCCAGTCTGATAAAAGGGATCCTAACTTTTCCAAAACTTTTCAAACCAGTACTGATGATGTTACCTAGTTTGGGTAATGAAATGTCTGCAAGCAAACAAGCAAGCTCAGAGAGCACCAACGACCTCTCATGTCAACCCTGAGCTACAAATATTCTCCTTTATTAGTACCATAACCATACCTAACTTTTAAAAATTTAGATAATGTGGTTTAATTTTTACATAAAAATATATATCCTTAAATTTTGAACTTTTGCAGCTGCAAGGCCTGATGTGTTTGATGGCATGATAGAAAGGTTCAGGATATTCCGAACAGAAAAAACATATGCTGTAAAAACTGGGAAGTGGTACTTTGAATTTGAAGCAATAACCGCTGGAGATATGAGAATTGGCTGGGCCAGGCCAGGTTGTCAGCCAGAGCAAGAGCTCGGCTCAGATGATCAAGCATTTGTATTTGATGGTTTCAAGGTATGTGTTCATTTTTTGAGACGGCAAAAAATATTGGCCTTGCTGTGTTTCTCTTGGTTTTTCCATAGAACGTCAGGACCTATCAATTAAAGAATTGAATTGAGACCTAGAGGGTTAGATACAGATCTACATCTGAGTTACAGGTATTTCTTGACTTTGAATAGTTCGTAGCCGTTACTTAGTAGAAGTTACAATGGTACTGAAAAAATGTAACAATTTTTCATGCTTACAAGCACTACAGCATTCCCAGGGTCATGTGATTTACATTTGAATGCTTGAAGGCTAACTTACATTTATGATGGTTGCAGTGTCCCAGGGTCATGTGGTCATCTTTTGCAACCTTCTGACAAGCAAAGTCAACGGGGAAACCAGATTCACTTAACAACCGGGTTACTATTTAACAACTGCAGTGATTCCCTTAACAAATGTGGCAATAAAAGTCATAAAATGGGGCAAAATTCATTTAACAAATTTCTCACTTAGCAACATAAAGTTTGGACTCAGTTGTGGTAGTAAATTGAAGACTACCTTTACTTCCCCCAGTAGATAATATATAAAGCTTAATTAGTGGGGGATAAACACATTTGTTGTCAATTCTAACATTGGAGTAGTAGATTTTAGTAGGTTTTCTGAACCTCCCTGTCATTTATTTCAAATTGATCTTTCAAATAGGAAAAGGAGAATAAAAATAAGCATTTTTGCCCTTATGTTCTCTACCATAAAGTGTGGTCTTATGTACTAAGTGAATTGTTCGTTGAATTACAAGTGAATTGTAATCTGTATGTTAAAACATAACAAACTTATGTTATGAGATATGTCCTTATGGCAAATGGGATCTGCAATATAGCGAATGTAAAGGTTGGAAGGCACCTTACAGATGATCTAGTTCAAAGCCCTGGCCATACAGGAGTCCACTACCACAGTTGTCCATATATCTTGGGAAGAGAGGGATTTGCTTCTTCTAAAATAACAGAGAACTCCCTTTTCTCCTTAAAAGGAGTAACAGTAAAATTATTGAGAATAATGTATAATGTGCTCATAAATTATTTTCCAAAAATATTGAATGTTACTGATTCTCTAGAAATTGTGGCACAGTTGATGTGTTTTAAAAATTATTTTTATATAATTAATTGTAAGATTTACAATTGAAATCTACTTACAGAGCTAAGCATTTTTAAACAATGCTAAAATCATAAAAATAATAGTTTTTCATAGACTCTTTTATTATCTAGGCCCAGCGATGGCACCAGGGAAATGAGCATTTTGGCCGTACTTGGTTAACAGCAGATATTGTGGGATGCATGGTGGATCTGAATGAACACACCATGATGTTTACGCTAAATGGTGAAATCCTTCTTGATGACTCAGGTTCTGAACTTGCATTTAAAGATTTTGAGGTTGGTGATGGTAAGTTCTTGAGCAAATTTGTGCTGCTTTTGGGCTGCCTCAGCAAGTTTTTCCTTGCTGTCTTAAAACCAGCCATTAGTTTATTTCAGCCAAAGGTTATGGCTCAGGCAAAAATTACCTCAAGGATTCTATGTGTGAGCCATCAGCATTCTTGGATTTTGGTACTGAAATATGATAGCAAAAGTGGCTGGCTTTTGGTGCAACCATGACTGCTATTTGTGGGTGGTGGGTGGGTGGGGTTTCAGTATACAAATGCAGTCAGTTTGTCTTGGAACCTCCAATTTGATTACAGTTATTAACTACTTCCACCTTAAATTTGTCCAGTAAAGAGACCAAAAATGTTTGCGTACACCACACATCTAAGGATGTAACAACTTGTATTGTGGTCCTTCAGAACATCAAGAGGCTGAATTATGGTCCTTGACCTATCAGACATTGTCTATATCTGATTTAATTGTATATCATCATGGCAGGCAGCTGACCTCTTTCTTCCATATTAAATCTGTCCAGGACAATAGATAAATCCATTAGATTTTACTCTATAGATAAGGTCTAGTTTATGGACAGATTTGTAATAGTCTGGGGTGCTGAACAATTACTTGTGCAGCTAGAGAATGAATGAGTATAGTAAGGCTTCTTTTATATTTCTAAATGTTGATTAAAGAAACATAGAATTAGAAGGGAATTTAGACCATCAAAGTTCCATGCCTACACAGTGCAGGAATCCAAATTAAATGATCTCTGATAGATGTTTGTCCAAGCCAGTCTGAATTAATGAAGAGCTCACCATGATTGTAGGTAATTGATTTCAGTACTGAATTGCTCTCGCTATTAGGAAATATTGGTTGGATAATTGGTAGCGGACTCTTAACAATAGTACTGTTTCCTTTTTCCACTTATTTTATCCTCTTTTCTTATTCTTATCTATTTTCTTATTCATATAGATGGAATATATTGTGCATTTTGAAGATTTGATTGGAGTTGTCTAGTTTATAAGGAAAAGTCAAATTAAGTATATGAGAACAGTTGTTAATATTTATCATTTACATATCATATATGTCATTTTTGCAGGCTTTATACCTGCCTGTAGCCTGGGATTGTCACAGGTGGGCAGAATGAACTTCGGCAAAGATGTTAGCACTTTGAAATATTTCACTATTTGTGGCTTACAAGAAGGCTATGAACCTTTTGCTGTGAATACAAATCGTGACGTTACTATATGGCTGAGCAAAAGATTACCTCAGTTTCTTCCAGTACCAGCAAATCATGAACATATTGAGGTTTGACTCCTTAATTTATTTTGGAGACTGAACATAGTAAGCAGTTAATACAGTATGTAGCATATATATAGTAAAGCTGTCAAAATATTATTATTATTATTATTATTATTATTATTATTATTATTATTATTATCAACAACAACAATAACAACACTATATTATTATCCTTTCTATGTATTTACCTGAAAATGTAGAATGTAAAATTAAAGAGATAACTAGCATATTTTTTATCTGTAAGCCCAAAGACTTTGAGTTAAAGGGAAAACGCAGGGTTTTTATATGTATTCATAATAATTCTTAATCCACCTGCATATTTTTATAACAAAACTTTTGTTGTCTTTCAGAGTCCAATATTAGGTTAATACAAAAAAACCCCCAAAACAATAGGCTGAAATTATGCCTTTTATTCTCTATAGGAAATTTTTAACCTATATCTAATGTAATTAAAACAGAGTTGTGTATGAATCTAATATCAGGCTTTTTTTCGCATTTTCTAGTTTTGTGGAACTCAGATATCTTTTCTGTAATGGTGCTTCATTCTCCTACCCCTTCTCTGAGTCAAAACTACATTTCATCACACCTGCTGCAATATTACAGAGGGCAAGAATAAACATATATTTATTTATATACTATGAGAAACCATTAAGCATAAGAAAAGACAACATTTTGTTTTATGTTTCCATACATTTTACAAATGAGTTTTTGCATTTTATAGGTTACAAGGATTGATGGAACTGCAGATAGTTCTCCATGCTTGAAAGTCACACAGAAGTCCTTTGGATCTCAAAACAGCAAAACAGACATCATGTTTTATCGTCTAAGCATGCCCATTGAATGTGCAGAAGTGTTTTCTAAAATGCCTGGAGGAGGAATGCCAAATTCTAATCTTTTTGGCCCAAAGAGTGATTTGGATGATTATGATGCAGATTCTGATTTTGAAGTTCTCATGAAGACTGCTCATGGTCATCTTGTACCTGACCGTGTAGAAAAAGAAGCCGCAAAATCAGAGTTCAATAACCATAAAGATTATACACAAGAGAAACCTTCACGCCTCAAACAAAGGTCAGATAGTTTGATCTCTTCAGGTGTTTTACACACTGTTCACTTTCAAGGATACAAATAAATGTCTTTCTTGCCAGATCGTCAATGAATTTCATTGTGATGTCTCCTGAATAAAAAGGGCAACAATTTCTGTCTTTAAATGTTCGCTTTCTCTATGTTCCAGCTTTCCTATTCATGAAATATAAATGAAACATGGACAAGTTTCTATAAAATTTTAATGTAACAATTATAAATCTGCAACTGTAAAGAGATATTTGCTGTCCTGACCAGGAGTGAAATCTAAAATTTGTTACGATCGGTTCTGTGAGCATGGCTGGGGGGGGGGGGGGGGGGATGTGGCTGGGTGGGCGTGGCCATTTTTTTTAAACTTTTAAAACCATTTTTTACATGTAAAGCCATGTAAAAAAATGCTTTCAAAAGTCTCTGACGATCCCAGCTGAGTTGCCTGATCGGCAGGCAACTCAGCTGGGATCTTCAGAGCTTGGATCATCAGAGCCATTTAAAAGAAAAAACTTTTTTTCTTTTAAATGGCTTTGACGATCCCAGCTGAGTTGCCTGATTAGCAAGCAACTCAGCTGGGATCGTCAGAGCTTGGATCGTCAGAGCCATCTCTGGTGATCCAAGCTCAGTTGCCTGATTAGCAGGCAACTCAGCTAGGATCATCAGAGCCATTTAAAAGGAAAAAAAAGGCTCTGATGATCGCGCGGCTCAACTGGGCATGGGGGGCGTGGGCAGGGATTTTTGCTACCGGTTCTCCGAACTGCCCGCTGCCATCTCTACCTACTCGCCTGAGCTGGTCCGAACCGGGAGCATTTCACCCCTGGTCCTGACCCTGAAATATGTTAGCTGATATTAACAACTTTACACATTTTGACCAAGTGTGTAAAAAGGGCCAAATTGAATTGAGTGAATATCATGATACCTTCAAATTCAGCTTTATTTGATGGAAGATACAGGATTATTCTGAATCAACTGATATAAATAAGAGGTATTCACTCTTTTTCATTTTTATACATTACAGATTTATGCTGAAAAGGACGAAGCCAGACTACAGCACAAGCCATTCTGCAAGACTAACTGAAGATGTCCTAGCAGATGAACGAGATGATTATGATTATCTAATGCAAACCTCTACAGTATGACAATTTAGTGTTAATATTTCCATTAAGGATAGATTAAAATTATCAAATATGATAAGAGGATATTATATATTACCTGTATATCCCTATGAAGCAGAAATGATTGGAATTGTCTTAAAGAATTGCTCTTAAACTGCAAGCTTTAACTAACATTTCATGAGAATAAATTTTCATTTGAAATGCTAATTTAAAAAAAAAAACTTGGTTTTCCATCCCTCTTATGCATGGATGGTATGAGATGGAGAAATAGAGGTAGAATGTGTTCAGTGGTGCCATTTGTTCTGAGCCTTGATTTATTGGCTATTTAACTCAGCATCTTCTCTTTTGCTCCCTGAATTAGTCTTGTTTGTCACTATGTGCTGCTAATTATTATTTCCATATGAAATAGATTAGCAAAATAACAAGACTGGGAAAACTATTTAATTTAAAACATTAAAAAAATAATTTATTTTAATACAAAAATAATACAATATAATGGGATGCAATGATACAATAATAATAGCAACAAATTACCAAGCCAGTTTGGTGTAGTGGTTAAGATGTTGACCTGGAACCAAGAGACTGTGAGTTTAGTCCCACCTGAGGCACGAAAGCTGTCTTAGTGAGTTTGGATCAGTCATATTCTCTCAGTCCACCTCATGTCACAGGGTTGTTGTGTGGGGGTGGGGGGGTGGGAGGAGAAAGAAAGAAGAAGGAGTATTATGGATGTACCCTGCCTTGAGTTACTTTTAAAGTAATAAAGGCAGGGTACATGCATAATACTTCTTTCTCTTTCTCTCCCCCCCTCCCAACAACCCTGAATGAATGAATGAATAAATGAACAAATGAGAAGGAAGGGAGGGAGGAAGGAAGGATGGACTAAGGCCACTGAGAACAAAACAGCTAACGAAAACCTTAATGATGGTCCAACTTATGCTAGATCTCCTCCTTAAAAAGTCAAGTTTTGAATTTCAAAACATAATAGGTTGAGTAGTAGTTTGGTCTCAGGTGATTAGCAATTTCAAACTGGGGCTGTAATAGAGAAGTTCTTTGTGCCGATAGGTAGCAGTGTCTAAGAGAAGGGACCTAGCTCAATCTTATTAGATGAGCAGACTTTGCTACTAGGAGATCTCGTAGATATCCAGGCCCTGACCTATATAGGTCTTTAAAGGTGACAAGCATTTTGAGTTGCACCTAAAAGCCAATTGGTAGCCATTGTAGCTCTTTAAGTTGGGTTCTTGCATGGGAGAAATTCAGAACTCACATTACCACAGAAGCCAGCTGTATTCTGCATTGCTTGTAATTTTTGGATTGGCTGCTATTGAGGTAGTTGCACATAGACTGAATTACTATAGTCCAAAATATATAACGATTGGAATATGTTCACTACAGCATTGTAATTAGTTTCCTGTGCTAAAGTTTGCTCTAAGTGTTGGAATGGGTTTCATATTAGCCTCATTGAAGAGTTCTGAATTTAGGAGTTGATAAAGCAGTCCATATCTTCAGTTTGATTTTGCAGGGATGTGAGTCTGTTAAAGAACTTTTTACCTGTTAAAAAAGTTGCCACAACTGTCAATAGCTTCTATAAGGAAAAGAATTAAGAATATGTGACACTGCGAAATAAAAAACAATCAGTATGTTGTAGGGCATGGAATTGATTTGTACCATATACTTTATAACAATCATATAATTAAATATATTTATAGAGAAATAAATGTTTAATATTTGTAATAAAAATTGCACATATAGAAATAAATGAAACCTTTTCCAGAGGTTTACATATGCTGTGCTACTTGTAAATGGAGAATAATTTACTGAAAATATCAACTATATGGTTTATGAATAGAAAGATAAACTTACTAAATATTCCTACCTCCGGCATTGAGGAATACAAAGGCTATATGCCCTTGCATTGTCTCCCAAATCTTTTGGTGTTAAGAACAGTTTGTGGACCTTACAGAATCTATTGATTTTGTTTGGATGAAGCAAGTAGGGAAGTTTGTATTGCTAAAGCTAAAAATGGATGTATCTGTAGGAAAATTCACATTGTCTTCATTCATTGATTCCTCCCTGAAAATTGATGGCAGAGTAGGACTCTTGGAGTTGACATGCAAAGCTTTGTGTTGTAAGTACATTGCTTCCATGAAATAAACAAGGAATTCAAGAAATTAGTATGAAACTGATAGAGCCACATTTACTGTACATCAGGAAAGTTTGAGTAAACTTATGACCACACTTGAGCCCAAAATGTTTGTTACTAAACAAGACAACAGTTAAGTGAGTTATGCCTCATTTTACGTCCTTTTTGCAATGGTTGTTAATCATGCAGTCATTAAGCGAATCTGGGTTCCCTCATTGACTTTGATTGTCAGAAACTCCTTAGGAAGGTTGTAAATGATAATCCCAGTACCCGGGACACCTGCAATCATTGTAACTGGTGGTACATGCCAGTTGCCAAGCTGATCATATAACTCTGAGGGTGCTGCAACACCCATGTGTGAGAACTGGTCAGAAGTCACTTTGTTCAGTGCTGTTGAACAGTCATTAAAGGAATGGTTGTAAGTCAAGGACTACTTGTATTGATTAATATGTGGGAGAGGAAAATGAAAAATGTATTTAGGGAAAGAAAGGTAAAGAAATAAGCCATTAGTAATTGTTTTTTCATTTTTATTTTTTTC
This sequence comes from Ptyas mucosa, assembly GCA_012654045.1. Classification (NCBI taxonomy): domain Eukaryota; kingdom Metazoa; phylum Chordata; class Lepidosauria; order Squamata; family Colubridae; genus Ptyas; species Ptyas mucosa. The sequence goes on from WNWU01000005.1 coordinate 24,107,735, forward strand.
TGATGTAGGGAAATACCAAAATATTTCCCTTCAGGAATATTCATAGCTCATTAGAAAAACACTGCGAGCATGAGATTCTTTCCAATATTTCTAATTCTGATTCTGAATTTAAAAGGAGACAAAAAGTTAGAAACATATAAAATTATGTTGTAATAGAATAATCAACCGAAAGTAAATGAAAATAAATGCAGTTATCAAAGATGGAATAGAAACTTAGCTCCAACAATTTAGCTTAAGAACAAATTAGTAAATGATTGCACTTAGCATAAAAACCACGGTAATCTCTCCTGAAAAATTTGGATTTTTGGTTGGTCTCAATATTTAATTGGTTTCAAAGCAAATAACTAATATGTGGAACTTATGTATCTTACATAAGTTCCACATATTAGTTGTAATATAAATTAGTAAATGATTGCACTTAGCATAAGAACCACGGTAATCTCTCCTGAAAAATTTGGATTTTTGGTTGGTCTCAATATTTAATTGGTTTCAAAGCAAATAACTAATATGTGGAACTTCAAGTATCAATAGGTTAATAAAGAATAAGCCAGGAAAAAAAAGTTTGTTTGCTTGTTTATTGTAATATTTAGAAATTGCCCAGCTCCCTCATAGAACAACTCATAAAGTGAAATTTAAGCATTTGTATATATATCTTATTATATGAGAAAGCAAAACTTTCTTTAAATTAATAGGGGAGAAACTGATTGATGATAAGACTTTGACTCTTACATGGTCCTAGAGATTTTATTCTTGCTTCTAGCAATTACTTAAGCTTCTGGGTTTGGCGTTATTTTCAGAACAAGATGGATTTTTCAGAAAAAATAATTCAGGATAGTATTGGATCAAAGTGAAATATTAATATTATGGATAATATTTTTTATGTCTTGACAGTATTATTATTCTGTACGTATATTTCCTGGACAAGAACCTGCTAATGTTTGGGTAGGCTGGATTACATCCGATTTCCATCAATATGACACAAACTTTGATTTGGACAGAGTCCGTACTGTTACAGTAACCTTAGGAGATGAAAAAGGGAAAGTTCATGAGAGGTTGGCTTTATTTTTCTCTTATTTAGAAATAGTTGATATCAAATCATTCTATTGTGTCAGTGTATATATTTTCCAGTTAAAACTGTAATATTTATTAAGATTGATATCTTGCATATTATTTATTATTTATAGTAACATGAATATTAGATGTTGCTGTATTTCATTTGATAGGTACTCCATTTTTTAAAATGAAGTTTTTTTTCTGTTAGCATTCGATTATAAAATCCTGAAACTCAATATTGTATTAAGGGGCTTCATTGGAATGAAGATTTATATTTATTTTGCAATCCACACCTAAGTGTGAGCAAAATACAATTATCACATTTAATGAATTTTAAATGTGGAATCCAAAAGTTATATTTTAGTCTCTGTAATAGAAGTGTATTTACCCGTATTTTCCGGTGTATAAGATGACTGGGCGTATAAGTCAACCCCCTACTTTTCCTATTAAAATATAGGGTTTGGGCTATACTCGCCATATAAGACTACCCCTCAATGTTGTCGGTGCTCCTGTAGCGTCATTGGTCAGCGTTGGCAACTCAGATTCGGGAAGCTGTGCCGATCTTGTCAAGGCTGCATGCCGCTGAATGCTGGACCCAGCTGGTTGCTGCGCGGAGCTTCCCCAACGCTCCGACTTCCCCAGACAGGTGGGGCTCACCATCACTGGGGGTCAGCTGGGGAAGTCGGCGCGTTGGTAGGCTTATACCTGGCATATAAGACGACCCCCGACTTTTGAGATGATTTTCCTGTGTTAAAAAGTAGTCTTATACACCAGAAAATACAGTAAGTGTTAATTCCCTGGAGGTTATAACTCTATCCTGTTCTAGCATGATTAAGAAATACATCTCTCTGTGACTTTATAGATAGTCATAGTAGCCTAATATCCCAATCATAGCACTCTCAAATGAAAGGGTTAGTGTGCATCTCGGTGTAGGCCACAATGGCTCTCTCCATCCTCCCTTCTATTTATAGAATAGAATTCTTTATTGGCCAAGTGTGATTGGACATACAAGGAATTTGTCTCCAGAGCATAAACTCTCAGTGTACATACAGTACAAGCAACAAGTGATAAATCATGATCATAATCATCAAATACAATCATAATAAATCACAAGGTACAACACTCAGTGATAGTCATAGAATACTAAATGAGCAATCAGGATCAATCATAATAGGTTACTAAATAAAAGCAATCAATATAAATCATACGATGCAAACAACAAAGTAATAATCATAAGGAGCTAAGGAAATAGGTAATAGGAAAGATGAGAATGTTAATAGTAATACAGCCCTACTAGGTGGTTTGTTTAGTCTAGTAGCGATGGCCTTTAGAAAAAGATATGCAACTTAAATTTGAATTGTAGTTATTATTATGTCTGCTCATGAAATTTAATAATATTCATCTATTGTTTATTCTAAAAATTAAATGCAAATCTAAATATGCCAGAGAGATTTATTTAAAAAACCCTATCTAACCATTGTTTCTAGCTTCATCAAGAATGGATTGAGCATTGGATAAGAATTCTTTCCTTTGCCTCTCCCTCTTATTCTAGTGGGCATCTCATTATTTTTTAGATTTTATTAAATTAGAGCTCTTCATTTTATCTAATATAGGGAATTCTGGGTTTTATTAGTTAACAGTCCTTCTTGCATCCTCATTTATAACTGACATTAAAATAGAGTGTTCTAGTTCTTATTTGAGAAGGAATTCTATATTAATACAAGCCACTTAAATGAGAGGGGCAAGGAAGGAGCACTCTCTTAGATATTTATTTATTTTTGCTTAATAAATACATTCATGAATGTATTATTTTCTGATATATGAAGTTTTGAATAATTGACTGAAAAAAGCCATTATATGAAACCTAGAGCTAGATCTCTGTGAAGTCCTAGTATAATACATGTGATTTAAGCATTCATTGTCATTGATATAATTGCAATAAAATAAATCTAATTTTAGCTGTATGTATTTATTTGTTTGTTTGCTTGCTTGTTTACAGTATTCTTAATAACTGTATTACAAATTGTCCCATGAGAGCATTAGCAGATTTAAAGAAAAACACATTAAAACTGTCATCATGAAGAATATCTAATACCTGTAGTACTCTTAGAAAACTATACATGCTGTTTTAGCTTCTCTCTGCTTGGAAATGCTCTACACATGTATTAGTGGGAATTTCCCGTTGGTGAGCAAATATGTCTTAATATGGAAGAGAACTGGATAGATCACAGATATGGCAGAGCCTAATGGAGTTTGGGAACTTGTCTTGTAACATTAACCTATTCTCAACCTTTTGAAATGCAGTATCAAACGAAGCAACTGCTATATGGTGTGTGCCGGAGAAAGCATGAGTCCAGGGCAAGGACGCAATAATAATGGATTAGAGATTGGTTGCTTGGTTGATGTTGCAACTGGTATCCTATCCTTCACTACCAATGGCAAAGAATTAAGCACTTATTATCAGGTAATGATTTTTTCCCCTTCGTTATAGGTTGCCCAACAAAATCTGATTTATTTTTTAAAAGAACATATTTATTATATTTGAAAAGAAAATAGTAATTTCCCCAAATTTTAGTTTTGGATAGTAGCTTATGAAAGATTTACAACTTTATTGTGGCAAATGCTTCACTTAATAAAGTTCTTGTCTGCAAACTATCTTTATACTTACTTTGACTTATACTATTTTATTTCTATTTGTTTTTTACTTAGGTGGAACCAAGTACTAAATTATTTCCTGCAGTATTTGCACAAGCCACAAGCCCTAACGTTTTCCAATTTGAATTGGGACGAATAAAGGTAACTATCACCCATTTAGTTTATTGTATTTAAAACATTCCTGATACTCTGGTTCCAACTTTTTACAATAGTAACAAAAGTGGGATAATTTTTTCCTAATCCACTGGTAGAAGTGTGGACATTTCCTTTCTCATTATCTATCAACTATATTGAGAGGAAAATCTTGAATACCGTATATACTCGAGTATAAGCCGAGTTTTTCAGCCCCTTTTTCAGCCTGAAAAACGCCCCCTCGGCTTATACACGGGTCACGAAAAAAATGACTTTCCCTGCAAGCTAGGAAACAGCGGGAGAACAGGGTTTGCTTACCCCGCCCACTCCCAATCTATTGGGACTGCCTCCTGAGTTCCAGCTGATGGCTAGAGGGGAAAAAACACTTTAAATTCTTGCCCTGGGGCTTCAAAGGCCCCCCCTACAGCTGATCAGGGTTAAAAGAAAACAAATGAGAAGATCGGTGCCAGCTGCAAAAAGGTGCCTTCTGCAAAGAGCACATTTTTTTTAAAAAGGTGCCTTCTGCAAAGAGCATATTTTTTTTAAAAAAGGTGCCTGCTGCAAAGAGCACATTTTTTTTAAAAAGGTGCCTGCTGCAAAGAGCACATTTTTTTCTCCTTCTGCTGAAACCCAAAGCGAAACTAAAACAGCTTGTTGGCTTTGCTGTTTGCTAAGGCAGATTTGATTTCTAGGTTGGTGCAAACAATGGGAAATTTATGGCAAATGGCAAAAGAGGGGAGTTCAAGATTTTAAAACACAAAAGAAAAAAAAGCTCTATTTAAATAGGGAATTGTAATAATTGAGATATTATTAATTGTATATTGTGTTGAAAGCAGAAGGTTAAGTTGTGGTTTGGAAGAATATTGGGGGAAATTATTTGGTTTATTATTATTGGTAAATGTAATTAATTGATTTGTAAGAAATTGGATTGCATGGAAATAATTGGAATATTCAATATTCAAAGAAAATACATTGTATGTTTGTATGTGTGTTTCTAATTATTGCTATTTATTCATATTTGTTCTCTTTTATTCTTTAAAGTTTAACAATTCATTCTTTATCTTAATATCTTTATATGTGTTTGGGGTTGGTTTTCTTCCCTTTCATCTTTTTTATTGTACAGCAATCTTTCTCCTCAAACCTACCACCTCTTTTCTTTCCTTCTTACTTTCTCTTCCCCCCCTTCTTCTCCTCCCTACTTCCTCTTCCTTTCTTCTTCTCCTCCTCTCTTCCTCCCTCTCCTTTTATGCACATGGACTACTCAGAGGGCTCAAAAAGTTATTTTTGACTGGTCCTCGCACTTGTGACCAGTCCTTGAACTTACGACTGTCCTCACATTTTACGTTTTGGCCCTATCTTGTCACCATGGTGAAGAGAAGCAGTTGTGAAATGAGTGACACCGTTTTTAAGAATGCTACAATGGGCATAAACGATGACCAGTCATAAGTGCGAAGACCGGTCAAAAGTGCGAGGACCTGTCAGAAATCACTTTTTTCAGCCCTTTGAGTAGTCCTTTTGTGCACATGGACTACTCAGAGGGCTGAAAAAGTTATTTTTGACTGGTCCTCACACTTGTGACCAGTCCTCGAACTTCTGACTGGTCCTCACACTTATGACCATCCTCACATTTATGCCCGTGCAGCATTCTTAAAACCATGTCACTCATTTCACAACTGCTTCTCTTCACCATGGTGACAAGATAGGGCAAAAACGTAAAATGTGAGGACAGTCGTAAGTTCGAGGACTGGTCACAAGTGCGAGGACCAGTCAAAAATTACTTTTTCAGCCCTCTGAGTAGTCCATGTGCACAAAAGGACTACCCAGAGGGCTGAAAAAAGTGATTTCTGACAGGTCCTCGCACTTTTGACCGGTCTTCGCACTTACGACTGGTCATCATTTATGCCCATTGTAGCATTCTTAACAACCATGTCACTCATTTCGCAACTGCTTCTCTTCACCATGGTGACAAGATAGGGCAAAAACGTAAAATGTGAGGACAGTCGTAAGTTCAAGGACTGGTCACAAGTGTGAGGACCAGTCAAAAATTACTTTTTCAGCCCTCTGAGTAGTCCATATGCACAAAAGGACTACCCAGAGGGCTGAAAAAGGTGATTTCTGACAGGTCCTCGCACTTTTGACCGGTCTTTTTTTATTTTGAAATTTAACAGTAGCCGCTGCATTCCCCACCCTCGGCTTATACTCGAGTCAATAAGTTTTCCCACTTTTTGGGGGTAAAATTGGGGGGGTCGGCTTATATTCGGGTCAGCTTATACTCGAGTATATACGGTAAATGCAGGGTTATATTCAAAATCAGTAACAGAACATAGTCAAATGGATTCCCTTCTCTCTTAGATCTCCCATTTATCTCCTATGACAATAGAAACCATGCCAAGCTCTGGTTTTATATTAAACCAAGAGAAAAATTGGTGGGGTTATGACCTCCACCAATTTTTTAAAGAAAGAATTTCTTTTTTTAAAGAAAAAAAATCTTCAGTGACTATTTAACTTATTCAAGTAATCTGTTCATCATAATCTTCCTTTAGAAGACACGTGGTTTTTCATCCATATATAGTTCTGGTTGGGAATTTACCATAGCCAAAAGTTTCATGCCCTTTGAACAAGAAAATTAAAAACAGGAAAGGTTCCTGAAAGTGTGAGAAGGTAATCTCTAAAAAGAAAAAGACTTCATAAACTCCAGTATCACCAACGTATGATAGACCTAATTAAAGTATCTTTATTGGAATAGCACTACTGTCAGCCCTGGAGACCATTTTTAAATTTGGATCTTCAGGGCTGCCACATGCGGTGGATGGGCAAGCTGTGAGAATGGGACAGGAGTGGATGGAGATAATGTGGGGTGTATAGCCATAACAACATTTTTTCCCTTGGGAGTCAGGGGCGTTCAGCCTACACCTGGGGAGGCGTGACTGGGAGTCAACTACAGTTGGGACAGTGACCTGATTGGACCATGTGATGCCCGTGTTGATGCAGGGGAAGGAAATTTGACTTTACTCTGGGTGGGGAAAACCTGCGGGTTTTCAGATTCGGGTTTTCCCAGATGTACCAGTATTTCTAATAAATTCAAGCTTTGAGGAAAATGCCTGCTTTGGAGTTTTGATTTTGTTGGGCGTGTTACGTGGAACCCTGCAACTAGTATACTATCAAGACATAAGTCATAATTTTATCTAATGGGCATCTGGCAGATCAGCTTTTTTATTTTTATATATTAAATTTATATGCTGCCCATCTCACTATCCAAAATGATTCTGCGGTATTTTATCACTATACTGATATGAGTTAAAGTCTGACTTCTTTTATTGAAGATGTAGTTAGCCACACAACCATAGAGGATGTTGTTCTTCCATTTTCAGACTTTCATCAGAATAAGTGTATTTCCAGGAGTCAGATTATCACCAAAGTACTCTCTGACATCTGAATCAATCAGAACTTTTGGTTTCTTCCTTGTTTGTTTAGTTAAGCATTTATACTTGAATGTGTGCCTTTTCTTAATTCCATCCCTTAAAGTGGCTTATTGTCAGACATGAAATATCAGATCTACAATGAAGGTCCTATTAAACTGATTTATTGTTAATCATACCCAAGTATCTTTTCAACTAATGGTTAACATCTGCTTGTGGTTAAATAAGGGTCAACAGAATTCAAGAGAGGTTGGACTTAATTTCTGGCTATTTAGAGATTCTAGGCTGATCCTTTTTTAACTCTGCCTCCAGCTTTTGCCACTCCTATTCCTATACTTACGACATAATTGCAATTTTAAAAATAATTAAAATCAAACATAATTAAAAATTTGGCAAAAGAGTGGTTTTTTTACCATCATCCTCAATAAAGAAAGAGTAGGAGTCTATTTCATAGACTAGGAGCCACACAGAAGAAATATACCCTATTTATATTTTGTACTGATTAGCAGATTGGTTGCTGTTTTCTCTACCACAAACAATGGTCAGGCACCTTTCAAGGATTGTCCTATATAAAACATATTTCAATAGTTAAGATATATTGTTATCAAGGTGTGATAATTATATGTTTTATATGCTCAGGAAGCTCATAATTGATACACTGGTTTTAATACTGAAAAAAAAACCTCCAAGTGAGAGCTGAAATTCAGGAGCATTCCCAATCTGTGAACTGGTTTTGCTGGGAGAGTACAATCCCTTTCAGAAAAAGCTTTTTGGAAAAGCTAAATGGTTTCATGCAGATGCTACACAACATAGGAATAAAGTGGAGTTCAGTGGGATACCATTGGTTAACAATTAACAAGTGTCAAAGTAGAGTCTGGCATCTTCTCGGAATAGAATAACTAGAATAATTGCAAAATTATTTTTTCCAAGTTCTAATCCTGCCAAATGGCCCAGAAGAATACCATGTTATACTTTACATAGACTGGTTATTGATAGCTTCGTTCCAAACCAGATTTTGCTATCATGTTTGATATACTCTTTAGAGGCATTCTTGGTGCTCTCTGAGCTTGGTTGTTTTGTTACAGATGTTTCATTATCCAACTAGGTAACCCTGGAGAACGAAATGTCTACAAGAAAACAACCAAGCTCAGAGAGCATCAAGGACCCCACAGTTCAACTCTAAGCCACAAATATTTTCTTCTATTGATACTCTTCAGTTTATGGAAAGGTTTGATTCTGTGCCAGCATTAAAATATGTATATATATATATAGTCCTTCAGTTCATTGGGACTATAGGGCAATGGTTTTCCTTCCATGCAATATCAAGTCCAAGTCCAAAGGTGACACAATAGAACCCAATAGAGTCCAGTTCTTTATCTTTTTAAACGTAATAGACTGAACCTTGCCAGACTAAAGCTATAACCTTCTAACCCAGGGGTCCTCAAACTTTTTAAACAGGGGCCCCAAGGTCACTCAGACTCTTGGGGGGCTGGACCAGCTGGGTGGGTGAGGCCAATTTAGCAGTCCATTAAACAATACACACAAATTAAACTTTAATTTGTTATGCTTCTGGGGGAGGAAAGGTTAGTGAAGGGATGTGGTTGCCTTGGGGTGTGTGTGAGGGACTTCTGTTTGTATGTTCTATCTGTCTCTCTGTCTCTGTCTCTGTCTCTGTCTGTCTGTCTGTCTTTCTCTCTCTCAACAGGGATGCCAAAAATGGGGCCATTTTTTGGCCCCCTCAGCCCCCAGAACAACTCTGCCACCCAAAAATGAGGCCATTTTTGGCCTCCAGCATCCTGTTTTTGGGCTCCTTGGCCTCCAGAACTACTCTACTGTCCAAAAATGGGTACATTTTTGGTCTCCTGCAGCCTACATGTGTCTTGTTTTTGGCCTCCTCAGCCTCCAGTATCATTCTGCCGCCCTAAAACGGGTCCATTTTTGGTCTCCTGGGGGCCGCGGTGCGTCCCGTTTTTGGCCTCCTCAGCCTCCAGAACCACTCTGCTACACATAAACGGGCCTGTTTTTGGCCTTCTGAGGCCTCCGTGCATCCTGCTTTTGGCCTCCTCAGCCTCCAGAAGGCAGGTGTGGGTCGGTGGGTAGCTGGATTGATGTGGGCGGAGCAGCTTGATGGTCCCATGTGGGCCAGATTAATGGTTCTGGTGGGCCATATTCGACCCATGGGCTGTAGTTTGAGGACCCCTGTTTTAACCCAATAGATATATTCTGAGAGATTTTAGAATGTGGTTTCCCTGAACCTATTTCACCCAGGCCCATTCAAGTTTGGGACTGCACAATTTCTTATTTTGGGCTTTTGTCTCAGAATGAACTGCCTCCCCACTAGGAAACTATGTTCCTATCTATGGAGATTCTCAGTCATCCAGGTCACTGTTGTCCCAAATGTGCTTTTTCAAGAGGCAACTGGATTTTCTGGTTTTTCTTTGAAGACATTTTGCTTCTCATCCAAGAAGCTTCTTCAACTTTTTGAATTACTAGCATCCATGGATAATGGACTATTAAAATCACATTGGCTAAGAGACCATGTTCTGTTTGCATAGATCTCCATATTTTCATACTGACAGAGTGATTATAGTCAAATTGTGGCATTTCTGTCAAAAGTAACTTTGGACATTCACATCAGTCAACCTATTTTTCTTGCATTCTTCCTCCTTCCATCTCATCTGCTAGAATGTTTGTTATATTTGTTACATTTTCACAGAATGATCTTTATGTATGAATGCATAAGATGACAATTCAAACATAGTTTATTTTTTTCCAGTTTACTGCATTTACTGCAGTACTGTTTTACTGCATTTACTGTTTTGCTCTGTTTTCAGAATGTAATGCCATTGTCAGCTGGCTTGTTCAAAAGTGAGCACAAAAATCCACTTCCTCAATGCCCACCCCGTCTCCATGTTCAGTTTCTGACACATGTTCTTTGGAGCAGAGTGCCAAATCAGTTTCTGAAAATAGATATATCACGGATCAATGAACGGCAGGGCTGGTCAATTCAGTGCCTGGATTCTTTGCAGTTCATGTCCCTTCACATTCCAGAGGAAAACAGGTACTCCTTGGTTGCATTTACAGATGAAATGAGATAAGATGTTGACCTTAAGTGTATGATAAATTATAAATCTAAAAAAAAGGATACTTTAAGTACATATATAGTCATAAAATCCTATCAAATATGTAAAGGGAAGAAGGACAATAAGAAAAGAAAATTGAAACTAGGTAAATCTAGTTTACACCAACACTATTTATCACCTGTGTTTTGTTTTATTTTACTATTTTATTTTATTTTACTATTTTATTAAATATTAATATTTTATATATTTTTATTTTAATTTTATTATGTATCCCACCTTCATTATTTTTACAAATAACTCAAGGCAGTGAACATATCCAACACAACTTCTTCCTCTTATTTCTCCACAAAAGAACCTATTCCTATGAGGGAGGTTGGACTGAGAGAGACTGGTTCAAAGTCACTCGGCTGTCTTTCATGGCTAAGGCCATGAACTAACAGCCTGCTACTTTCTAGATACCTTCCCATAATTTTCTAACAGCAGAATCTATTTTGCTTCCCTTAACTAATGTTCACAGGAAATATCTTTAAGTCTTTTTTGGCAAAAGATGTCTTTTATTAGTCATGGTTATTCCCAATTCAAGACTGTGTTTTTAATTCCAAAGGATAAATAATATTATCCAACCATCATTAGCTATAGTTACTGAATACATCAAAGTGCTAAGAAAGAAACTAAATTCTTGGCGAAAAATCTTAATTACTCGATAAAGAGTTGTACTTGAAAAAACTATTTTGGAAATAGATAAAGTCTAACCAAACTTGCTTCCGTGTTTGCATATGTAAATGTGCTCTCTAGATTGTAAACCGTATCAATTTACTGACTTAGTAAGATAATAATTGTGAACTTGTTTTTAGAAAACTGATTGTATGGATGTAAAAGTACTTTCCGCACAAAAAAACTCAAATCTGCTATGTTTAATTATTTTCCTTTTTTTTTTTTTATTCTTGCAGGTCTATAGATATTTTAGAACTGTCAGAACAAGAAGAACTGCTAAAGTTTCATTATCATACTCTCAGACTATACTCAGCAGTGTGTGCTCTTGGGAACAACAGAGTTGCACATGCTATGTGCAGCCATGTTGATGAATCTCAGCTCCTCTATGCAATTGAGAACAAATACATGCCAGGATTGTTACGTGCGGGCTATTATGATCTTCTCATTGATATTCACCTTAATAGCTATGCCACTGCAAGGTTGATGATGAACAATGAATTCATTGTCCCAATGACAGATGAAACTAAAAGCATTACTTTGTTTCCTGATGAACACAAAAAACATGGCCTACCAGGTATCGGGCTTAGTACATCTTTACGACCCAGAATACAGTTTTCTTCTCCCAGTTTTGTAAGAATTAATAGTGAATGCTACCAATATAGTCCTGAATTTCCTCTAGAAATTTTAAAGTCTAAAACCATAGAGATGTTGACAGAAGCAGTTCAGGAGGGTAGCCTTCATGTCAGAGATCCAGTAGGTGGTACTACAGAATTTCTGTTCGTTCCTTTGATCAAGCTTTTTTATACCCTCCTTATAATGGGAGTCTTCCACAATGAAGATCTGAAGCATATCTTGCAGCTCATTGAGCCTAGTGTGTTTAAAGAAGATAACGGCCGTGAAGATGAAACCCGAATATTAGTGAAGGAACTAGTTACAGAAAGTCTAAATTTAGAGACAGGTGTGGATGAAATCAGAAGAGAGAAGGTTCCAGAAGAAGGACTTCTTCAAATGAAGCTTCCTGAGCCCGTCAAATTACAGGTAATTATGAAAGAATGCATAGGTAATCATATATTTTGTGGATTATTTTTCTACCTGAGACACATTTATGTGCCTATATACGCACAAACATAAAAAAAGAAAAATTTGGGTTGGTAGTTTAAGAAAAAGTTCTGGACATAAACAAAAGTGAATACAAATAGAAAAGAATATTTACAACATATGCATACTGAGAGGAATGTTGAGAAGAAGAAGAAGAAGAATATTGACAGGGTAAAACTGTCAATAAGCAATAAATAATGCATTAATCACAAATAATGTGGTCAAAAGGAAATTAAAATGTTAAGCTGAGGGAAAGACAAGGGCAAAAAATTAAATTTTTCAGTATTTTGAAATGGAGACAATGAATGATTTAAAAAATAGAAATAGATGACAATGGATGTAGGTTATATTAAAAAAGAGAAATGACTCAAGTTAAATAAAAGAAATAACCCATATCTGAAATTGTAATTTTAAAACTATGTTACCCCATTTATTTTGTTTTGTTCTATTAATTCTATTTCAGATGTGCCATTTACTCCAATATCTATGTGACTTCCAGATACGCCATAGAATAGAAGCCATTGTAGCATTTTCAGATGATTTTGTAGCAAAACTTCAAGAAAATCAGCGTTTCCGATATAATGAAGTTATGCAAGCTTTAAATATGTCAGCAGCTCTGACAGCCAAGAAAACGAAAGAATTTCGATCCCCACCACAAGAGCAGGTTGATAACCTAATAAATATTTTTATATTGGGGGTTTGTTCAGTTTAAAGAAAATCTGTACAAGATTAATAATTTTCCTGGACCAGAGCGTACCAGACTGTAAATAAAAGCTAAACTGCTTTGATGAATGAGAATTCTGATTTCCATAACATTCAGCAGTTGTGTTCAGCAGTCACTTTTTATAAGCATTTTGCTGTCCATGAAAAATATGGAACAGGCCTGACATTAATTCAACTGTTTATGACTAAATATAGATTAAAATATTCTGTTTGGGGACACCACCACCCCTCATACATTAAACTTTTGGTGAGATGAGCTTTGTAGAATTCTGATGTATTCGTTTTTATATGCACATGTTTTTAGTCATCTCTAATTTGAATACTTCTAACTTTTCAATGGAAAGGGTTTATAAATACAGGTAAACCTCACTTAATTACCACAATTGGGACTGGCAGATTTTATCATTAAGTGATGTGACTGTTAAGTGAGATATCACATAATCACAATGAACTTAATGACCTTCTGCCCTGTGTATTAAGCAAATTACCCATGATTGTTAAATGAGACATCACATGATCATGACTTGCAATTTTACTGCCAATTTTTCCATTGACTCTGGTTGTTTGTAGCAAATGCGTAAATGATGATCACATAAGCATGGGACATTGTGACAGTTTAAATGCCCATCGTTTGCAAAGCACCTAAATGCTGATCACATGACATCAACCATCCAATGGTTATAAATTACTTTTTCAACAGCATAGTAACTTTGAACTGTGGACTACCTGTGGTTTCTTTTTTACTTTTGTATGTGGAGTTCAGTTGACCCTGTATTCTCTTCTTCTATTCTTGAAGTATGTATGTTCAGACAATATGAAGGGGCCTTGGATATTCATTACTAACTGTTGTATAAACAAGTTGTTGGAATTTGATTCTAAAGAGTGAGACAGGCACCTTTGATATCTTCCCTCCAGTCCTTCTCCCAAGCATGTTGTCCCCTATTTTGCTCTGAATGGGGATCTTTTAGCACAAGTTATGGGTCATGGAACCTGTACTAAGAGAAGAAAAATAGGAAAATCCTACTACATCTATTGGAAAGTTGCTCTTTTTGTTCCTTATTTTTCTCTCTTTTAAACTTCCTGATGCACAGAGGTTACTATTGGTAAAATGCAGCATCATGTATGTGCCAGGAGATTTTATTTGTGAGCCATGCTATTTGTAAAAGAATAAATTAAAATTATTATGTAACTACACAGGGACAAATTAGGGTGCCCATTTTTAATTTAAGTTTTAAAATCCTGAACATCATTTAAATCATTTCTAACCAGCACTAAAAGGAATCCTTGATGACATTGATAATGTTGTAGTGCAAGCCAAGAGACAAAGAGGTGGCTGCATCATTTCTTTCAATATATCTTACAGGAACTGAATTACTGAGCTGTACAAAAGTGAATATAATGATAATTCATTAGAATGAACAAAATATATGCACTTCTTTCCATCCTTTCCTTCCATGGGAAGTTTCAAAACATGACTTGTGTCTACTAATATTATAGTAAATATTTTATTCTACCTGCATATAATGTCTTGCATATTACTTCAAATATATATATTTGCTTTTAAAGATCAACATGCTGCTGAATTTTAAGGATGATAAAAATGATTGTCCTTGTCCTGAAGAAATAAGGGATCATCTCCTGGATTTTCATGAAGATCTGATGGCACATTGCGGTAAACCTGAACTCTAAATATTTGTCCCTGCTCCAAATATTAAAGAAAATAAAATACTGATAGTTTTATTCAACAGAATATGGTAGATTGAAATGTAATTCTAATACAAATACACTTAAAATTGTACTGAATACAGTTTTAGAATTGCAGTATCCATATTGTCTTCAAGAACCTGCTGCCGAAAAGGACAAGTTATGTGAAGTTATACATCAATAAATGATGTACTTGAAAATATCAATCAAATTAGGATAGCTGTATTGAAATCTCATAATGCTTTATTGGAATCAACACTCACTCCATTTCCCTAATTAAAAGTTTGATTTCTGGAATACTCTAAAATTATGGCCAGGCATGATTTCAAATAATGAAGTAACTAACTAACTGCTCTCAAAGTTCTGAAACTAGTCTTGGAAATGAATACAAATATATTATTTAGTTGTTTTAATGCTGTCATAAATATTTGATATTTATGTCTAGGTATTCAGCTAGATGAAGATGGAATTCTAGATGGAAACAGTGATTTAACTATTAAAGGTCGCCTGCTATATCTTGTAGAAAGAGTCACACACTTGAAAAAGAAACAAGCAGAGAAGCTAATTGATGATAATAACAAGAAACCATGTAAGTAAAGTAAAATAAGGTTTAGTTGTTACCTGAATCTAAAATAAGCAAAGTTTAATAATTCTCTCATTCTGATATCATAATCTATTTTAGAATAAATGTCTATAAATTCAATACTTTAACTTATAATATTCTGAAATAATTGCATATTCTGGAACACAATACTACATTAAAAAATGTAGTATAGCTACTAAGAAGCTATATCTTCTGGCAAATCCTTGTTGAACTGACAGGATGCAAAACAAGTGGAATTCAGATAAGATAACAAAATACTGAGCAAATGAATAATTTGCCACTAGTAAGGATGCATTAATGTGTATTTGTGGGAGTGGGGTAGGTGTATGGTCTTTGGTAGGCAATGAAATGATGCGTGGAGGCATTTACTTACACTAAATTCTTTACTTTTTTTTTTCCTGGAAGTTTCATAGTTAGGGCAACTCTCTTCTGCAATGTGACCATTGCATCAGGACAGAATCTTACACATTTATACCATTTAATTTTTATTCTGGAACACGAATGCATAGGAATGATGGTCATTGCATGGCAGCAGCTTATCATATTTTCTTTCCCCTTTTCTCATCATTATTGGATAGAAGATTATTATTATATTGTCATTAATTCACTTGCTTTATAAATTTAATTGGTTAAATGATTATCTTCAGTTTGTAATTTTATTTTAAAGAATTTTTTTATTGTTACCCTTTAAAAATAATTGGAATTTTTCTAGCCCAATAACTAGTGAATCAACTGTTTCTTTTCCTCCAAATTGACTGTACTTTTTACACGTATAATTTCTAATTTGATTATGTATTATTTAATGATTTGCTTTTTTCAGCAAATCGTTCTGAATTTCTAATCCAACTTGGCATAGCGTGTGATGATTATTATTAAAGGTGGAAAAAAAGGTCTTGTTGTATGTTTGTCTTAATGCTTTCTACATCTAGCAACTCTCCAACAGCTGATATCAGAAACTATGGTACGTTGGGCTCAAGAATCTGTAATAGAAGACCCAGAGTTGGTGAGGGCCATGTTTGTTTTGCTACATCGCCAATATGATGGGGTTGGTGGCCTGGTCCGAGCCTTGCCCAAGACATACACAATAAATGGTGTATCAGTGGAAGATACCATCAACTTGCTTGCATCTCTTGGCCAGATCCGTTCTCTCCTCAGTGTTAGGATGGGCAAGGAAGAAGAGAAGCTTATGATTCGTGGATTAGGGTAAAACCTTTCTTTCTACATATAATTTAATAGTTATATAATTGCCTTTGGTTGCTTACTAGGAGAGAAGACTGATAATTACAAGTTTGTTCTCATAGGCTTCAAGGAATTTGCATTGTGGACAAATAGGCTAATATGTGAACAAAAATCTAGAATACTGCTTATTTCTAACTCATTTCCTTCTGGCTTCTGACTCAAATTGAAATAATCCAAACAATGACCAGGTTCCTTGAGAACATGTGATAATATTTGGTAATTTCTTTTTCTTTTTCTTTGAATAAAACACCAAAATATTGGTGTGTTGTATTTTAACTTTTCTTGAATAAACTAAATATTATTCTAAAATAAAATACTATTTGATAATTTCATGGGGGAGATATAGATAAGATATAGGAAAAATGGCAGATGACATTTTTAGAGATAGGAAATGTGTTTTTTTAATATGTTAACTTTCTTTTAAATAAGAAAAATGTTTCTGAGTGATGAATATGTTTTTTAGACAACTTAAATTATAATGCTTTCTTCCTATACATCAACTATATCAGTATCACGTTTTTCATTTCTTTATATATTCATTTTTAAAAGTCAGGCTTATACAACAAAGTATCATTTTTTAAAAAGTTCTCATAGAAACAAATGTATATCATCCATATTCAATAGAGAACAACCCTGACTTAATTTAACTAAGGAGCCATTAAAAAATAACAATCTTTTTTTCCCTTGAAGAGAATAAAACTGTGGAACTCAGATTAAAAATCAAAGAGATGTAAAACCTACTTTTTGCTACTGAATCTGTCATTTTCATTTCTCTCATATTAAGATATTTTATTTTTGAATTATTATATGAAAATACTTTTAAGTTTTCAACTAAAAATAACTAAAAAAATCTTTGCCCTGTACTTTAGATTAGTGGTTTTCAAATATTTTGACCTTAGGGACCCCATTTTAATTTGAAAAGCAGTAACCATAACTCCTATTTTTTTTAAAAAAAAACTTGCTTTATGCTGTCACTTAAATTCACAGAGTTTCAAGTTCAATCTAATTCACCAGTTTATGCAAATTTGTTCATTATTTTGAGGGAGAGAGAAAGATGAGTGTTCAGAAAGCCTTCCTAGGAACTTTGAGATATGTTCAGACAGAGTGGGAGTGATGTGTGAAACCCTAGTGATTTGCTTATGACCCTACGGTTTTAGAATATCTGCTCTGGAATACTTTGAATAAATTACAGGGTTTTTTGTTTATAAAAACCACATTAAATGGTATGGAATTTATAAGTAGATGTACACTTATTGAGTTTTCAATTTTTTTCTTTTTTACTATTTTCTATTTCTAATAGGGACATTATGAACAATAAAGTTTTTTATCAGCATCCTAATCTTATGAGGGCGTTGGGGATGCATGAGACTGTAATGGAAGTAATGGTGAATGTACTTGGAGGAGGAGAATCAAAGGTAATACATAAGCATAATATATATTTAAATTTTGGCTCTGATGATGCCAGACAAAGTTGCTTATCTCTTGTTGAAGACCAGATCTTATTTTGTTTAATTTGGAATTCAAATTATTTGCAAATTTGCATATTTAAAAACGATACCCTATAACCTGATTGCCTAAGTCTAAGAATGATAAATAAGTTTAAATAATTTTGTTGCAGGTTGCAAACAGATCAATCAATATTAAGTAAAGGTTTATATATGGATATTTCTGTCAGTTCATTATGAAAGCGCTGAACATTATTATCTAGTTTCACTAAGAGCTTTCCATTCCAAACTTTCAAATTAATATTATCTTCCTCGCCAATAGTCAGAAAGCATTTGGTAGCATTTTCTAAGAGTAACAAAGTTGTTATAGGCTTTTCTGACCTGTGGCTTATTTCATCAGAGATATGAAGTATCTTCAGAGATATGAAGAAGGATTTAAATTTATTGAAATGAGCAAGGTTGAATTTATTGGTTGTCTGTATTCAAATAAGGGTCTATCACCAAATACCTCAGAAAGTAGAATGCTTGCATCTATTGTAATATACTTATTAAAAATGCATTGAGTGGCTTCAGTTGTGAGTGTAGGTCAGCAGAAACCTGTTTTTGTGGTTTCTCCCTGGGAATCAATCTGGCTCTATTGATTTATATATTGATCTTATTGAATGTTTTGTTTAATTCCATCAGTGAGCTATCTTTGCCTCATGAGCACATCCAGGTACCTCAGCAGAAGACCTGCTGAAACTTTTTGCTTACCAAATAATTCCCAGTTAAGTTTTTCTCAGGCAGCAGCAGCAGCAGATAGTCTGAGCTATTTAATGATAAACTGGGAGAGACCACTTTATCCATGTTTATGCTAATTGTCATGTATTTCAATTCATGAAATTAGATGCCCAAATTTTATTAAAATACAGGCTTTACAGGGACAGTTTAGTTTGTAGAACTATAATTAGCCCTAAACTGGCCCTTTATCCAAACACTAATATACTGTCTGGTTTTGATGGGAAGTGAAATTGGGCTCTGTGTGTGTGTGTGCATTTATCAACTATCCAGATCACCATTGTATATACTGTAAACTAGTTAGCAAACATCTGTACTTAGATGCACAATTACATGCCTATGTGATTTATTTTTCCATTTCTTCCTCCACCAAATGATAAATACAATATACAATCCTATTTGGCTGTGTTCAAGTGAAGAAATATGTGCAAATGAAGAATGAAACTACAATAGCATATTTTTGTACCTTCTCTTTCCAACCGGTCATTAAAATTAAGTCTACACAGGATATATTTTTAGGAATGTGTACATTAATTGGCATACATTTCAATGTGTTAATATTTTATAGTATGCATTTATTTGAAAGAATATTGAAATATATCACTTCAGGTATTTGTTACCTTTTGGATTTCTGCAGGTAAGCTTCTCTACAGATAAATGTAGAGATACGGTATGTTGAATTCTGTCTACTTAATAAGGAAAAGTCTAGTGAACAATGACTACTGAAACCACTTGTCAAAAGAACTTGTGGCATGTCTGGCCAAACATTTATGCAATGAAATAGTGAAAGAAAGGGGAATAGGTTGAGACAATACTTTAATTTCATGTCAAAGTTTAGTGAGGGACAGGCATATAATGATGGAGAAAGTCAGCAAGCTTAATCGGCTGACTTGGCAATCTACCAATAAAACATTTCAGAAAAATTCAGCATTAATTCTAAAGTATGAAAACAGGATTGGTAGTGGAAGCAGTTAAGAATGTATTTTCTAAGAGATAGAGCTATCATCATTTTCAAAGAAGGGATTACTTGAAACAGTAGAGATAGGAGGCTTTCAAGACTTCCATTATTGACTTCTGTCTGAACACTGAGGTGTTTGTTCATAGTTTATATACTCTTATACAGAAAGTCCTGTTGCAGTGTGCTCTTAAAAATCATTTTGGTAATATCTTGCCTAGTCACAGATTATTAATGAATAGATGGGGTCTAGATGGAAGTTACTCCAGAAGATAATAGATTTTGTCCAAAGTATACTTTGATTCTAGGAACCTTTCACTGCGCCAATAACAAAAATTAGAATTAAATTTCGGTTGGGCAGTAAACTTGATGGAAAAATCTTTCTTTGAGCAGAGGGAAAGTTTGAGGGCAGAGGGACTGAAACTATAGAATCTGCATAAAAAATGAGAATATGGAGCAGGATTTTTCAAAGCAAAATTCAGGCTTGATTTGTGAGGAGAAAGGGAAGAACATTCTGGAAATGTCAGAGAGCAGATCCACAATAAGGAGCAAATACTTGATGGTATTATTGGAATTTTTTACCTAATATCAGAGCCAGCTTTTCCCAATGCAGCCCTTTTTCTCCTATTAGGAAATTCTTAGGATGCTGGGATTTTCTTGGCCATGTACTTAGAATTTTCCTTTGTTGAAAAATTTGCCAGAGTGCATTGGAATCTTCAGTTAGCCACGATGACACTCTATGATATCATAGCACAAGTTCTGTTCTTGCATTAATCCATTACTTGCATTCAAATGTCAGGAGCACACATGCATATTTCATGCCCCCCTACTTCTTCCAGAAAATTTTTACAGTGGAACCAGCACTGATTTGCTTGACAATAAAGGTCACATCCTGTGGTTTTTACTAACGAACCATCTTCCTTGGATGGAGATTATTTGGTTTACAATTTTTAATCTCATGAATAATAGAACTGAACTGAACTTTCCGTTTATCTATTATGACCAAACCTTAATGTGTCCATTTTAGGTTTTTCTCCCTGTGATGGCTTCATTTTATAATGCACAGAACCAACTTTAATGGAGCCAAAATTTAAGCAATCAAGATTTTTATGATTCTTGAATATGTATCTAGATACAGTATTTGAGTAGTTTTGCAGAAAATTATATGAAAAAGGAAATAACTTTATCCTCAGGTTTTTATATATATACTATTCTTTTCTAACATAGTACTGTTTGTCTAGGAAATCACCTTTCCTAAGATGGTGGCAAACTGCTGTCGTTTTCTATGTTATTTTTGCCGCATCAGCAGACAGAATCAGAAAGCCATGTTCGACCATCTAAGCTATCTTTTGGAAAACAGCAGTGTTGGACTTGGTAAATATGTATTATATTTTCCCTACAGTACACTACCCCATTTTGTATTTATTGCTGTGGAATCTTTTTGGAATTCACAAATTGATGGCTACTTCGTATGTTCATTCTAAGAGGTTTCAAGGCTTCCAATACCTCTTAATAATGAATTATTCTTACCAATTAGTATTATGTGTCAGCCATTAAATTCACTCGCTGACCATTTATGCAGTTTACCCTGCTTGGAAAGGATGTATTTTTACTGCATCCTCACATCTCCTAAATACTGAAAATGTATGCCCAGTTGGTATATGGAGTAAAGCATTAATGTACAATAAATACAAATGTTGTATTATTCGGATGATATTGACTCAACAAAAGCATGGCTGTATATTATAAACTCTAGTTTTCAAATTTTAAACAATTTCATTTAGCTACTATATTTTGTTAACAGGATTTTGTGCTGTTTTAACATGTCAATTTCTGAAATGTATTTGATAGCTTCTCCTTCCATGAGGGGATCAACACCTTTAGATGTTGCAGCAGCATCAGTAATGGATAATAATGAGCTTGCACTGGCTTTAAGAGAACCTGACTTAGAGAAGGTAAATCATAAATAATATTATAGAATCTATATTTTGTAAGTATGCATATATTTTTTAACATACAGTAACAGCAGTCTGCAACCTGTTAGCAATGTAATTTTCATATACAAGAGACAGGACTTCACGACAGGACTTACAATTCATACTACCCCCTAGAAGTTTAATAGCTGATTGGATCCCTACATTTTGAGGTAGGGATCTTATTTTGATATTATGGTGCAATATACAGTAGGTTCCCACAGAATCTGAGAATATAAATGCCAATCATGGACCACTATTTTGGATACAGAAGTTAACTTATATGGATCCCTCTTTCCCCCCTCCCCCCTCTTTCTGTCTCTCTGTCTGTCTCCCTCTCTCTCTCTCTCTCTCTCTCTCACACACACACACACACACACACACACGGAGGAAAAACAATAGGAGACAGAAGCACCCATTTTACAACTCATTAAAAAAATGATCACTAACATAAGAGAAAAATCAGAACTATACAATTTCCAGAATAGAAATAAATTTAGAAATTTAGTACATTAATTTTTTTTCTGTAGATGTATTGGCCACCAGATTGTTAATAAAGGTAAATACAATGAATTGTGTTTAAGCTGAAGGTTTTACATTGAGTTGAAGGTAAAGGAGCTAAGACTATAATGATTCTATGGACAAAAGGACAGTCTGAGAATTATAGATGAAGATTTAAAGAGCCAGGATGGAGAAGGGAGGAATATTCTATGAGTATGAAGTGTGTAATGGGCATCTTCAAATTGGGTAACAAATTATAAGATGACTATGGAATCTAGACATTTGTAAAATATATATACATAGATAGAGAGAGGGGGAGGGACAAGGGCAGTAAATGCTTCTATTGTTTAATTTTATCTTGTTCTTAGGTAGTCCGCTACTTGGCTGGCTGTGGTTTGCAGAACTGTCCTTTACTAATTTCTAAAGGCTATCCAGATATTGGATGGAACCCAGTTGAAGGAGAACGATACCTGGATTTCCTTCGTTTTGCTGTTTTTTGCAATGGTAGTGTTAAGATACTACAGTTTTTGAATAACCTTGCTATTCCTAATCCATTATATCTTAACTACATTTATTAATTATCTGAAGAAGTGCTGCTTCTCAGCATGGTTATGACATCATAGTTTGATAAATGTTTTCCTTTTAACCATCTTCTTAAGTCACTATGCAGCACTGAGAGAAACCTTGAGAGAAAACTGGAATCATTCAGTGAATAGCATATCTTCCCTACCCAACACCATTGGCATCTCCCTCCCCAACTTTATCCTCCTGTGTTGAGAATCTGTATGAAGCTCAGTTTATTCATTCTTTTTCTCCTCTCATATTCCAGTACATACCCTATAACTTTGCTAACTTCAGATATTCTGACACCATGCTCTGACTCCATCCATTTCTAGCTTGCCTGTTGTGTTGTGACGTTTCTAAGTGCTGACTTCAGGTCAAATACAAAATGTGCTGAAATACAATTATTAGGAAGTAAGAAAGAAGAGGCAAGAAGAGGCTCTTCTAATGTGGTGGAATAACTTCTAATGTTGTTAACTGAGACTCTTGGATACTGATAAAGTGGATGGAGTTTCTCATAGTTTAACTGTTTAGTTCAGTCTAAGGAAGTTTGCTTTTGGGCTAGAGATAGTGGAGCTTCAGGCAGAATGTAAGTTCTCTCTCTTTGCTAATATAATTGTCAAATTTCAAAATGAATAAGACGATGGATGGATGAGAGAGAGAGAGAGAGAGAAATATTGGGCTTTTTAATCATATGTTATAGAAACTAATTCCAGATTTTTGGCTTCATCAAGCAGTTAAGTTTCTATATGATTGTAGGAGAGAGTGTTGAAGAAAATGCTAATGTGGTAGTCAGACTGCTCATTCGACGGCCTGAATGTTTTGGACCAGCACTGAGAGGTGAAGGTGGAAATGGCTTACTTGCTGCCATGGAAGAAGCCATAAACATATCAGAAGATCCTACAAGAGATGGTCCTTCATCAACTAATGGATCTACTAAAACATCGTAGGTAGAATGGAAATGTTTAGTCCCTAAATAAAATTTCTTTCAGGAGTCATTGTTTCTAAAATGAACTGTATGGTGCTGGTCTATGACATTAATAACATTTATTGGTTCGAAATTCTATTAGGCCTATCACGAAGCCTAATACATTTCTTAAGTATAATATCTAATGTTAATTTGTATTGAGAATTTTAATAACAATGTTATTTATGATAAAAATGATAAGAATCTTCTGTTTACTTTAAATAACCCTCAAGATCGGAAGATTTGCAAAATCAGTATATGGACATAAAAGCATTTGTAAGCCATATATCCTGTTTATATCCTGTCTGCCTATCCATAAGTTGATCATAGATAGGCAGATAGTGTTTAGTCACTACCCTGCATAATTTAATTTACATGTTATAATTTCCATGTGTTCTAAATTTCTTATGGCACAGATCAGGGGTGTCAAACTCAAGGTCCAGGGGCCGGATCCCAGCACATGGGGTCCATAGATCTGGTCCACGGGGCTGCTCTGGAAACAGCAAAGGACCGGCCCGTGGTGCCTCTGCCAGTGAAAAGAGAGCTCACAAGGGCCACATGTGGATCTCCTGAGTTCCGTTTTCACTGGCAGAGGGTTGCAGGAGGCCGTATCAGCTGAAAATGGAGCTCAGGAGCCCATTTTCGCTGGTAGAGTGCTCAGACCTCCAAAGGCACCCCCAACATGTGTGACATTAAGATGGCCATGTCCACCCCAGCCCCACGAGGTTAAACACAACCCTGATGCGCCCCTCAGTGAAATTGAGTTTGACACCCCTGGCATAGATCCTTTTACTGACATGGATTTTTCTGTTCACCAGCTATTATAATGGTTGAGCAAATAGTGTTCCCACTGTTTTCAGAGAATCTTTTGTCCTTTGATCCAAGTTGAATCTGTAGTCTGATTTCCCAGCAGCATAAGAGCTGTGGTGGCACAGTGGTTAGAGTGCAGTACTGCAGGCTAATTCTGCTGCCTGTTGGCTGCCTGCAATTTGGCAGTTCAAATCTCACCAGGCTCAAGGTTGACTCAGCCTTCCATCCGTCCGAGGTGGGTAAAATGAGAACCTAGATTGTTGGGGGCAATATGCTGACTCTGTAAACCACTTAGAGAGGACTGTAAAGCACTGTGAAGTTGTATATAAGTCTAAATGCTATTCCCTTTGTAATTTAGAACTATAGAGAATTGTTATGTGTAATTGCTAAAAAGCTCCTTAAACATTTATATTTATGTGGTGGCAGTTGGAGGTAAATATGACTTCATATCTTAGAGATGAACTTTCCTTTAAATGAGTAGAGGTGAACTTATCTTTAAAAATGAAGTGGCTTAGAAGAAACAGAGAGAAAAGGAAAGTTTTACCCCCCCCCCCCAAAGACATATCTGAGCTAAGTCTTTTCTAAATGAGGGAGATTAAATGTGTAATGAAAAGTTAACCATATCTTCACTTCTTAGATTCTTCTCCAAAGATTCAGAGTATTTCTATTCCATTCCTAACCACTCCTCCCTTCTCTTGCATTCATGCACACGTTTATATTTATAGTTTGGCATAAAATTTTATGATTTGTATACCATATTTGAAAAGTAGAAACTAGAATACTCTATTATATAATAGAAGGAATAAATAAGATTCATTGTGACTGTGGGCAGGTGGTTTATGATAAAAAAAAGTTAGAGACAATATATATCCATACAAAAATGCCCCCTCTCCAAATCTCACCAAACAAAAAGCCTTTTATTCTTTAAGCCAAGGACTTAAAATTTATGCAAAACTTTCATTATAATCCTAATTGTTTTGTCTGAGCACTAAAATCTAAGTTTTAATTGGTTATGCCAAGGCTTGAACATAGGTATCACTAAAGATGCATTATATAACAGATTTAATACAGAAATTATTATTCCTTCACTATTTTTAAATTTTTTTGAAAAACTAAACAGAAGTGAAGTAGAAGAAGAGGATGATACTGTTCACATGGGAAATGCCATCATGACTTTTTATGCTGCTCTGATTGATCTCTTGGGCCGCTGTGCTCCAGAAATGCATGTAAGTATTCATGTAATTAGTACTTACTATTTTTGTTGAATTTATATCTTATCTGTGTTAATGAATAATGTGAACCAGAATATGTGATTCTTCATCCTTTTTTCTGATTCACATATTCCTGAATTCATGGACTTCTGGGTGAGATAGTGGTACCCATGAACAAAAAGATGTACCAGCAAATTCTGGGTAATGACATGGTTTGCAGAGTATAAAATCTTCAGCAGGATCAATCTTATCTCTGTGTAACTTAATGAATATTTAATATTATAGATAATTATGTGGCTGAGAGGAAAAAAATAATAACAATAAAGTGGGAGATACAATTAAGTGCATGGAAAAATAACTATTCTATGAACCTCATTTTTTATATAGATAACTTCAAAGTTCATATAAACATGCTAAAATTCAAAATGTTATTGTAGATGGAATTTAGGAATCAACATACCTACTTACTGCCTGACAGTGAGATGGTGGCATATAAATGTAATAAATGAAAAGAATCTACTTCACTTGGACCACCAGATTTTTTGACTGGATGTTGAATGGGGAAAAGAAAGAACGAACATGAGTGTAAATAGATATTTGTGTGGTAGTGGTAGTTGAATGGAAAAAAGTAACTTAAGCTAGAATAGAACCACTTCACATTCTAGCCATAGGGAAATTAAATATGTAATTTGACTTTTTATAAATGTGAACTTCTCATTTCTGTCTTTTTTGACATAGAAATGACTATTGCTATAATTGCCTCTTCAAATCCTTCAGGCGAATATTTACCACGAGAACGGCACCTCCTTTTAATAGTGTGTCATTGGAATATGATACCAGGCCCATCTTTAAACAAATGTTGACCTCTATGAGATTTCAAGTTATAGTGTATTAATTCACAGAATTATTATCTGGTGCACATGCATTTATAATTAGATTATTCATAGAATTCTTATGTATAAGGAAATATCTGGATTCTTTGATTGCTGTATTCGCATACAAGCTATCTAAATACTTAATTGCCTTATTCTATTAGCTCATCCATGCTGGCAAAGGGGAAGCCATTAGAATCAGATCTATTCTGAGGTCCTTGATTCCTTTGGAGGACTTGGTGGGTGTAATTAGCATTCCTTTTCACATGCCAACAATAGCAAAAGGTAAGAAAACTTGCAGTTTTTCCTCCTATTGTTTATTATGAGTGATTTGATTATTTCTTCTTCATCATGTGTGTAGAAATAATTCTCTCTCTCTACTTCCCACTCCTTTCCTCTCCCGACCCTCTTTTTTTCCCTCAGATGGCAATGTTGTAGAACCTGATATGTCAGGGGGGTTTTGCCCTGATCACAAGGCAGCGATGGTATTGTTTCTTGACAGGGTCTATGGAATTGAAGACCAAGATTTTCTTCTACACCTACTAGAAGTTGGCTTTCTGCCAGATCTTCGTGCAGCTGCTTCTTTAGATACGGTAACAAGTAACTTTTAACTTTCCTTAATTAGTGTTTTCTGTTTTATCCAGATTTATCCTGTGCATAAATTTTGATACTTTTAAATACTTTTAAAAATGATGAGTTAGTGTTTTCAGTTAAGGCTGAACACTTTGGATTCAAAGGGCACAAGGTGTGGGAGCCTTCATGTACCCCAATCTTCAGTTCCTTAAGGCAACGGTGAATTATCCTGGAGTTCCATGACTGTCTTTTGTAGTTGCTGTATTATTTTTGGAAAAGAAACATTTGGTTTAAAGCTTTTGAGACCTGGGAGCTCAGGACTCAAAAGTTTAGTGGAAAGTTTAAAGTGAACACAATTTCCCAGTGTTAACTAACCTTAAAAAAAATGACATTTAGATTAGTAGAGAGAATGAGTGAGGGCTCCTTGCATTTTGTATTATATAATATTCCTCTTATACAAGTGGGTTTTGAAGTTGAAACCTTGACATAGCAACATCGACATCCAGTTTTAAAAAATAAACTGTAATTCAAGCACAAATAAAATGCTCAAATGAAGTTACCTCTGTCTGATTAAATATCTGATTGCTATTGCATAAGATGATGCAGAGTGTTGCACCCTCACTGCTATTTCAAAATGAATGCAATTTTAATACGGGAATAATAAAGCAAATGATATGTTTTAAATATTTCTACTGCAGAAATTGGGGCAACGATGAGATAGCCAAAAGATGCAGAAAACCTTATTGCCATCTAGTGGTCCTTCAGTGTTTGCATTCTTAATTTTAATAAAAAAAATTTTTTTTAATAAAAGACTGGAATAAAGAATATATATATATATATATATATATATATATATATATATATATATATTTATTTATTTATTTATTTATTTATTTCACATTCTTAGCAGCTCTGAAAAGGCTTAGCTCAAACATACTGCAACTGTGTGTCATTTTTGTGCAGCAAAATATCTGAACTGCTTTGTAATTTGTTTTATAGGTTGCCCTGAGTGCCACAGATATGGCCCTGGCTCTTAATCGGTACCTCTGCACTGCTGTTTTGCCTTTATTAACAAGATGTGCTCCTCTTTTTGCTGGAACAGAACATCATGCTTCCCTTATAGATTCCTTGCTACATACTGTATATCGGCTTTCCAAAGGCTGTTCTCTTACCAAAGCTCAGCGGGATTCTATTGAAGAGTGCCTACTCTCCATTTGTGGGTAAGCATGGGTTAGACAACGTGGGTGGAGAAAGAAACACTAAAGGGAATACCTTCTGCAAGATACTCTTTTTAAAAAAATATATTGTTATTAAGATTTTTGATTACAATAGTTTAACCTAATAGAAACTACACTTAGAGAAAGAGAACAGAAAAAGTACAAGAAAAAGGAAAAGAACATAAAAAAGGAGAACAAAAGAAATATGTAAAGAAGCGATTTTCAAGCTTGATTTCATCAAGTGTAAACAAACTTAATAACTTTTCACTCCTATAAGGTTAAACAGATATCTCTTCATTCCATATCCT
Organism: Ptyas mucosa; assembly: GCA_012654045.1. Taxonomy (NCBI): domain Eukaryota; kingdom Metazoa; phylum Chordata; class Lepidosauria; order Squamata; family Colubridae; genus Ptyas; species Ptyas mucosa. Next base: position 24,136,329 of record WNWU01000005.1, read on the forward strand.
ATCTCTTATCTATAAGCCAATCCATAAAACATCAATCCTGATGTTAGCAAAAATTCCATAAAAGGCTGCCAAAACTTTGCAAAAATGTCTTATTTTACCCCAATCAAATAAACCAACTTTATATTTCTTCTTTTTACTTCAACAGTTTTTATCTTTAATTCAAATAATGTAGAATTTTCCGTTCTTCTGATTTCTTCAAAGCTTTAACAAGCTTCTTTTGCAAATCCAGTAAGAAAATATTTTAATAGCTAATAGCTTTAAGCTGTGCAATAGACCATTTGAAAAAGTCATTAGAAAGTGAAGCTTGCAAACTTAGTGTCCTTTAAAAGCAAGATGGTGATCCTTTCATCATCCAGTGCTCAAACCTGCAGAAAATTGCTGTCCTGCAGTCTCTTCACAAGAAGCAGCTGTCTAGAACACATGTGGGTAATCTCCTGTCCTTTTCTTATCCAAAAAGTTTCCATCAGTTCCGGAGACATTAGTTAGTCTGTTATACCTCCCCTAGAAGTCCTGTAACAAATTATTCTTGAGGCTGTTGCTTGCTTGAAAGAAAAATGAAAATAAGCTTCACTTAGAAACATGTAGATAGCATGTTCTTACAAAAGTAGATAAAAAGGTCTAAGTCCCTCTGCTAACTATTTTTGCATTTGTTAAGGGAAGAAATCAATAATTTCATGTATGCAGGAAGTTTGTGCAGCTGGAGTTGAATTCCAGTAAGATGTAGGATTGATAGTAAAATGAATCAACAGAACAAAAGTATCTAGAATGTAATAAATACCAGGTGTTAACTAATATGTAATGATTACAGTAATAATAAAATAGATTCCAGGACTGATGCTGTTAAAATGCTATAACATCTAATTAAAAAATAATGCATTTCTGAGGTATCCTCAAATGAATGAACATTTGCTAAAACAGAATATATAGTTAGTTGGTTAGTAAATTATCCATAAGATCAACAGTGAAAAACAAGAATTCATTAAAATGTAAAATAAATTGTTAGGTTTCAGACACTGCTGGGAGGAAGGGATATATTTATCTGATTATGCCTGCTTTCCAAACTCCAGATATGAAATATAATTTATAGGTTTTTTTACTGTATTACCAAAGACAAAATATAAATTTTGTTAAAGGAAAATAACTTCAAAGAAAAGGATAAAGGTGAAATAATGTTAAAGGAAAACAACTGAATATGAATCCGGAATTTTTACTACCTCCCTCATTGTTTTGTCTCATACTGGCTTTCTTCAAGCATGAGTCTGAACATATTTTATCTCCATATTTCATGTACTGTTATCTTTTAATCAGAAATACTGATTAAGCTTCTGTAGTGATTACAGATTACTCACTTGCATAATCACAATAATGGTTTTAAATCTAGTCTATGTTGTACTGAATATTTTTTTTCTACTGATAGTCAGCTAAGACCTTCAATGATGCAACATTTGTTGAGAAGATTAGTATTTGATATCCCTCTTCTAAATGAACATGCCAAAATGCCTCTTAAGGTAAGTTAGATTTTTTAAAATAAAATATACAATTAATGTCATAAGGCATCATCTATCAGAAGAAACTGATGATATTCTAATTTGCCTTGAAGTAAAAATATTGGCCAATCATGTCCAATGTTACATTCAGTGTAATATTCAAACCCTAAATGTAGGATGATCACAAAAACTACGTCATGGTTATTCTGTTATTGTTTCGTTTCCACTTTGATAGTTCAGTTGTGATTCAAAGCTGGATACAATTTAATATTTCTTATTTAATAGTGCTTACAAAAAGCTAAACATTAAAAACACAGACTTGGCCTAAGGCTTGCTGTATATAAAGGATGTGGCAGGAATGGAAAATGAAATAATTATCTCAGCTAGAAACAGGAGAAAATGTTTGTCTTACCTTCATATATACAAGTTGTATGAAGGTTATTTAGAAGACCTATTTCATTCATTATTTTGGAAATTCTCTCCCATACAGAAAAGTGTTTTGCCATGACCTATCAGTGGTTAAAATGATTTGAATCTTATTAAATAAGACCATCCATAGGTTTGGAGATAATCTAGAAATATGGAAGTAATTATTTGCTGAATGTTTAACTTAAGGAAAAAGCACCCAAAATTCTTATACTAATTTAACAAATAATAGATTAATTCTGCCATAATTGTTGATTGGGTTGAGATAATTATTTTAATCTTTATGTCACTTACCTGTTGCAATATCTGTGCATCTGTCATTTAAAGTGATTATATGGAGCAACCTCACCGAATAGGCAGTGCCTTGTCTGAAATCAAACCTTCATGTTTCTTTTTTAGTTGCTGACAATTCATTATGAAAGATGTTGGAAATACTACTGTTTACCAGGAGGATGGGGCAACTTTGGTGCTGCATCAGAAGAAGAACTTCATTTGTCCAGAAAGCTGTTCTGGGGTATTTTTGATGCCTTATCTCAAAAGGTAACATTTTAGGATGTGATATATTAATATGTATTAATTACATATTACTTTACTTCATGATGAATATGCAAGGCTGCATATTAGAAAACAAAATTATGATGCTTAAATATATCTTCTTTAAAAACTAATTAGCTAGCAAATTACTTTAATAAATGTTTATCATATTCTGTAACTTTGTTGCCTTTAATAGAAGAATTATATTAAATGAAAAATTTGCAATAGTGGTGAATATTCCATTTGTGCTAGCAGTGTGAGGTAGGGATGAATATGAGCAGGCTAAATATTTATAAATAAAAGTGGATTTCATTTTTTAAAAATTCAACATATATCCCACCTTTTATTTGGGAGCACAAAGTGGCTTCTGTCCTCTGTTTTCTCCAGTACAAGAACCTGTAAAGTAGGTGGACCTGAAAGATGGTGGCTGGCCCCAGATCACCCAGTGAGCTTCTATGGCTGAAGCTGGCCAAAACCTGTAATTCCAAGCTTCTACTCCAGTACTTTAATCACTATAAATACCACATCTGGTTCTCAGAAATTCTTCCATTGATTACTGTTGTTAATGTTTAGTGTGTCATAGGGAAAGAGTCTAGTCCTCAGCAAACTCAACTGCTAGTTAGAACTACCATCATAACCCTAGAATTGAAAAATATTGGTTCAACTGACAATTGCAACTAACTCAGCAGACTATTAAACCTAAAAAAACCCTCCCCTCTAAATCAACATTTGAACAAATGTTTGCCTGGTACTTGATTGCTAATCTATCTGCATATAATCTATCCTTTATAGGGAACAATATCCCAATGGACTTGATGGCTCTTGCCTCTAGTGCAGGGAAGGGACTGAGCTGAATTCCCTTGGGAAGTGTTGTTTTACTTAGAAAGCCTGAAGTAGTATGACATAAAAGTAAACTTGATTAATGGAATATTTTTTTAGTAAAAATAAATATAGTAATGGTAGTGGTAATAGAATGCTGGGACCTTTCCCAGATAAATGGAAGTTGTCTTAATTTCTTACCAGGGTTTTTTGCATCCTATTTTGTCTTTATAGAAATATGAACAAGAACTATTCAAATTAGCACTGCCATGCTTGAGTTCTGTAGCTGGGGCTTTACCTCCTGATTACATGGAATCAAATTATGTTGGTGTTATGGAAAAACAAGCTTCCATGGATTCAGATGGGAACTTCAATCCACAGCCTGTTGATACTTCAAAGTAAGGGTGTTTTCATAGCTTGTATTGAGTTGAGCATAGCTTTTAAAATAATATGAAATAGCAATAGCACATAGACTTATATACAACTTCACAGTGCTTTACAGCCCTCTGTAAGCAGTTTACGGAATCAGCATATTGCGCTCAACAATCTGGGTCCTCATTTTATCAACCTTGGAAGGATGGAAGGCTGAGTCAACCTTGAGCCTGGTGAGATTCAAACTGCCAAATTGTAGGCAGCCGGGAGTGAGCAGAAGTAGCCTGCAGTACTGCATTCTAACCACTGCACCGCTATAGCTCATAATATGAATATAGTGTTGTTTTCTTTGGTGCTGTTAAAACATCTAGCTGTGTTGCTATAAAGAATGTATCTGTCATAAACAGGATTTCCAAGAAATCGTTCTTCCTTAACAATTTGTTAATGAAAGTTGATTCTCAAATACAAAAATATTTAAATTATTTAAAAAGAGTATTTCACATTTGTTTTCTAATAAGTATAAGTACAATTGGCAATTTAAGTTTCCTTTCTATTCAGTGACTTCATTTTTTTCAAAATTGTCTGAGAAAGTACTAGAATTAGAGAAATGCAAATGCTGATATATTTAAATGATTTTAAGGTAAAATAATTAAATATAAAGAAAAAACTGTCATGAAATACTTATCTTTGCCTTGTTTGTTCTCACTCAGCATTACAATTCCTGAAAAACTAGACTACTTTATAAACAAATATGCTGAACATTCTCACGATAAATGGTGCATGGAAAAGGTAAAGTGTATGTTCACATCTATGCATCCTTTGCATTTCTCTCTCTCCCCTTCCTTCCCTCCCTCCCTCTTCTTCTCTCTGATGTTGCTGGGATATATGTAAAGCATTAGGGAATGAATCTTGCTAATAATCTGACTTAATTTTTCATTTCAATATTCATCATGGAATTTCATTTATGTTGCATTAATACAAACATTCTAATTCTTTAATCAGATTTTTAAATTTTTAAGTGCATTTACTTTCCCTAAGAAAACGATCAGCCCAGTTTTTACATTTTACACAGATCCATTCAGTTAACAAGTTTATTTTAATAATATTTTTTTTCGTATCACAGTTATCATCACATAATTGGATGGCTGCATTTGCATGGTTGTCTTTTACAATGCCATTATTTTTTAAAACAGATTAGTTTTTTTAAAAATAGTATTCGTCCCAGTCACTTTCACTTGAAGAACATCTGTATCTTTCTTCTGAAGATTTTGAAAAATGGAGACTGATACTGCAAGAGGTTATAATCATTAGCAATTTTTTTTGCAGTGCTTCAACATAACCTGTTCAATTTTTCTGGTGAGCTCAAACATAGACATGCAGGTTCTTAGTACCCTCAATGAAGATTCTGAAGTATATTTATTGTACTGTACTCCCTTCCTCCCACTCTTCATTCTACTCAACAGTCAGTCGGCATTTTGTGTCCATTAAGCATGCTCAGTTTTTATCAGTCTGTTTTTAAAATTCTTTAGAGTTTTTGCCCCGTAACACTTCTACACCTTTGAAAATTCTGTGGACTGTGATGAATTAATTCTTCCCCCTCATGCATGAGTTTTAATATTTGGGATATAGGATAGACAGTTTAAGTATGACCTCATTATCAGTTTATAAAAGCGATTGCTATAAAAGATGAAAAATATTACAATGTAATATACTGTATAACAGTTGTGAAACTAAAATTTGCATGACAAATTAAAGCCCGGGAGTTTTTAATTGCTGTTATAACAAGTATTTAAGATCAGAAGAGAGTAGAAGAACCAAGATAAAAATATGGGAAATTTCATTTGCTTCATGAGCTTGGTATGGTATATTGATAGCATGCAAAAAGAGCATCCAAATCATAAAAGGCATCAATTTTCTTGATCAACTTATCCCTTCCTTTTCTTTAAACTTTTGTCAGTTTGCAAATGGGTGGATATATGGTGAAACATATTCAGAATCTTCCAAAGTGCAGCCATTAATGAAACAATATAAACTATTATCAGAAAAGGTAAGAAGTTCATGTCAGATTTATTTTGTTGTAATCTTTTCTTTTAATCATTGAAAGTAGCAGCCAATTTTAGAGCTTTCCCATTAATTAGAAAACTCCTTTAAGACTTGAAGAATATATGTTGTTTCTTCTGTCACATGTAAAATTTTCAGTTGGAAAGGTAAGAATAATAAATTCTGGACAGTGAGAATTTTCTCCAGATTCTCTGCCCTATTACAGCACAGGACTTCCAGAACTCAAGAAGAAAGAAACATACTCCACATACCCAGCAAAAATAGTGACAGGAACTCTACCCTCCATTTTGTTTCTCTTTTGCTCATCCCTTTCAAACTTCATCACTATGGAAGGGCTAAAGAGATCTCTTTTTGTAGTGTTTGCACTATAAAGGAGAGCATTAAAGCTAGGGTTTGAAGAAAAAACTTTACACCTACAATATCATAATTTAGCCTTTGCTCCATAAATCCTTATAGATCTAAACATTATAATCACAGGACAATAGTCTGTGAAGATGTTTGTTGAACCAGAATCCAAGTATTTGTCCTTGAACTATGTATCTTATATTTGATCACTGGTTAAAGACTTAAGTGTTCTGTCTTAGGTCTGGAAGTATATTTCTGTCAGTCAGCAGTATTTTAAACTAATTCCAAAGTATCCTCCTTTGTTGAGTAAATGCACTGCTTTCATATGCTTATCATATCACTTGCAAATCCCATTTAATCTCATCAGCTTTTGGGGGTGAAGAAGTTATTTGAAAGGATCTGTGGGGGCAACTACGCTGTCCTAGCAAAATTGGCCACTACAAAATCGATAATAATACTTTCTCCATAGGATGTTATACATTTCTCTTAAGAGTTTGGAGGTGGGGATTTTCAGGTTGGTAAAGCATGGAGATTTTATTCCTTCCCATGGATATTGATTTTTTAGTATCCCAAGCTTTTAGCAATTTTCCTACTAATTTACTACTTACTGCTTAACTTGTCTCCTAATTGTGATATATTATCAATCACCAAAGATCATGTCAATAAAAGAATAAGAATAGGGGGTCTTCTGAAGTGTATGATACATCTTTCACTTTATGAGGGCATGATATTTCTGCTTTTCCTTCAGATGCTATGATAGAACAGAACAGAACAGAATAGCTGAGTTGGAAGGGACCTTAGAGGTCTTCTAGTCCACTCAAACCAAAAGTATAAAAGGTTCATTTAATAGGAATTGTTTTCCTATATAATGCTGCAATTTGAGGATGGTACTCTTGTCCTTAGAAGGTAGTCATCAAATGCTTTATAATATTTGTATTATATTTAATGGATTTTTAAAAATATCCTTTTTTCTTTCTTTTTTTTGTTATTGCCACATTTGTATCTCTTCTAATGTACTATATAAGAGATATGAATATAAAGATTTAAAATAGTTATTTCATAAAGAAAAGCTATATAAATATTTGGTTATCATATAGATAATAACACATTTAGTGCTCAATTTGAAATTATTATTTATTTTGGTCATAGAACAACATAAGGCAGATAACCATCACTATAAAACAAAACTTTGTTTTCTGATCAGCTGGCAAAAAAGACTAAGTCTTTAACCTGCCTGGGTATTGTGTTGCAAATAGGAAAATATACATATATTGTAGGTGTATATAAAAAGAAAATGCAGCAAATTGGAAATGATTCCAATTGTCCTATCATCTTAAGAACAGAGTCTCGGCTCTTTAGGTATGTTGCAGAACTTTCCTTCCCAAAGGGTCAAGAGGAAGATATTATAACAGGCATCTGTGTAAAGCCATAGCTTTACATTCTCGTAGACTTTTCTAGACAGGAGTCTAGAAACACTGTTATAGACAATAATTTTATAGATTTCACCCTGGTTTTAATCCCTATACTTTGTAATTCTAGTCTGGTATACTCGTCTTTCTTTTCTTTTATTCTCTCAATGTGACATTTTATTCTTCTATTTCAGAATGATTGTTATGTTATTTGTTTTATGCTAGTCTACAACCAACATAATTTCTAACAGAATGTTTGGCTGCTAAGGACGTTACTTTAAAAGAGGTGTGCATAGAATCAAAGCAGATTTTTACAGTCAAGGATCTACCTTTCATAGAGAGTTGCTGGGTGGTAGTCTCTGTTATTTATAGATATCTCAAAATCAATCAAAAGATTGGGTGCTACTAACCAGATGTGAGGACAGCTCTTTTACCACTAATAGGATCATCATATATGCGCTTCTTTCAGGAAAAAGAAATTTATAGATGGCCAATTAAAGAATCTCTGAAAACCATGCTTGCTTGGGGATGGCGGGTTGAAAGAACGAGGGAAGGAGATACTATGGCTCTTTATAATCGTTCACGTCGGATATCACAGACAAGTCAGGTATATTTTGAGCTGCAAGCACTTCTGATTAGTAACTTTATCAGCAATATTTCCTAGTTATTTTTTAAAATGCTACTTTGGAGGTAGAAGCTGCAGCATTCCTTCAGTGTGAGCATTGGCTTCCAAGTTCTGTAAGTAGGGAGAAATAATCTAAACTTTATATAGTTTAATGCTGTTTGTTTATTTTGTATTTGCTGTTTTTCAAGTATCTTAAAAAATGGAATTTCTCTTCACAAAATATTTTAGGATTGTGATTTTTATAAAACTCTAATGAATTTAACAGGCCAGTATATAGAAAGAAATGTAATTTTAAATATAAACAAGCTTGAGAGAGAATATGTATTTTTTCTTTTCTAGGAGATAAATCCTTTCTTCAACTAATACTACTTCTAAATGTTTTGTGATACACATTTTCACTTTCATAAGAACTTTAGTGGAATTCCTATACAGCATTGAAATTCCTGAAATTAGATAAACAGAAACTTTTAGCATCTGTTTACATTATTTGATGATTACTAGCTTTGATAATTAGTATGTTTTATGCTTTGAGTCTTATCTACACATTTACCTTCATTTTATTGTAATTCAATGCATATATCATTTATTCATTTTTAGGTAAATATAAAATTGGCATTCTAGAATTCATGGCATTCAGATTTATGTATTAACTAGATTATTTTGAATAATGAGAACTAGCATAGTCTTAACATTTAGGATTTAATAGAGAAATATATGAAACCATGATAAACTGATAAATTTGTCAATGTTTTACTATTCCTTGATGGAGCTGGTCTGTAGCTGTCATTAAACTTGTTCAAATATATTCTATTGTTCTTTTTTTCTGTTAACACCTCTATTGATATTTATTCAGATTTCTGTAGATACAGTCCATGGCTATACTCCCCGTGCAATTGACATGAGTAATGTAACCCTGTCCAGAGAGTTACATGTAAGTTACATGGCAATTATGATCAACATTAAGAATGTAATGTTTTAAGAAGTTTCCATGGCTTTTTCAATAATTACTTAATGCAGTTTTCTACCAATCCTCTGATAGTTATCATTTATTCTCCAACTTTTCTAACAGATGCTTGGACCTGCAATTGGTCTTCCAAGAATGGAAGGGCTTTTGATACAGTGGTTTCAGCTGGTGGAAGGGTAAGAGGCAATTTTTGCCAATTCCTCCTTTCCCTGGCAACTTTCCCTGCTACTTTCAACACTGATCTGGAAGGTTCTATAGTCTTCCAGACCAGATTTTAGGGAAGCACAAGGAGCTGAAGGGTGAATTGGTAAAAATTTTCTCCTCCCCACCTCCTGAGGGAGCATGCCAGGAGCAGAATTCTGCTCATGCAATTTCTGTAATATTGGAAAGAATTTGTGGAAGTCTATCAAATTAATTATTTAAAAATATGCCTGAAGTTGGTATTTATTTGTTTGGGCTGGGACCAAAAATGCAACAATTATTTTGTTTAAAAAAAATGAAAACAAGCTTAACTAACCTATTGCAATTAGAACAAATTGTAATTATTTATGTCTTTCTTCTTCCTTAGGCAATGGCTGAGATGATGGCTGAAAATTATCATAACATATGGGCGAAAAAAAAGAAAATGGAGCTTGAAGCCAAAGGTATAATCTCTTTTAAAATATATATATATATGACGTTAGGCTGACTATCAAGCGTATTTGTTAAGGACATTCTGCATTTTGAAGTAGAAAATTGAGAGGCCCAGAAATTAACATTCTATAGCCAAAACAGTATTTCCAATATAATTTATCTTTTTTTGTTAGATAATTCTGTGATATGCTACATATAATAATGATTCTGTGTGAAAAATATATTTTAACATTTTTAAGTGCAATTTTATATATGGTGTTATGTGGTCAATTTGTCATAATCTAAAGTAACAATTTCTGCAGTGCCTGACCTGGTGAAAGCATTAAAATGCATGCAAATAAAAGTGATTCTAAGATATTTATGCAGAATTAATTGTGGAATGACTTCTGCAACATATGACTTTGAAAATTTTAAATGAACTTCAAGTAAGAGTTGCTTGAAAGTGAGATGGGTGGCATATAAATTTAATAAGTAAACTGCGTAACAGGCTAATAATATGGATTCTAAGAGTTGGGATATTCATTATTAGCAATAAGCATTAGTGAATTAAAATATTAGCATATGGAATCAAATATTACCTATTTTAACAATATGGAGGATATTAGAAAATATATCTAGCAGGGCAAAGTGAATACTGTAATGTCTTTATGTTTTATGAAATTTAATCCCTTTTAAAAATAATGCTACTGTCATTATTTTGTCACTTAATTTCTTAATGCATTCTAGTGGGAGGAGGAAATCATCCCCTACTTGTACCCTATGATACATTGACAGCCAAAGAAAAAGCTAAAGATAGAGAGAAAGCCCAAGATATTCTGAAGTTCCTCCAGATCAATGGCTATGTTGTGTCCAGGTAAATGCTAATTGGTTATTTTTGTAGGCTTTAAAACTGAAATAATCTACATTATGTACATTATGTACTAAACTATGTAGCTTAAAAATGTACTGTATGGGAAAATTGGTTTTTTATAAGAAAATAAATACATCTGAGATATGCTTTATGTGCTGATTTGCCCTTTTCCAAACAATATCTTCCTTAAATATTTATGTGAAGGCATTAATATTAAATGTTGATTTTTTTTCTTGCCAAATTGAAGAGTTATAGTGCAAGATAACATTTCTTAAATGTTATCTTGGAAATAGAAAAATTGAAGATTTCTATGTTGTTGTGAGAAAGGATATGTGAAGAACATCATCATTCTTTCCAGGTTTGGCAGGGAGGAACTCACGTGACAGAATTTTGCTCCGCATGAGTTTCCCCCCTTCTCTTTTAAGAAAAAGAAATTCAGTAACTGACATATGGTGGTATCCTCTTTTGCTAAGTTTCTTAATATTTTATTTTTTTGCATTGCCAATTGTTATTCTCTCTTCTTTACTTCAGTATTTTATTTTCCTACTTCTGATTGTCTCTGCCTCCCTTGCTGGACATTGGCAGCAATTAGAAAAAAAATGAGAGGGGTGCAATGGCTCAGTGGTTAAGACACTGGACTTGTTGGCTGGAAATCACAACCCAGGTTTGAGACCTGAGGACCATGCGACTTGCCCCAGCTATTGCCCACCTAGCCGTTCAAAAGCATAGGTACCACTTTGGTGGGAAAAACAGGTTCTGTGTGCCATGGCATATAGTCCTGCTGGTCACATGACCATGGAAGTGTCTTCGGACAATGCTGGCTCCCTCGGCTAAGAAACGGAGATGAGCACCACTCCCTAGAGTCAGATATGACTGGACAGGGGGAACTTTACCTTTACTTTAGAAAGAAAACAGGTATCAAATTTAACCAGCAATATTGAGTATGGAACATATTCACTTCAAAGAGATTTGTAAAATGTCTTAAGAAGATGCAGTCTCAAAACTATTTTTCCAGTTCTTTATCCCAAGCCTAGCAATGAGGTAACATCAGGAATGAAGCCAACTGGGGTCCTTGGACAAAAGATTTCTTCTCCCGTTGTGCAAAACAATGGGAAGTTTTCTTCAACGCACAGCAAGTTAAATAGACCTTTCTCAGGTCCATTTCTCAGACCAAGAGCTTAATGGTTTCATATTCCTGGAGTAGTATTGCCTTATGTTCCAAGGTATCGGCAGAACAGAATAATTGTCTCTTAAAAATCACTGCATTTGCTCAGCTGAGAACTTGTTTTGCCATTTATAACTATATTTTATGGTAAAATAAGAGATAACATTGGAGACCAAGAGATTCTTAGGGCAAGGAACCCTAAGAATCTGTAAGTAACATGTTTTAATTGAAAAAGCACATGAACAATTCAATTTTTCTAAAAAAAACCCCTTTCCATTAAAAAAACTTTTTTCCTCTTTTTGATCTCTCAGTATAGCTCTCTTATGTGTATAAGAAATGGGAAAAAGATGGTCATAAACATCAAAAACACTCCACACTCAAAAACATTTTTCTTTCACTGAGTTGTTAATTGTTCATTGATTTTATTGGTTTAATGTTGATTTTTAATTATTTTACTGTCATGTTTTATATTCTGTAATCTGTTTTATTGGTTGCAAGATGCTTTAAGAAACATAAGACAACAATAGCAACTTGTGCAATTTCTTAAATAAACTGATAAGGCTTCATTAAGAAGGGGAATCAAAAGATCAGTTTTGTGATTTCCTACCTTTTAAGAACTTGGTAAGGATGAAGATTTTCATATAAAGAAGAGAAGACATAACTTTCATGGCAGTAACTAGTCTTCTTACTCATAAACGTAGCGCAAAATAGCTTTGCATATGCATGTTGTCATTCAGTCTATTGTTAACAGTTTCTTCTTATGTTTATAATGCGGTTGAAGTCTGTTATCGTGGCTAGAGCACTGATAGATATGTACCAGTTCAGTGTAGTGGTTAAGACACAAGGCTAGAAAGCAGGAGAACATAAATTCCAGCCCCATGAAAGCATGCTTGGTGACTATTCGCGCTCTCCTCAGCCCAATCCAGCTCAGAAGGTTGTTGCTGTGGGATAAGGAAGGTTTGTTGGATATGGTCACTGCCTTGTGTTATTTGTAAAAATAATAAAGGCGGGACTCAAATAAGTAAGTAAATAAAAATAAATTAAAAATTGAACTAAAGACCCATAACTTCAAGCTCCCCCTTTCAGCTGTAAACCTTCTTTGATAGGCTTCTACACAATTTAATTCAAAGTGGGAGTTGTAAAATTGTAGGTGGGAAAAACCAGAAACACAATCTTGAGTTTCCTACAGCAAAACCAATATAATAAAATAAAATTCTGATACTGTGGTTTAAATTAATTCATAATTTATTATTATATCCAAAGCGGCTGAATTATAATGTGTGCATGACTTTCAAACCTGTCAGTCTCCCAATTTAAAATTTTATATCCTGTCCCAATCTGAGGAGATTACAAAATTTTAAAAATTATAAGAAGCAATAACAAATCAATAATAACAAATCAATCCTTCCTCCAAGATGGACACCAGTAAACCTTGGTGGTTTTGAAAGCTAAGCAGAAATATGTCCAGATAAGCTTGCCAACATAATGATGCAGAACTAAAAGAGCAAACATAAAATGAGTTACGTCAAAGGGAGGAGCAAAGTACTACTTAAAAGGAATGTAATTTAAGTCTAAATTATTTATTTAACACAGTGGTAGTCAACCTGGTCCCTACCGCCCACTAGTGGGCATTCCAGCTTTCATGGTGGGCGGTAGGGGTTTTGTCCCTACTTTATAAATCACCATTACTGTGGAACCGGTGGGCGATTAGAAAATTTTACTACTAACAGAGATACAAAAGTGGGCGGTAGGTATAAAAAGGATGACTAACCCTGATTTAACATATCCCAGTTGGTAAATAAACAATGTCATGACTATCTCTATGATAATTTCAAAGTTTGTATAAGATCTCCTTTCTAAATTTTTTCTTAGTTGGGGGCAATATTTTTTTAATTTGTTCCAGAGGCTTAAAGGATTTAGAATTAGACACACCATCCATTGAAAAAAGGTTTGCTTACAGTTTTCTCCAGCAATTGATACGATACGTAGATGAAGCCCATCAGTATATTCTGGAATTCGGTAAGATATTGTAAATATATATTTTATATTATAAAATATAGCCTTAAGTTCTTTTACATGGTTAATAAGAAGTAAATGGTTTTAAAAAGTGTTAAAAGTACATTTTATTTTTTGAGATACAGTGCAACATTACCTCTTTTTGAACCATAGCAGTTGAACACCTTCATTAATAAAGACTTAGTCCACACAAACAGTGCTAACTTGTAGTGTGGTTTCTCTATCTTTGTTGTGCTAGTACATTTTAGTGTTACATTTGATACCAACCAGGTCACTATAGTTTCTGTAATAAAGTAGATTTTAAAAAAAGACTGGTTTAGTATTGTGAATGAACCAACCAGATCTTAAAATGAGTCAGATCCAATCATTCTCTACTTATTGAAAAAAAATAATAAACTTCATGAAAATTGTCCAAAGGAGCAAAACAATTAATTTATAGTTGTCCAACTGCTTTGTGCCTATAGGTGAGGAAGATATAGAAATACATGTTTTTTAAGAAGACTCAGGAAAATTAAATTTTGTGAAGTTTTACTTCTTATCAAAGTAACAATAGTATTCTATTAGTAGAATACTAATAATAGTAATAATAATAATAATTTAGTAAATTTATATGCTACCTGACTCCCAGTGACTCTTGTAATGTCTGAAATATAGAAAGCTGAATTTTCAGAAGTGCATACTTCTTCCCCTCTTCCCAATCAATTTATCATATAAATGAAAAGTTTAAAAAAAAAAGAACAGTAGTGGAAATTTCTAAGAAAGTGTAATACATTTATTATCTGTTTTAGTTTTAACTTCTTTTTGTTCTTATTTTTGGAAGAAGAACATTTCTGAAAGAAATGGACCAATACTGATAATTCTCTTAAAATATAGAACACTGAATAATATGAGATTCTTAACATTTACAGTCAATCTTTCAAGTACTGTATATTACAGCAGTTATTTTATGAAATATGTGAATTGCTGTTCATCAGAAGTAATTGGTATTTTATGTAGTTGAGTTCTTAGCAAATGCCTTGGGGATTTAATTTGCTCTTTAGGAGAGCAAATTAAGAGAAAGAAAAAAAGAGACAGAATGCCTTTTCAAGCTGCTGCTGATAATGCAAGACATTATTGCAAATTAACCAAGACTGAATTCTGGTTTTGTTTTATAGAGTATATGGATGTTATATACTAAAATCAAGTTTGTTACTGTGCTGCTTTATGGGTTAAAAAGAACTTAACTTAAAACATATAAAATAAAAATCAACATTTCAAGTCATGTAGTACTGTAGTATTGTAGATGAAAAGTTTAGTTTATAAGGAATACAGTGCAAAAATTGGCTATAATATATTCAATTTAATTTGTAGCACTTTTTTTCTTATACAGATGGTGGCAGCAGAGGGAAAGGAGAACAGTTTCCTTATGAACAAGAAATCAAATTCTTTGCTAAAGTAAAGTATATGCTATTTTTCTGTAATATTTATTATGGCAAATTAAAAGTTAATATTAATCAACTGTAAAGCATCGTTACGACATTGCTACCATCAGCACATAAATGCTGCAGATGGTAGCACAGTAACATGTTCCTGCTTGCTAATCATCCAGTGACTTGTAGTGATTTTTTTTTTTAATTAGAAAAATAGATGCTAGAAACAAAAATTATTCTTTGGCTAGTACTTTGCCAAAGTACTAGCACCCATAACTGCTTGAGCAAGATGATTCTCCATTGCTGAGCAATTATTGCTAATTCAAGATCAGGTATAGAGAGAATTTCTGCAATTAAAATTATAAAAAATAATAAAGTAAAAATATAAGAACATTAAAACTGGAAGCTATTTTTTTTTACCTCCAGATAAAAGGATAAAATTTTGATCTAATAACAAATCCTACTAAAGGACATATCCTAGAGAAAAGTTGAATTTATGTTAATAAATCTTGCATATACTGTATGTTGACAGGTCTTTAGTGCCATGAAACTGAGGAATAAAAATAGGAGCAGTAAGAAATTGTACTAATCAGTATACAGTATCTTATCTCTTCCATGTATTTATTTCAGGTTGTACTTCCTTTAATTGATCAGTATTTCAAAAATCACCGCCTGTATTTCCTATCTGCAGCAAGCAGACCTCTGAGCAGCGGGGGTCATGCTTCTAACAAGGAGAAAGAAATGGTAACCAGGTAAAAACATATATAACATAGTATATGATAAAGTATAATAGCCAATTTGCATATTCTAAAACATTGGCAGGTTTATGGATATATTTAGAGACGTGAGAATTAACAAAAATCCAACATTTATTTTATAACATTATGAGCTCTACAAACTGAAATTTGAATAATTTCCTTTATCTTTCTCCTTTACCTAGTAGTGTTTTCCATATTTTGTCATCTCTTATATTCTTCCCTGCCCCCCATTGTATTTAACTAGAGAGGCTCCTAGCTTTTATGTTTTGGCAGCTGATAATCATCTTGTATACTCTGGGGCTAGAAAAACAGGACATAAATTACACACATGCATATTAATAATTTTGTCATTCTGTGTGCTCTTATATTGATTTCACCAGTATATTTTTCCATAAGGTGACATATAGGCATTAACCGTATTTCCCTACGGTTATATTAAGAAATTCTAGAATGTCCTTGTTTTTTTTTTTACTGGTATTACTGGTACAGATATGCTTACACATACATGCTAAAGTATATTATGGCTAACATTCCTGTTCCCATCTTTGTATGAACTACTATATATAGTAAACTTTACAAACAGCAAATGTAGAAGGTATACATTTTCATAAACTATATTTCACTTCATCAGCTAGTTTATGCTTTCTAATAAGATAATAATAAAATGTGCTACCAGGCCCCTTGTCAGATTACATATGATGTGGTTCTGTTCATCTATGACATCATTAACACTGAGTCTTTTAAGCTGGGAAATTTTGAAGGAAGGATATAATGAAAGAATCAATGTCCTATGTTAGTGTCCTATGAAACTAAAATAGGCCAAATATTTGATTCAGTTTATTCAATAGTAGCAGATAATTAAAATGGCATACACATAATTCATCATGTTCTCCTTTAGAATAAGCAATATAATGCAACATTCAGAAAAAACAAAGTAGTAAAAAAAATTTCTTCTACCACATTTGTGTACTGATTCACTCATTGCCTTTTGTTCTCATCCTTTTCTTTTTGAGGATCTTACTAACATGACTTTTTCAGACATTCAGTCTTTTTTCATATAGACATTTTGTGATTGATCCTCATTTATTCTCCCTACATAATCAAACCAACTTCAATATATTTCTGTTGTACTGATCATTCTTTTATATTTAATCAATTCATCACCCATTCATTCTTCACTGTCTATATTCTTTTTTTAAACCACATACCTTTGTTAAAGGATCCACTGAATTCAACTCAGTTTTAGTTGAATTTAACTCCTGATATACCCAATTCTCACTTCCACAAAACAAAGTGAACAGAGGTACATATTATATACAGTATTTTTCTTTTTACATTTCTTCTTCATAACAGATCACATACCACTTACTACTTTTCTATCATAATATGCCCATACGTGATTGTCTCAAAATGTTTCTCCATCTTTCATAAACATTTTACCAAACTACACAAATTCATGAACTGCTCCATTTCGTCTGTCAACATGGCTACCTGCATCATCAATACATTAATTTTCAAGTCCATGTTCTTTGTTATATCTTACAGTCTGTATAGCAGGGGTCCCTAACACCCGGGCCTCTGCCCATTACTGCGCCGTAGCCTATTCACAAGTGGCGGCGTGCATTTGAATAGCTCAACTTGCATGAGTAGCGCACACACCTCAACTTGTGCAAGTTGAGCTATGTGTGCATGCGCACACTGGCCCACTACTCGTGCAAGTTGAGCTCTGTGCTCATGCATGTGTACCGGTCCACTGCTCACATGGCCCGGTTTCATTCTCTCCCATTGGAGTTCGCTGCTGTATAGCATTTACTGCAAATTATTTGAGTTCTTAACAATATGGATGTCCTTTTACATGTAGACAATATAGTATTATCTACATGTAAAAGGACACCCATATTCACATTCCCAATCAACAATATTGCTCTACTATGTATGCATTTATCCATAACTGTATCAGTTATGTATCAACCAATCGAGGTGAGAACACACATCTTTTCTTCCTGATCAATATTTAACCATTCACTATGCATTTCTTTTATTCTCATATTTGTTTTTCTTCTATCATATGCCATTCTTTTATATTAAGCAACAAATCTTCAATTCCACACTGTTGTGAAATCATCCTATAATTCAAGTCCACTTACTTTATTTTTGGCTACTTCTAAATCATCTAATTTGGAATACATTTTCTTTCTCATAATTGTACATTTCTCAAGGTCCTGCTGAAAGCAAACATTTGGTTTGTACAATCTCTATAATTATGCTCTTATTTATTTATTTATTTATTTATTTATTTATTTATTTTATTGTCAAAGACACTCCCCATACCACATTTTCACCCTGACGCTTCTTGAATCTTTTAAATCAAATGGCTAGCAAATGGAATTTGAGACTAATAATTGTACTATATAGCCAATCCTGTGTAATTCACCTACTTTCAAAACTCTTACTATTTTCTTTGAATATGAATATTTGCAACTGTTTTATCCCATTTGATAATTGAAAACAAAATATGAAAATAATAGCAATAGCACTTACACTCATATACCACTTCACACTACTTTTATAGCCCTCTCTAAGTGGTTTACAGAGTCAGTTTATTGCCCCCAACAATCTGGGTCCTCATGACAGAATAACAGAATAAATATGTAAATACACTTTATCAACTTGTTCTGAACTAGACAAAACAAATTTTTTTTAATGTTTTTCAGTTTCTTTTTTAAAATTACACTGCTCTTGGATATCAAAATAAGATATTGCCTTAGAAATACCTCTGGGACTGATACTTTGAGTCATTAAACTAATCAAGGTAACATTAAACAGTGCAAAGTTTTCTTATATAAAAGTGTGACTGAATTAGTCAACCTATTAAGAGATAATTAAAAGTAATTATGTCATTTTGTCTGGGAGCACATAATACCTAAGACCAAACATACTGTATAAAACATACATTTCAAGGAATTTCAGTTTGAGCTTAAGTTTACTTCATTCTGAGACATAAAATATATTGTTAATATTTATTTATTTACTTATTCAATTCATAATATAAATATCCCTTGAAATATCACACCATCTCTGAAATTGTGGGAATAATGAATTCCAGAATTAATCCATCAGCCTTCTTATAGGATAATTTGAGTATATAAAAACTCATATCTGCATTTACAGATGGAGCTCTGTTTTGCATGGAAACAGTTTGCATCAGTGAAACAGAGCAACCAATCCATTTTATAAAAACCAAGTCATTCATATCTACTTAAATTTGTATCTTACTCATTTTCATTAACTTTAGTCAAACAGAATTTAATGTACTTAAGCCCACTGAAATGAATGGCTTTGGTAAATCTGTGTTGGACTGTGGCCAGTAGGAATTGTATATCAAACACATTTTAATTTAAAAAAGCAATATAAGCTTTATGCATATATAAAATGACTGTACTATGTACTATTATTAAATATTTGCCTATTACTCAGTCAGAACCTTTTCTCTCTTGCTTTTTAAAATATATGTTTATGTTTACTCTTGTATCTAAATACTAGGCTACTGATTGAATTTTGTTGCCTAACATTTTAAAGGCTATTTCTTGATAGGGCTTCCCACTTACTCTGTTTCTTTACCTCAGATATGTGCTTTCTTAACTATGTTTGTTGTGGATCAATTCTTGAAAACTTTTGTAGTATTTTCAGTCCTACATTCTGCTCAGAACTGATTCTTTCTGCAAAACATCATGTTGCTTTTTCCTGCTCATACATCACCTCTTATTTTCTTCCTTTTTTTCTTTGTCCCCTCCCTTCTCTTTTATTTATCCTTTGTCTTTAGCCTATTCTGCAAACTTGGAGTTCTTGTCAGGCATAGGATTTCACTGTTTGGTAAGGAGACCCTTGACAAATGCTTGTTTGAGCATCCCTTGTTTTTCTTACCATTATTTGCAACTCTGTGTGTCCTCTTTGTTTGCATGCTGCACGATTTTATGTATCACTGATAATATTTGGGGGCTAGCAAATCAAGGGAACTTATATGTTCAGTAAACATGCAAATTTTGATTTAATTATATACCCACAGTTTTCCTGCTAAAATGGCAAAGCATTTCCATAGCAGGCACTGGGAATCTTCTGTATGACTATTCATTTGATCCTGCTCTCTGTGTTCGCTATATCTATATCTATATATACATGCACACACAGCCTCTTTTGGAGTTATGTGCGAAAGAGATCAAGTAATTCTGTTAATCTGTTTTTCATAAAATAAGTATTGCATGTTTGCCTTTGAGTATGAATCATAAAAAATTCCATATAGATTGGCAGAGTAAGTTTCCCATCCTTATTGCTCACAGGGTTTTGCGTGGTGTAAAATTGTTTTAAAAGTTCAATTATGTATATAGCTATGTTGAAAGCTTATCATTACTATCCCTCTAAGAAAAGAGAATGACTATTGGAATCCTTGAATATTTAAACGTAATTTTGACCAGCACTCTGGCTGTTTCACAGTAATTCAAAACAGATTATTGATGAATTATTTTGATTTGTATAAATATATTAGAATCTCATATTAGTGATCCTAATAGGACAGCAAGTGTATAATGGTTAAGGTACTGAACTGATGCTAGGGGGACATAGATTCATGGCTACAGTCAGCTATGCAACTTAGTGAGTGACTCTCGGCCGATCACTGGCAAAAAGATTGGCAGAGAGGTTTGCAAAGTAAATGACAGAAGCTCAATAAAATCCTATACCACTAGACTTTGTTTGTTTGTTTATTTATTTATTTATTTATGGGGTGTGTGCCACCAATCCTATTCCCGAAAGAATTTTTTAGGAGTAGTTTAGGGACTATGCAGTTTTCTACAGTTTTTTTAAAAAAATGCCTGCAAGTCACTGTTTAGTTCTTTTTCAGTTGGAATTTTATATCCAGCCTTGCATAAAATGATCAGAAATCAGCCAAATAGACAGCCTAGCAAGCTCTTACTGAACATGGAGATTTTGAAATGAAAATTTAAAAGCAATAAAATTGAGCTTATCTCTGATGTTTGTTGCTAATTTTATTTTACTGACTTAAATATGGCTTGATTGAAAATGCCTACCATAGCAAATACTGTACGTGAGATTAGTCATGCTGGAGCAACAGAAAATAGTTAGTGGTTGATTATCTTTAATGCAAACTCCTATTTCAAGTGTTGACAGATGCTAAAGCAAGACTCACGAAAAGTAAGGGACCTGTATCAGCATATTCCATAGAGCTACAAGATTTAGAGGAGTTCTAAAGTAACTTCTAAATACCTGAAACAGCCAAACATTTCAGTAAGGTTCAGTCATGCTGAAAAACTCCAAAATACTGAATACTTGTACAAGGAGATAAAATAGAAATCACACAAACATCCCAAAAAAGGACCAGGACTTGCATCCTTAAAGAATGCACTTCTAATAGGAAAGCGAGATATGCTTCGAACATTTGTAAGAAGTCATTCTTGCATGACAGATATACTGATTAAACTTAAATATATTATTGTAATTACTAGAACAATGCATCTTAGATGTATTTTATTTTTGAACCTCAAATACAGAATTTCTTTTGTCCTCACTGTGTGTGTGTGTGTGTGTATGTATGTGTGTGTGTATGTATGTATATGTATATATATAATGGTGCCTTAGTAAAAGTTACCTAATATCAGTTTTGCTATTATTTTCTACTTCAAATGCTTTTATTAATAAGGCATTTAAAAAATAAGCGCATTTGAAATATTCATATATGTGAAAGTATAACATTAATTGCAGTATTATCTCCTTGTTACTTTTACTTAGGGTTTTTTTTTGTACACCTATAAACAAATGAAATGTACATTCTTCAGACAACAGTAAAACACCTACAATACATTCATCTACCTAGTATTTTTATAATGTAGTTTATTTCTTAATCATTTATCTATAGGCCTTTTATGAATTTAATATTTTTAAGTTTAATTTATACTTTCTCTTAAATTTTCTGTTCAATAGAATTCCGTGTTTAGGCGTTTTATTATTATAAAATTATTTAATTTTTTGGAGACATTTTTAGCAAAGTTAAAGCTTTTATTCTGTTAAAATTTTTTTGACATTCCATCTTTTATATAATTAAACTTTCCTTTAGGATATTTTTCCTTGACATTATGGTGGAGAAAATCATGTCACACTGTAATCTGTCAACATGGAAGTCTAATTTGGTGTATTTTAGGAATTTTTAATTCAAAATGTTACTAATTAATTTTACATATGGCTCAAATATGATGGAGATGATATGGTTTATATAAATGTAAATATAAGTAAATAAAATAAAATCACTTAACTATAGTCTACTGGGTTATATCCTATATACCTTTGTGAATTATGTAAAAAATTATTTGAGAAAAACTCTTAGACGTTCTTGCAAAAACTCATTACAATTTTATTATTGGCCAAAATTTGAAAAAAAATCTATTTTTGACATTTCCATTCTCCAAATTCTTCTTTTAAACATCAGTTGATATCTTTGCATGACTCATTGCTTTCATTATTCTTTATCTGACAGCTTTAGATTCAGATGTGATTCATGACACATATAGTACATACGCTTCTATATTAATGCATAAATTAATGTGATGAAAAGATTAACTTTTAAAGAATACAATCTGAAAACTTGAAATGTCAAAAAATATTCAGGGAGCTTATCACATTCATGAACAATGTATTGTTTATCTTAGATGTTCTTTTTTGCATCTGCTGAAATCATTGAAATAATATTTTAATTAATATAATGTATAACATATAAATTCTATTTGTAAGTTCACTACTACTGGTGAAAAATAGAAACAATACAAAATAATACAAAATCTCTTATTTTTCTCTTTTCTTCTGGTGCCCTTAGGAAATGATGCAACTTCAATAGTCAATTGTCTTCATATCTTGGGTCAGACCTTGGATGCAAGGTAAATTGCTAAATAGAGTTTATTAAATTATTGTTTTGATTTGCAGAAAATGAATAGGTACGACATTATTTTAAATGAATACTTAGTTATCTTTTCCATAAATGGAGAGTTGCTAAATCAGAAAGTTTAATAATTCCAGGGGGGAAACTATCAGTGCTTCTGTCCCACTGAAAATATGTTTGGATGAGACATCATTTATTTATGTGTCCCAATTCCTAATTGTCATATTTAGTACTTCTAAGTTTACTTGGAAATTTCATAATTACATATTTATATATGAGCTATCTTCGTAACTATTTTCTCAATTAGGAATGAAGGATAATTGCATGGTGAAAATATTTCATTACAAATCATAACATTACATATTATGTGAATGTTTTGAATGTATTTAAAAGTATGGTGCTATTACTGAAACTTTAAAAATTAGATATGTTGCATTAACACCATCCTCATCATTCCAAAAATTTATTTTCTAGCAAATAGTTAAACAGTGTATCTCTTGTTATTTTACACTGTATGCTCTGGACTGATTCTCAAAACTATATTTTCAGATCGTTTGAAGTTCACCTCACCTTTGACATAATCAGCTTGTTATTACTCTTTATTGTTGCTTAGTCTAAACACATGTAGCTTTAGAGCTGCATATTGCTTTTTCCTCTTATAGAGATTCCTATATTCTAATAAACACTTATGCTAGTGTGTTCTGTATTTGCTACAGCTTCAGGCTAGCCTCAGGCACAGAACTGATTTGAATCTAATTATGATGTTATCAAAAGAATTATCATAATATAGTAGTATGGCTTCATACAGAGCCAGCATACATTGTAGTCAATATATCAAAGTGGCCCAAATATTCACATGTTTACATTTCTACTTAGTGATGTTACACAACTCTATATGTATAGTACTGGGGGTAAATTTGAACTAGTCACTTTCTCTCAGACAAGTTTACTTTGTAGAGATAAATTATCTTGAATTCCCAAAGAAATATAAATCATAACATAACAACCATAGCTAACCTCCCCAAATCTCTTTAAAAGTTCCGTTTTAATTAATGTTTGGATGTCTTTTTATGACACTTCTCTACCCCCTTGTGGTGATTCTCAATAAGTGTGTTCCTTGAAACAGAAACTCTATGAATTTTGTTCATAATAGAATATAATGTTGTTTTATGTGCATGCAGGACAGTGATGAAGACAGGTTTGGAATCGGTTAAGATGGCTTTGAGGACATTTTTGGATAATGCTGCAGAGGACCTGGAAAAAACAATGGAAAATCTTAAGCAGGGGCAATTCACACACACCAGGAGTCAGCCAAAAGGAGTAACACAAATTATTAACTACACAACAGTGGCTCTCCTGCCAGTATTGTCTTCATTATTTGAACACATTGGACAGCATCAGTTTGGTGAAGATTTGATATGTAAGTATTAAAATGAATAATTTATACCATTACAACTCTAAATTATGTTTAAGAACATTATAGCTTGGCTTCTAATATTCTAAACCAGCGGTTCCCAAACTGTGCGCCGCGGCTCCCTGGGGAGCCGCGCTATCGTCATAAGGGCGCCGCGAAATATTCCGCCCGCTGGGTCTAACGTCTAATGCGCATGCGCAGTTGCAAGTCGGATTGCTTATGGGAGCCGCGCAGTTGCAAGTCGGATTGCTATGGGAGCCGCGAACCCAAAACGATTGGGAACCTCTGTTCTAAACAATAATACACCAGTACCTTGATTTTATTGGAGTTTATAAAAACAATTTTCAAATAACAATTCCAGTTTCATGTGTTTAATTATATTGATTGTATTTATCCATCTTTAAAATGAAAATAACTAAATGCTCTTGATGAGACAGATTCAACTATTCTTCAGCTATTTATAATAATACATATTTGCATGTCCAGATGTAACATTTCAAATTGTTCTACATTGTTTTTTGGTATGTTTATAGTGGTCTCTTACTTAGGTTAGGGCCTAGCTATCTTCGAGACCGCCTGCTGCTACCGATGATCTCCCATCGACCCATGCGCTCCCACAGAGAGGGCCTCCTCAGGGTGCCATCAGCCAAACAATGTAGGCTGGTGACCCCCAGGGGGAGAGCCTTCTCTGTGGGGGCATCTACCCTCTGGAATCAGTTGCCCCCAGAGATAAGGAGAATCCATGACCTTGGTGCCTTCCGCTGTGCCCTCAGCGGGCTGGCTTAAAAAATAATTTTAAATGTTTTAATTGGTTAGTCACTTTTTAATGTATGGGGCCAAATTTATATATATTCTTAATTGTTTTTAATGTTTGTATTCTATGTTTTTTAATTTTGGCTGTACACCACCCTGAGTCCTCAGGGAGAAGGGCGGTATATAAATCTTAAATTAAATTAAATTAAATTAAATTAAATTAAATTAAATTAATTAAATGTTGTGGATAACAATGAAAAACAATACACAAAATTGTTTAGTTTTTCTTCTTGTTTTTCTTAGTGGAAGATGTTCAAATCTCTTGTTATAGAATACTGGCCAGCTTATATGCTTTGGGAACCAGCAAGAGTATCTATGTGGAACGGTAAGAAAGAAATGTGCAATATTAAAAATGTATTATGATCAGTTAAGTGAATTGTGCATGTTTATTAGGTGCAGTGTCATGTTACAACTTCATTCCACCTTCCCCATTGACTTTGCTCGTGGGAAGCTGGCAGTGAAGATCACAAATGGCTATCAAGTGGCCAGGGGATGCTGTAACAGTCATAATTACATGCAAGTTGCCTAGCACAGGGGTGCTGCAACTACTGCGACTTTGAGGACTGGCTTTAAGTCTCATTTAGCATCATCATAACTGTGAACAGTTACTGTACAAGGACTACCTGTATCTCTATCCAAATAAGGTAAAGAACTAATAATAGGCTCTTCATCTGTCAAAGAATCCATATACGGTATCTCTAATAGTAAAGATGGGTCTGCTGTAATAGAAAATACGATTCATTAGGGGAGAGCAACCTTTTCTGGAATACGCAAATCCATTAAAATCCTGATTTCCCCCCCTTGAAATCCCTTTATTTTATTAGCCTTCATCCAGTCCATTTCTTCAACCAGGTCTTAAATATCCACCTAAATCTAATAAAAAGTGAACTAGAATTATGCATATGATTGAAAGTAAAAATTAAAAATTAGTTTAATATTCAACAGCATATAAAATTAGAAATTGGTGGAACTCTATAATGTAAACTTTGCAGAATTGAACACAAACCACATTTGTAATATTGTAGCCAGTTTATAAAAAAGATGTTGAGACTCTGGAAAAAGTGAAGAGAAGAACAATAAAGATGATTAGAGGACCAGAGGCTAAAACATATGAAGAATGGTTGCAGAAATTAGGTATGTCTAGTTTAATGAAAAGAAGGAAAAGGGCTAATAAGACAACACTGTTCCAGTATCTAAGGGACTGCCACAAAGAAGAGGGGGTCAACCTATTCTCCACCTGAAGGTAGAATGGATGGAAACCAGTCAAGGAGGAAACCAACCGAGAAATAAGGAGACATTTCCTGACAGTGAGAACAGTTAATCAGTGGAACGACTTGCCTTCAGACGTTGTAGGTGCTCTATTACTGAGGTTTTTTAAGAAGAGATTGGGCGTCCATTTGTCTGAAATGGTATGGAGTTGGACTAGAAGACCTCCCAAGTCCCTTCAAACTCTGTTATTCTATTATTCAAATACCTCAGTACCATCTTTGGGAGTTGATATTTCAAATATGAGCAGAACCACTGCAAGAATACCCTTCCTAAAAACTCCCCAGAAAGGTATCGGGGTCTGTCATATTGAAAATGACTGAGAAATCTAAGAAAACCAGCAACATCAACCTCTCAGATCTAGAAGATACTTTCAGAGCCAAAACCAGCCCTTTGACTGAAACATAAATAATGTTAATATAGTAATAATCTGAGTTAATTCTTTATCAGTGTCTACTCAGATACTATTGTTTGGCAATAATTACCTGGCAAATTGAACATCTTAGAAGTCTTATTAACAGGAAACTAAACTAATTATATTTGCATTGAGTTTAAAACGTTTTTTTTTTTAAACTTTACAGTCAACGTTCAGCTCTAGGTGAATGTTTAGCTGCTTTTGCTGGTGCCTTTCCTGTGGCATTTTTAGAAACTCATCTGAATGGCCACAATATTTATTCTATATTCAATACCAAGACGACAAGAGCAGGTAACTCAGTATGAATTTACTGAATTATCCAGAATTAATTATGCTGCATATTTGCTTTTCACTTTATTTATTTATTTTTTGTTCTTTGATAATGACTATCAAAGTGAAGCATTTCACTTTCTATTCCAAAGCGGTTCCTTGGAGCAGCTGCATTTTTTTCCTTGCTGGAATCACATTTTATTCTCATTCTCTAAACCATGTGTTGGAAGATGGTGGAATGCTGATTTAATTTATCTACTTTAACTTTGGGGCTAGTTTTTTAAAAATGAAATCTACTTGGATGTAATTGTTTAGAATTCTTATTCCATCAATGTAATTGAAGGAGCATTATTCCTTTTTGTCCTTGAACTCAAAATTTTTCCAAGGGATTTTAGAAAAACCATTGAGCAGATTTGAAGAGTCTGAGGAAGATGAAGGAAGAAGGGAATCATACTGGAAAAGAGATTATGCTTAAAAAAAATCTAATATGCAAAGCAAAATCTACTCAAGTTGATTTTTTATATGTGAATACTGAGTCACATATATTCAGAAAATAGACATGAATTATGAGTGATATTTCGAAATACATACGTATAAAATCATATGTGTGAAAATATGTATCACAAGCATACACATTCAGCATGAACTAAGGGATTGTTTGCTAATACTGTTAAATATGGTATTATATTAATACACAATATTGTTCTTTTAGGTTTCAGTTTACCAAACAGCATACAGGAACTTTGTCCAAATATTCCTTCTCTGGAAAAATTAATGGAAGAAATTGTAGAATTAGCTGAATCAGGCATTCGCTATACACAAATGCCTCATGTAATGGAAGTTATATTGCCCATGCTTTGTAGTTACATGTCACATTGGTGGGAACATGGACCGGAAAACAATCATAACAAGAGTGAAATGTGCTGCACAGCATTGACTTCAGATGATATGAATACTCTTCTGGGAAACATTCTAAAAATCATACATAACAATTTGGGCATAGATGAAGGAGCCTGGATGAAGAGATTAGCAGGTAGGGGAAAGTTTTGTTTCACTTTTGCCTGCATTTAAAAGAATTGTAAGGAAATTGAGAAAAGCAAAAACAGCTAATTTCAATAGGTGCATTGCATTTTTTAAAAAGGCTAAATGAAATATGAGAGGCAGAGGCTCAGCTTATCAGAAGATGTATAAATAGGAATAGGAATAAAAAGAAGTGAGCAAGATTTGACAACTAAAATGAAAGGAGATGAACAGTGTATAACTTTGTATAACAGTGTATAATCAAAGAAGTGGTTTGCACTTCTTTGAGAGATGACCAAAACTCTAGTGTAGTAACTGTAATATAAATCTATTGAAGAGTGTAACATCTTTTATTGTAATTTTTCCACCTACTAATATGCAGTAAAATTAATGGATTATTTACATAGTGTTTTCTCAGCCTATCATAAGCAAAGTGAAGCCGGAACTTCTGAAAACACATTTTCTTCCACTGATGGAGAAACTAAAGAAAAAAGCAGCTCTGGTGATTGCTGATGAAGAACACTTACGAGCAGAAGGGAGGGGTGATATGTCTGAGGCGGAACTTCTCATTCTAGATGAATTCACTACACTCGCTCGGGACCTTTATGCCTTCTATCCATTGTTGATCAGATTTGTGGACTACAACAGGTATGCAGAGAACTCATTTTTAAAAGCCTTGTTTTAAATCACATTATGGGAGTGAGTTCTCTGATTTATTAACTAGAATTTATTAGTTGTTTAGCATTATTATGAATTAATTAAAGATTTTTTTAAATTAATGGTATAGGAATTTAGTTCATCAGTGCAATATCTCTGCCCCATTCAATTATTGCTTCATCTAAGATTACTATAAGTAATTCTTATCGTCTCTTCCTTTATGATTTTTCTTTTTGCCATTTTTCTCCCTTCTTTTCCTTTTTACTTAGAGATGCTAAGAATCTAATCCTCTTGCTCAGGGCTGTGTTCCATAAATCCAGAAAATTGGACTGCATGCATACGTATATGTTTTAAAGTAGAGGATTCTGAAGTTTCTTTGTCATTTCTGCTACTAATAGGAGTGATAAGGTTTTTTTTTTCTTTCTTTTAAAAAAAAATTCAGAGCAAAATGGCTCAAAGAGCCCAACCCTGAAGCTGAAGATTTGTTTCGTATGGTTGCAGAAGTTTTCATTTACTGGTCAAAATCCCATGTATGTATTTTCTAAATTTCATAAATAAGAATGTTGCTGTATTGAGCGTTGTAGGATAGTGAGCATTGAGCATTGTAATATAGTGAGTATTAGCCACATGCAAATGGCTCTTGGTACAACAGCATCCAGATGAGATGTGCAGTCTAGTCAAAGTCCTGACCTTTTTTGTACATGTGCATGACATCGATATACATACAAAAGCTATAGGGTTTAGATCACGTTGCTGCAAATGCCATCTTGCTTTTTTGACTCTACCAGTGCTGCTGCTTCAATGTGTGAATGTGGGTACGTCTATAAAAAAAATAGAAACAGGAAAGAAAGCAGCATTCTTGAATGGTTTTTTTTTCTTTTGCAATTTGTTATGCAAAGCTTTACTCTTCCATTTTATAAATAAATGGCAAATACCAGATACATCCATAAAGAATCTAAGGCATTGTCTGGGTTATCTTTTTTCTATTCTGATTTTTTTTTCCAAATGGCATCATTAGAATCAAACCTTTGTCACGTACTTAGCATTTCTTGTTATTATGATATCTTAAGGATTCAAAATATTTGTTTTATTTGTCTTTAAAGTATTGGGTACAATTCTTTTGCAAACAATTTGAAAGGGAGCAATAGGAGAAGTATATTTTCTCAAAAGAAAAATGTTTATCCGCGTGTAATAAGTTCAAGTTTTGTTGAAAAAAGATACATATTTTTTATCTTTTTATACCATTATATAGATTAAGGTTTTATAATGCAATCATATAGCATTATATACCTTTTAAGATTCAATGTGAAGGAGGCAATGGAAGAACCAGATAGTGAATTTTGTAATACATTGTGTTTTTATGTTCTTCATAACATTGCAGAATTTTAAAAGGGAAGAGCAGAACTTTGTGGTGCAAAATGAAATCAACAATATGTCTTTCCTTATTACTGACACTAAATCGAAGATGTCCAAGGTATAATACTTTACAAATGTTATTGCTTATCAAAATATTGCTAAACTGTTTTTTTTAAAATAATATCTTTCACATATACTGGAATGTTGAAATAGTCCAAACATTTTTAGAGTATTCTAAATATTTCCTAAACATGTTATCTGTAGAGATAAAGATTGTGGAAAGGATGTGTATTCTTAGTTTGAAATTTCTTTAACCACTATAAACCAATTCCTAATTTCACATCCATTTACAGGGGGATCACTAGGCCCATTTCATCAGTGTGGAAGCTCTGTAGTGCAAATGGCTATCAAATGTAATTACCACGTAACTTGTGTCATACATAGAAAACAATTATCCTCATTCTGAAACACTTCTCTCCCCAATACATTAATTTTATATGTATCCTTCAGTAGATATTTTCTCTCTTTTACTAAATATGCATTGGTTTTCTCTTTCTAACTTTTTGAAGTACAATGTCCTACAGAGAAAGTTGAGGTCATGCTCAGCATATCCATTTTTCCAGGAAACCTTTTGGAAAACCAAGTTGCTAAGTGACATTGCAGCTTCTCTCTGTAGACTGTATCCAATCTATTTACAAAAATTAAAAGAAAAGACTAGTAAAGGTATCATTACTGGTTAAGTGAAGGAAGTCAGCATGGCTGCTTGGGGGAGAAAGTATAGCACAGATACATGAACAGTCATGTGTCCTGAGTTGGGAGAAACAGACAGGAGTAGAGAAATGGGAGATGGAGATGCGAGTGGATACATAGAGGCCAACTTACTTAGTGGCCTTTAAGCTATTGTCCATTAATATTTTTTCAGTATTTCAGTTCTTGTTCTTTTCTAGAAAGAAGCATAAGATTAATATTAAAGTAGACTCAGTTGTATATAACTGGTAATACATATTGTTGACCATTGAGACAACATAGGAAAACCAATAAAAGAGACTAATACAAGTTTTACAAGACCAGCACAAAGCATTTGGCTGCAGGAGGTATAGGACAACCTACTGTTGTGCTTTCTTTTCAAATCCACCAATGAAAGCTTACAGGACTGCTGAAGGACCCAGGGCAGTCACATGCAATACTAGTTCTGGTTTCTAATACGTTGGCTTGGTTGAGAAGCTGCCACATTTATTCCTCTGAACCGTCCATCACCAGTTTGTAGAATTGGCCTTGCATTACCCAATGTTAGGATAATCCAAGAGTAATTATGGTAGTCTTCTACTAAAAGAATAATTAATTGCTCTGTTGCTATTATCAAACATTAGCTATTGAGTTTAAAAATCCCTTCCCTTGGGTTGGGTTGGTTTGGTTTTTGAGGATATATCATTATTTTAAAGTGACACTTTAAAAATGTACACCTGATTAGATTTGCTATCTAACTCAGGGGTGTCAAGCTGGTGACCCATGGGTCAGATGCATCACGCACAGACCATGCCCACTCCAACTCTTCGAAAGGGAAAAACATCATGAAATGTCACATGATGGCAATGTGACACTACGAGTTTGACACCCGTGATCTAACGAAAGGCCATAGGAAGGATGTGCAGTTAATAGGCAGATACAAGAATTCCTGCTGTGATTGTCATATTTAAAATGAGACAAAGAGAAATAGGGTGCAACTGGAATGACATGCAACTGTGAAAAATTGTACGGTATTAACAATAAATCATTAAGGAAACTGCTATTATGAGAGCAAAATAATGGCATGATGGTAATGTAGTTGAAAACAATAAGACATAGTGGCAGTATCATAGGAAGTTCCAAGTGCTCTGTGCAAGTGCAAATAAAAGATCATAATAAAGTTTGTCACAAAAGTAGCTTAAAGATAATACAAATGAAAAATTATATTGCACTTCTAGATTACTGCCATCATTACTGATATAAAACGTTTCATGGCAAAGTAATTTCCCTTGTGTTTCTTCCTTTTTCAACATCCCCAAGAGATAATTATTGCTTCCCTTATTTTATAATTTGAGAATAAATTATTACTTTTATATTGCAGACAGCTGTTTCTGATCCGGAAAGAAAAAAAATGAAACGGAAAGGGGATCGTTACTCAACTCAAACCTCTCTAATTGTGGCTGCATTAAAAAGATTGCTTCCTATTGGGTTAAATATTTGTGCACCTGGTGACCAAGAATTAATTGCTCTGGCAAAAAATCGATTGAGCATGGTAGGTTTCCTCTATAAATCATTTCTATATATAGAACTTCATTTAATATGTTCAATAACTGTGTAAATCCTTCCCTTTATGGAGGCAGTATTACTATCTGCCTGACAGTGTTAAAAATACTGTCTTGTTATTATTTATTATTCATTGATTTATAATTTATATTTCTTAACCACCTGTCTCACTTTGAGAGTGGCTCTATGTGGTATAAAATATAATCAGTAAAATTACACATTAAAATCAGAATATTTTAAGATTTAAAAAATTAAAATTATAAAACAACATTATAAATATTTCAAAAGATGAAGAATTCCAGCAGGGATTCTCATGGCATCAGTATGTATCAGAAAGCAATATGATATTTGCCTGGTTTAGTTCTTTGTAGCAGATGATTGGCTTCCTGCCATTAAAAATAATGTTAATTATGGGGATTTCTTGTCCATTATTTACTCTTTTTTAAAACATATGATAACTAGCTTCTTCAGAGGTTGGTCTTTTCTTCTGGGACACACTTGGGTGACAACAAGAAAGATATCAGAGAGGAGCCTTCCCCAAATGTCAACAAGATGCAAAATGATAAAAAAAAACACTTTCCAAATAAATATGAATGAGGTTGAAGTGACTTAGATACCAATAATACCAGATAGCTGCTGTATCATAACTAAATGGAGCTGGTTGGAGAACGGAGAAATCCTTTCCTCTAGGTTATTCTTGTTATGGTTGTTACAAAAAAATCTTTCACCCAAGTAAAGATTGCTCTACTATGGAACTCATAAGAACATTTATAATAATTTATATTATTATAATTTATAATAAGTTTAATACCATTTTGCATATTTATCATGGCATGCCGAAAAATTACAGTTTTGCAAGGTGCTTAGAATTATTTTTCTGCAAGGGCTATTTCCTTCTTATATAACATTTTTCAGTAAAATATTTGGTATGTTTTCTCAACAGAAGGACACCGAGGATGAAGTTCGAGATATTATTTGCAACAACCTCCATTTACAGGGCAAGGTAGTTTTCAAGTATTAACAACTTTTGCTTCTGACCTAATGTTTTGAACAATAAGTTATATATGACTGTAAGTTGACATGTATATGTGTACATCTGTTCATGTATCCATATGTGCACACCAGCTGTTGAGCCAAAAATTGTTCCGATATCTGTGAAATGTAATCAGTGATTCTAATGGTCTCATAAATAACAATAGCAATAGCGCTTAGACTTACATACCACTTCACAGTGCTTACAGCCCTCTCTGAGCAGTTTACAGACTGAGCATATTGCCCCCAACAATCTGGGTTCTCATTTTACCCACCTCGGAAGGATTGAATGCTGAGTCAATCTTGAGCCAGTGAGACCCAAACTGCTGAACTTCTGGCAGCTGGTGATCAGCAGAAGTAGCCTGCAGTACTGCATTCTAACTACTGCACCACTGCGGCTCTTAAAGTTAAACTTGTTCCAAATAAGTGTAGTGATTTATTAGATTATCACAGTAATTCCAATAGTCTATATACAATTGTTTGGTTATGCATAATTTGAAACATATTTTTAGCACCTCACATATATTTTCTTGCAGCTTGAAGATCCTGCAATTAGATGGCAGGTGGCTCTTTACAAAGATCTACCGAACAGAACTGATATCACTTCAGATCCAGAAAAGACTGTGGAACGGGTTTTGGATATAGCTAATGTACTTTTCCATCTGGAACAGGTTAGGTGTATTAGTGACTTTTTAATATTAATTAGTTTTACAGATTCAGTGTAATTCATTTTACTGTGGAAAAATGCCCTGCTGATATGTGTGTGTGTGTGTGTGTGTATTTACACTGAAAATATTTGTTTTACATTATGTTCTTCCAAAAATCTATTGCACTCCATGAATATGCTAGTAGTCCTTGCTTAACAACCATTCATTAAGCTTCTTCACTCACCCTTACCAGGAAGCACACCTCTCCTCATGATGAGGCAGCATAACAGAGGGGGTGCACAAAAGGGAGAAGCAGTATAGTCATTCCGTTGTTTATGCCTGGGTGAATAGTCAAAGTATTAATCAGGAAATGAAAGAAATCATTAATCTGAAGCACATATACAAGGCACCTTGGCTTTCTTATATCAACTGAAGTGACATATGATGACATTTAAAGTAGCAGTTTATTAAAAGTCATAATGATAAAATGGCAAAGTAGATCACAAACTACTCCTTGGGATAGACAACATCACCACCAGATGGATTTGTAACTGGTTTACAAACAGTACTTTAAGGAGTCGTCCTTAAATGGTACTACATATACATGGAAGGAAGGAAGCAGTGGGGTACCACAAGGTTCCATCTTAGACCCAGTACTCTTCAATAGCTTCATAAATGACTTAGATAAGGAAATAGAAGGGGAAATCATCAAATTTGCAGATGACACTAAGCTGGCAGGAATAGCCAACATCTCAGAAGACAAGCTCAAGATCCAAAAAGGGTACAAGTATAGATTAGGCGAAACCTGGCTCAAAAACTGTAATTGTGAGAGGGACCTTGGAATCCTAGTGGATGATAACTTAAATATGAACCAGCAATGAGCGGCTGCAGCTAAAAAAAATCTAATACTTGGTTGTATAAACAGAGGCAAAGAATCAAATTCACATTAAGTATTAGTACCGCTTTGTAAAGCCTTAGTAAGGCCATACCTGCAATACTGCATGCAGTTTTGGTCACCACATTATAAAAAACAAGTTGAGACTTTGGAAAAAATGCAAAGAAGAGCAGCTAAGATGATTACAGGCCTAGAGACAAAAACATAATGAAGAACGGTTGCAGGATTTTGGTTTGGCTAGTCTAGAGAAAAGAAGGATTGGGGTGGGGGGGGAGGTAGCTGTATTCCAGTATTTGAGAGACTGTCACATAGAGGAGAGGGTCTACTTATTTTTCAAAGCACCAGAGGGCAGAACAAGAAATAATGGATGGAGACTAATCAAGGAGAGAAGCAACCTGGAATTAAGGACAAACGTCCTAACAGCGAGAACAATTAACCAGTGAAACAGCTTGCCTTCAGAAGTTGTGGGTGTTTCATCATTGGATGTTTTAAAGAACGGACTGGAAAGTCACTTGTCTGAAATGGTACAGAGTTTCCTGCTTGAGCAGGGGATTGGACTAGAAGATCTCGAAAGTCCCTTCCAGCTCTATTCTGATTGAAATTTCTGATTGACTTTGTGCTCCCAAAAAAGAGGAAATGTTTTCTTGAAGTTCCTTTACTCTTTTGGAGAATTCAATTTAGTATTCTTAAATGAGGTATATTTAACTAAACTGGGGATTCTTCCATAATCAAGTCAAAAACAACAAATAAACTTGTGCAACTTGAACATGATGGAATCTCACATCAAAATATCTTTGGATTGGTTACGTTCATTCACAGCTGAGTCCCAATTAGTTGCAAAAAGTCCTTCGGGAGAAGTCCTTCGGGATAATCACCAACCTTTATCTCCCTTGAGATAAAGACCTACTTGGCAAAGCCACACAGAGTCCAGAATCAAACAGAGATGCTGACCTGGAATAGAATTAACAGCGTTGCTTTCCTGCAAAGGGCCCACGTGCCTTTGCTCCTCTTTTAAGCCTTATGGGAAGGGCCAAACATCTCCAGGCCTTACTCTCAAGTCATCCCTTTTGTTTTAACTGTTCTTGCCTTCTGGCAGCTCTGCACACATGTGCACTAGGAACAGGCTCCTCCTGTTCCTCTGACTCTCTTATGTCCAACTCTGGAGGCTCCGGAGTCAGCGCATAACTCCCAGATGGCCCTGGCCCCATTTCTGCCTCCAACGCAGAGTCCTCGTCCAGGCCTTTTGCAGACTCCAGGATTGGCCCATTTCCTCCCCAGCCTCCTCACTGTCCAACTCCACTGCCAGCTACACAGGCTGCTGGTGGACCACAACAAAAACATTAATCCTCATCTACACACAGTCACCATGTTCTTCTTAATGTGGCCGTATTTAATTTTAAAATATTTACACTCTTTCAAATGACATATTTTTATATATAGTTTAATACCCTTTCCTTTAGGTAAAATTAAATGCATCATTTTGATTTTTTTCTACTTTGTGTATTTATTTTCTTTTATTATTTCCAGAACTTCTCTAATCGTGGACGGAAATGTTTCAGAATGGGAAGTAT
The DNA here is from genome assembly GCA_012654045.1 of Ptyas mucosa. Lineage (NCBI taxonomy): Eukaryota > Metazoa > Chordata > Lepidosauria > Squamata > Colubridae > Ptyas > Ptyas mucosa. The sequence continues at coordinate 24,172,790 of WNWU01000005.1, forward strand.
AGAGTATATGCTCATATGTTGTGTTAGGAATGTATTGGTTTTGCCTTTAATAATTTTGTTTATGCATTTTGATGTGTTAAATCTCTAACTATCTGATTTGTGATTACTTTTTTAAGGTGCAATTTCTCCTAACTTGCTTGCTTCACTTTGGTTTATTCTTAAATTTGAACTTAATCTGACTGAGGGTTTTTGTATTACACTTTTATCTCTTTCTTTGTCTCAGTTATGACATTCACAATTCCTTATTTGTGTTTCAGTTATTCAGTGCACTAATCAATTTATTTTATGTCCTCACAATGTGTGCTTTAAGTTCTAGAGTTTGTTTTACTATAAAGAGCAACCAAACTTTCCATATATCCTTCCAGGATGAATCACGTAGGCATGCTGTACTTTTGTTCTATGTTCAGAGTAAATATTTATTTATTCAATTTCTACAGCTGTCCATATTAGCCAATAACATTATCTACTATGCAGCACATAGTATGTATTTAGTATGTAGTGACGTTAATAATGGAAAAAATCTACTACAAAGGAAAATAATTTAGTGCAATTGTTACTTTTATAGCAATATGGTCATGCTTTATAGAATAGACAAATGACTACTTGCATGGACAAAAAAGCTAAATGAAGGATAAAGACAACTAATTTAATACAGAAATAGTAATGGTAAGATAGCAATGAGCAACCAATAACTCAATCTGTAATTCATTCTACTGATCATTTTGGCACTCACCAGCTCACCATTACCATCTTAAGAATCCTATGTGTGACAAAATACTTTGTAATTCTCTATATAGAAAATTATATGCTCATCCTGATTTTTTTCAGAAGATAGTCAAACTGAAGTGCTGTGAGCATAATTCAGAAATATCCAAGATGATCTTGCAATTACTTCACCTATTCTTTTAGTAAAACAGATTATTCTGTGTATTTTGGATTTTTATCCTGTTTTTCTGTTGGCATATTCAACATGTCTTACAGAAAAAAAGGCAAAATTATAAAACATTCTAAAAAAAAATTAATATAAATTTTAAAAAATCCCAGTTAAAACCTGGTAAAAAATAGGCAGTTTCCTCATTTTCTTAAATACTGGGGGTATGAAGACCAACTATATTTTTGTGGGGTGGGATGCTCTCTGAGGTTGGTGGTTTTCTTACAAACATTTCATTACCAAACTAGGTAACATCATCAATGGTACTTAGCACTGATGATGTTACTTGGTTTGATGATGGAAGAAAGCCACCAAGTTCAGAGAGCCCTAAGTACCCCAAGGTTCAACCCTGAGATGCATATACTCTCTTGCAAATGAAGGTAAACATACATGTCCCAGGATAATGTTGCAGAATCCAATCTGAGTCGGTCACCACGACCAAAAATTTATTCTTCCAAGCTTTGAGGCTGTTCTGCCCCAGCTATGGACCCCAAAGAACGCAGCACACACAAAGTCTGTACAAACCTTAGTTTACTAAAATAAAATCAATTTTTTTTCAAACAAAGGCTGTTAATCAACTTTCTTAACAGCCTGCAAGAATCCAAAGAATAAATCATCTTAATCTTACTATGGTTGGCAGAAAGCCCAGAAGCAATTTGCAGAGAACTAAGATCAAGGCACGAAGGAGAGTGAACAAAGTTGTTCCCTGCAAATTGCTTCAGTCGGCGTTACTCCTTAAATAGGCTAAGGGAGTGGCCAATTAGCCCCAAGCCTTACTGTCGAGGAGACCTCCTCCTGAGGATCCACTCCTGCCTTTTGGCAGCTCTGCTCGCCCGTGCATCGAGAAGAGGCTCCTCCTCTTCGTCCTCTTCACTTAAGGGAGCCTGGCTGAATCCCCGCCTTTGGCACTACATCTTCTCCAGCCTCATTGTCCGACTTGAGTGCCAGCTGCACAGGCTGCTGGCGCAGCACCACACCAGCCTCCTTGCTGTCCGAATCAGCCACCAGTCGCACAGGCCACTTATGGGCCACAACAGAGGCTCATGCTGGAGCCCATCATCAGGAAACTTCTTTCTCTCCAGAACATGTGCACTGGGCTATTCAATGTGCTGCATTTGTATGGTTCTTGATTGTGTGTAGCTTTTAGTTGTTAATTGGGATGTTGATGGCTGGCCAGTAAGCTGTTAATTGTTGTTTCCTTATGCTAACGCATCCTCGGCTCCTCAGTACCTGATTTAACTGATTTATGCATCGAATAGCCCAGTGCACGGATTCTGTGGAGAGAGAAGTTTCCTGATGATTGGTCCAGCAGGAGCCTGAATGCTTGGAAGAATAAGTCTTTGGTCCCAGTGATCAACTCAGAATGGATCTTGCAAATGTTCTCTTCTATCAGCAAGTATACTTTCTTGGGAAGTGGAGTCCACAATCTGAGAGCCACAAAAAAGAAGGAAATATGTTTTCTAAATAAGCAATACAGGTAGTTTTCACTTAACGACTGCAATTGGGACTGTTGCTAAGTTATGTGATCATTAAATAAAACATCATGTATTGTGTCTGACTTATAACATCAGTTCTTCTGCAGTCATTAAGCAAATCACTTGCAGTTGTTAAGCATGATGTTATATGACTGATTTGCAAATTTCTGCTGGCTACCCCATTGACTTCACTTGGTAACAACTGGCTATGAAGGTTGCAAATGGTGATTGTGTGACCATAGGATGCTGTCATGATCGTAAGATTGCATATTGGTCATAAATCTACATTTTCAACACTATAAAAAGTTTGAGCAATTGCTGAAGGAGGCAGTCATTAATTGATGACTACTTGTATATAGAAACAAAAGATTTTCCCCCCTAATTTCTTAACCTACAATAAGTGATGCAGAAAATATAGAGCAAAACAACATTCTTTTAGGTATGTAGATTAATCTTTGTGACTTTAACCCTGTTTTTTCACATGTTTACTTACAATTCCTGAAACCTGAATTTAAAAGCAAATTATTGCTATGGTATCAGGTTGATTAAACTTCCCAAAGGGTATGCATCAGTGGTGAGTTGCTACCGGTTCACCCCGGATAGGGTGAACTGGTAGCGGCAGCGGCTGGAAGCTCCGCCCACCTGCCCAGATGCGCGCGCACGAGCGAACCAGTAGCAAACTAAATTGAAACCCACTATGCATATATCTGTATGCATAGTTTAATCTATGATTGTCGATAGTTTGACAAAGATTGACTACAATTTTAAAATATTGTACTCTTAGTTTGCAGTTTATGCAATATTTGATTATACTCAGATGATATAAATGCTTGTTTTCTCTATTATTGAAGTTACTAGAGCAACAGATAATAATTAAAATGGTTCTCGACCAGTGTATTTAGAAGTTTATGCTGCACTTCAGCTGACTTGATTTAGTTCTAATATTTACAAAATTTCATTTTAGCAGCAAAATCCTACGCATATTAACTCAAAAGTTAAAATTAGATTTATTTATTTGACTTTTTTAATCCTGTTTTTATTATTGTTTATAAATAACTCAAGGTGACAAACATACCTAATGCTTCTTCCTCTTCCTGCTTTCCCCATAATAATCCTGGAGATGGATTGGGCTAAGTGACTGTTTAATTCAGTTTCATTCACATTAATTCACATTCAGTTGAATGGGATTTACCCCCTAGTAAATAATGTGAGATGGCAGCTTTATGCCTTTAAAATAAATAAGCATCTATGAAGTGATTTCTGATTTTCATTTTTTTTGTTCTGTAGGTTGAGCATCCTCAAAGATCAAAAAAGGCAGTATGGCATAAACTCTTGTCCAAACAGAGAAAAAGAGCTGTGGTGGCTTGCTTCAGAATGGCGCCACTATATAATCTTCCACGGTATGTCTGATCTCTACAGAGAAGAAAAACATAACAAAATCACAGTGCACAGTTCAGCAACATTAATAGCTTTAGAAAAAAGAAATGACAAAAGAATGTAGAAGTAATTTCTTTAGTGTGAAAGTCTGTTCACTGGGACATTATTTCTTCTTCATATAAATTAGCTGAGAAATATATGCTGTTTCTGTATACAATGATATATATTTTATCTAATAAATATTTTGAATATTCAATAAGTGGGCATACATTTTAAAATACATATATTTTGTTGACTTTTTTTAAGGCACCGAGCTGTCAATCTTTTTCTTCAGGGATATGAAAAGTCCTGGGTGGAAACAGAAGACCATTATTTTGAAGATACGTTGATAGAAGACTTAGCAGTATGTTAGAATTGATTGAACTTTTTAAGATTCAACTGTTTATTTGTTTTGAATTGTATTGTAGTATGCAACCTGGCCAAATTCAGCCATTAGTAAACTGTAGAATTTGCTCATTATTTTGGTACAAGGTAATTATACAAAAAAAAACCCACACCAAAAAACAAAAAAAATGGTTCAAAAATAGTGGGAGATATCTTATCTCATTCATTAGCATCCTTTAGTCTCAAAAGACTTTGGTATCGTGCTCTGGAAAGAGGTCCTAACACAGCATCTAGTCTGACTGAAAAGACCGATTCGAGAGTGGCAATCCCTTCCACACTGAGAGCAAATACATTCTGTCCCCTGCTCAGCCCCGAGATTTCACTGGTTCCAGGACTACCTCTTTGCCTCAGCCTGCTGAACAAGTGTCTCTTCGAATTGGAGAAGGCCATGCTGCGTCTTTAGCCTCCAACTGAACGATCGGAGGTCAAAGTTTCCCAGTTGTTAATGTCCATTCCCAGGGCCTTTAGGTACCTCTTGCAGATATCCTTATATCACAGCTGTGTGTTATGCCCCAGCTACGGACCCTAAAGAACGCAGCACACACAAAGTCTGTACAAACCTTAGTTTACTAAATTAAATCAGTGTTTTTCCAAACAAAGGCTGTTAATTAACTTTCTTAAAAGCCTACAAGAATCCAAAGAATAAGTAATCTTACTATGGTTGGCAGAAAGCCCAGAAGCAATTTGCAGGAAGCTGATAAGAGAATTAAGATCAAGACGAAGGAGAGTGAACGAAGTTGTTCCCTGCAAATTGCCTCAGTCGTTGTCCTTCCTTAAATAGGCTAAGGGAGTGGCCAATTAGCCCCAAGCCTTACTCTCGAGCAAACCTCCTCCTGAGGAACCAGTCCTGCCTTTTGGCAGGTCTGCGCGCCCGTGCATCGAGAAGAGGCTCCTCTCTTCTTCCTTTTCATTTATAGGAGCTTCTGGAGGTTCTGAAGGCCCTGGCTGAATCCCCGCCTCTGGCACAACATCTTCTCCAGCCTCCTCATTGCTTGAGTCGAGTGCCAGGTGCACAGGCTGCTGGCACAGCACCACACCAGCCTCCTCACTGTCGGAATCAGCTACTAGCTGCATAGGCCGCTGATGGGGCTTTCCCTGCACTAATTCTCCATAGAGGAGATCTTTCAGAATCTGACAGTGGGAGATATACTACAAGTTATATGTCCTGCTTCTTGTAGATTGCAAGAAATCCTTTTGAGGCTACCTTGGATATCTAGAATTTTATATATCGAGTTGCATAAACTGTAAATATATATGCTATTTTTGTTCCTTTTCAACATTGCAGCTGTCACCCTAGTCTTACATTTGCCAGTATAATTATAGAAGTCAGTTCTAACATTGATAATGATACATCATTTGAGTTTCAAAATATGTCTTTCTGATTTATTATCAGCCTAATTCTGATTTGTTTTACTTTGACAGATGTTCCTTTTTTCTATCTTATTAATGCATTAATGTGCATTAATCTACAATATGTAAATTGACTTTGTATGGCTTAATATGTATTTTGACTCAAAGTATGGTATAGCATTTTGGAAGGTATGCAAACCTATGAAAAATTGAGTTTGGTTTTTCATAAAGATTCAAGAAATGTAATTCAAGTCAGTTCATATTTAAATATCTTAAGATCATATTCTCAGGCATCCCTAATGTAAATTTGTTTGGGAATAAGTTTGATGGCTCTCAGTATGATGTCCAAATATAATTATGTCTCAGATCTCAAACATTTTCTTTTTATGTTCTTATTCTTCTCTTTCTTGCTGCAGAAACCTGGAGCAGAACCAACAGAAGAAGATGAATGTATTAAGCGAGTTGATCCTTTGCATCAACTTATTTTACTATTCAGTCGAACAGCTTTAACTGAAAAATGGTGAGACAAAAAAGAGAAGATATTAATGATTCTTTCTAAATTGCTTTCTTTTTAAAACTAGATACAAAATACTTTTTGCCCCTAGAAAAAGTGATGTGGAGTTAAACATTAAAATACTATCAAGGCTGATTCATGAAATTTGGTATTCAGGTATATCTACAAAACCTCTCATCAATAAATGGTGGAAAACCATTAAACTTAATACAGATTTAATTAGCAAATAGGATTGAGCGAATAGGATTATTTTCTTACTGGTTAGGGTAGAGAACGAATTGCATGATTGATATATCTCTGTTGGATTATTAGAAAAAACAGAATCCAAACCAGCATACTATATATATTTTTATATAAGCCCTTAATGGATAAGCTGACCCTTGAATTTTTAACTAAAATACCATGAAAAGCGTTCCACCTATGGATAAACCAACTTGCATTTTTCATGTTATTTTGGTTAAAATTTCAAGAATCTATTTATCTACAGGTAGACTTATATGTGATTATAATTGGGAAATAGGGGTATTTTAAAAATTATTACTGTATATACTTGTAGATAAACCCAACTATAGATAAGCCAATTTTGGGGATGCATTTTAATGCCTAAAATTCTCAGTTTATCCAACAATATATACAGTATCACTATTATTGCAGCTTAATTTGTTTATAGTTGACTTGAAATATATATATATATATTTCTACCGTGTTTCCCCAAAAATAAGACAGGGTCTTATTTTCTTTTGACCCCCGAAATATGGCCTTGGCCTTATTATCGGGGTCTTACCCCTAAACCTCGGCCCTGAAGCACCGACCAGCTGCTTCGCCAGTGCCGCTCAGGCCATTGCCTCCAGCAGTCGTGGCAGCTTTTTTGTTACTTCACATGCAAACAGCACAAGGTGAGGATGCGAGGCGGGGGGGGGGCGAAGGGGGGGAAACAATCCTCAGACGCACCTGCCCATCCACACGGAACGATCTCGTGGAGACTGCTCCCGCAAACCCTAGCTTGCGTGCCTCTTCTCTTAGTGGCAGCCGCAAAAAGAGTGGCTGCGATATAACTCTTGCCAACCCTAGCCCTATCGACCTGGGACAGGAGGGAGGGGGACTGGCACTGGAACTCCAAGCAGTGGTCGGTGCGGGCTGTCTGTGCAGCCATGAAGCAGGATCAGTGTGTGTCTTACTTGACTTCCAGCTCCTGCCATGCCTGGCAAGGAGGGGAGAAGAGACGGCAAGGGGAGCCCTGTCTCGCTTCTCTGCTACCTCACTGCTTCCCACCTGCCCCTCCCCCTCACTGGCTGAGATCAAGCCAGATTCGGGGAGCTGAACACACTGCCGCCGTCCAGGAGGAGAAGAACATCAGAAATGGGCACTCTTGCAGCGCTTCCTCTCTCTTTTCTTCTTCCGAGTGGCAGAGGTGCGTCCGGCTCACAAAATTTGGCCTGCTGATCTTGGGGGGCAGCGGCTCTAACCCAATCCTCGCCGGCAATGCTGCAGGCAAGAACTGACCACACTGATCCCACTTCATGGCTGCGCAGACAGCCCACACCGGCCACTGCTCGGAGCTCTGGCACCAGTCCCCCTCCCCCAGTCCCAGGTCGACATGGCTAGGGCTGGCAAGAGTTTTTTGCGGCTGCTCTTTTTGTGGCTGCCACTAAGAGAAGGGGCACGCAAGCTAGGGGTTGCTGAAGCAGCCTCTGTGAGGCCCTTTTGCATGGATGGCAGGTGTGTGTGGGGTGCGTGGGGCATCCCCCTCTTTTCCTCCCTTTCCGGCCTCGTCTCCTCACGTCGTGTTGTTTGCATGGCAGCTGCGCATGTGTCTAAGTATTGGGGGGCTTATTTTCAGGGGGGGTATTTTAGTGCATGTGCTTGAAAGCACAATTGGACTTATTATCCGGACATGTCCTAGTTTCAGGGAAACATGGTTATATCCAGTTGGGCTCTTGAGTGCATGCATTAAAATAAGCCCCCCCCCGAAAATAAGCCCACCCCAAAAATATTTAAATGTGTGCACAGCTGATCCCCGCCATTTCCTCTGGTTAGAGTTAGTGTGACAGAGCTGGAAATCTAGTAAAAGAGAGGTCGAAAATATAATCTGGTAAAACAGAGTTCAAAAATATAAGACTGTGTGTGTGTGTGTGTGTGTGTGTGTGTGTGTGTGTAATTTATATTTTGCTGATAAAGAAATAACCAGGTGTCTTGATAGAAAAACACTATATATATATATATATATATATATATATATATATATATATATATATATAACCTCCTGTTTTTTCTTTTCTATACCATAGTAAATTGGACGAAGATTACTTGTATATGGCATATGCTGATATTATGGCAAAGGTAATTTTTTTCACCAAAATCCATGTTTGTTTTGTCACTTGTATCATCATTCCTTAACTTGAAATACAAACTTTGATACTTTCTAATCAAATGAATATTACAAATTCCCTTCTTCTTTGCTGATTCATCTTTTAATCTGATTCTTTCTGTCCACCATTTCTTGGCTGTAAAATGACCAAGATGCACCAGCAGTCTTGGGAATGTATTTTTCCCATGGCATTAAAAACTCTTACATTCTAAGTAATTGTTGGGAATTGACTACATACCATAACTTTGATAGCTGAACCCAATAATGTAGCAAACCCAGCAAAGCTTCCTGTCAACAGTTTCTTAACGTTATGCAAGATATGCAATTTATGTCTCTGTTTTATTTTACCTTAATAAGAGCCAGAAATAATATTGAAACCAAAGGTATTTTAATTAAAAAAAAAATTTGTGAGCACAGTGTTTTTTTTCAGAGCTGCCATGATGAAGAAGATAACAATGATGGAGAAGAGGAAGTGAAGAGCTTTGAAGTAAGATTAATACTGTCTACTTCCATCTTTTATTTTGTTCATTATTCCATAGTGTCCCATGTAGCAACATTTGTTGTTCATGCTTTTCAATATGTAAAAATATAATTCTGATAACAGTTTTTGTTTGTTCGATAAAATATTATTTTACTAAAAATCTGACCACATTAAAATTCAAAGTTAAAGTATTTTCCATTACTTCCATAACAATTGAGAAGAGTTTTGATGAAGAACTTCTGAAGTCTTATTTGAAACTCTTAAGACAAATACTTGACCATGGATTTTGTTCACTGAATATACTTAAGTAGCAATAGTATGATGCTCTGATGGTCATAGAGATTACTGCTAGATATTAAAGTATATTATACCCAGCATATAAAAGGCTTTATAGGGTAAGATCAACTTAAAAAATAGTATTAAGAGACCTGTGCTAGTGAACCATTATTATGTGATTCTAGTTAGATATTTATGAGAAGTGTTGCTATGATTTGCATCATTTAAAAGTGTTAAATTAAGAGTTCCCTCCCATATAGTTTATTACAGTCTTTACCTGTTATTATAAAGATATACAGATAGTCCTTGACTTACAACCATTCATTCAGCAGCCATTTCAAGTTACCACGGCACTGAAAAAAATAACTTATGGCCAGTCCTTGCACTTACAACCATTGCAGCATCCCCACAGTCACATGATCAAAATACAGGCACTTGGCAACCATGTATTCACAATGGTTGCAGTGTCCTGAGATCATGTGACAGCATTTTGCGATCTTCCCAGTTGGCTTCTGACAAGCAACGTTAATGGGAGAAGTGTGGTCTACTTACCAATTGCAATTGTTGTTCACTTAACAACCATGCCAAAAAGAAGTCATAAAATCAGACACAACTCACTTGACATTGGCTTGCTTAACAACAGAAATTCTGGTCCCAACTGTGGTAGCAAGTCAAGGATTATCTGTAAATAAAGACAGCCAAATCTGTAATTTCAATTTCTACATAATTGGATGTAAAATTATCTAAGTCCAACATAGAAATGTGAATTCTGTCTGCCCTCGTATTTTTCCCATTTCCCCAGGTATCTTACCTTACATATACAATATGTGTTTCTCAGATAAATCAAGATAATAATACCCAGAGGAGTGGCTCAAATTTGCTTTGCCATTCATGTATTTTGTCCTCTTGAATATGTGCTATGTATCATAAGACCAAGCCCTCTATATTCTATATGAAGCAAAATATTTTTTATTTAACTACTTGGTGGAGTTCTGAGCAAAGTAGCTGATGCTGGAAAAAAATAAATCTAGATTATAAACTTGTCTGTCAGAAGAAACTCATCTGTGTATTGTGATTATGAGTTTTGGATTAGATGAAGAGATGTTCTCATTTTAATGTTGCTACCTTGTACTTGTTGATAGGATCAAAGACCTTTTGAGATCACCCTTATAAATTTATAGAGCAATCACTCACTATAATTCTGTATTTCTTGCCACTAGTGAGTGGAAACAATTAACACTTACTTGCTCTGTGATAGGTCAGTTGTCACAGATTGTACATAAGTACACTTATAGCACTTCATGTCTGTTATTTATTATCCAATCATTATCAAATTAGCTATGACAATTGACATAGATAAATCTGAAATTCAGTTCTACGAGACATCTTTGAATGTATCAACCAATATGGCACAGCTATCAGTGTTTCCAATATATCTTCTAGATAATGAAGTATTGGGTTTTTTAAAGCAGAATTTGAACTATTTCAGTTCTAATGAGTGTAGTGTAAAAAGTCTTTTTAAAACTACAAGTAACCAAATTATAAAAATGCAACAAAAATAAAGTGATGTTCTCATTGAACACAAAATATAGACAATACTTATTTATACTAAATTTATACTATTAACAATTTATTAAATTATAAAAGTTAATTGCTGCCCTACACTCAATTTCATATTATGAAAACACTTGTTCATAAAATACTTCATTTTGATGTATAAAGGAACACAGGGATCTCTATACAACTCAAGTAATAACAATTTAAAACCTTAATTTTATTAATTCAAAAAGTTTAATTACATACTCAGATGCTTCCCATTTTTTTGCCAATCGGTAAGAATTTCTATTTCTCTTCATAACGTTGAAAAGTGTGTTGGAGCAAGCAAAATATAAATTATGATAGATTAGAGATTTTTTATTATTATTTTAAAGCACTGAACTTTATAAGAAAGTTGATTATATTTGTCGTTGCAATTATATATATTTGTTTGTAATAAGGAGAAAAGCTTTAGTTTTGCTGTTCCCTCAGTGTACGTAAAAAAATAACATAAACTATGAATCAAATTAAAATTACCTGTATTCAGAACTCTTCTTTGTCGCTTTGGTATTCTTGTCCTTGCCCTTCATCTTTGTCCGCTACCACTAATTACTGTTGTCTATGTGGGAAGTATATATCTTTTGTTGTTCGTTTTCACTTGCCACTGTATTTCCATCTTGTAAATTATTATAAACCTTTGTTAAAGACATGTATATTTTCAAAGTATCCTTATTAGTAAAAAGTATTCATATAATTAGAATTTACAAATGAATTTGAGAGTTATCAAGTAAGACTTACGGAGCTCATTCAGCTGAAAACTGCTGAAACTATGTTAACTATCAGGTTCTTTTAAAAACTAAGAGGAAGTATAAAGTATATCTTTAATGTGATATGACCGTTAAGCAAATCTATATTTGGGCAGTTCCGGTTTCTATAAGAAATATATATTGCAGGGAGGGAGAAAACTTATGAAACAATTGAATGTTAAATGAAGCCCTACAGGTTGAAACTTTTCTGGGTTTTGCATTTAAATTTTAAGTTGTCATGAAACATATGGGGAACCAAGCAATCGTTCTTCAGGAACTACAATTTGGACTGTGCATTTAGTTGATCAGCTATCGTCAGAGTACTTTGGACAGTTTTCTTATTGCTATTTCACTTCTTATCCTCACCTTCCCTTAAGGTCACAGGATCCCAACGCAGCAAGGTAAAATAATGTGTTGTGTGCTTATGTGGGGTTAATTTTGTGACATGTGGTTTTATTAGACTCAACATCTTGGACAAGTTTTCTTAAGCAGCCTTGATACTTTAATGTCTTTGCAGTTCCCAAAACATAATATTTTCCAATTAAATGATCAGTTTTCCACCTGAATTTCCAATGTTGTAATTAGAATCTTAGTTTTTATTTTTAGGCCAATCATAACGGAGTATGATGGGTGAAGCTTTTTTATTTACACTCAATAAATGCTGGATGATTGATAAACTAATGTTAATATAATTACAGTGATTACAGTGAAAGTTGAACAATGATTAAAGATATTTCTTATTTCCAATCTTAATGTCTATGGAGATTCTCAGTCATCCGGATCATGGTTGTCCCAAAGGTGCTTTTTCAAAAACAACTACTGGACTTTGTTTTTCCTTGAAGATGTTTCACTTCTCATCCAAGAAGCTTCTTCAGTTCTGACTGAATAGTGCAAATGGGTGTGGAGCCTTCTTGGAACTGCTGAAAGGACAACATGGTCTGTAGTCTGTAGTACAGTGGTTTAAAGCACCCTGTTATTAACATCTATTAACATCTGCTGCTTGCAATTACTGCAAGTTCGAATCCCACCAGGCTCAAGGTTGACTCAGCCTTCCATCCTTTCTAAGGTGGGTAAAATGAGGACCCAGATTGTGGGGGCAATAAGCTGACTTTGTATAAATATACAAAAGTATGAAGGCTATTGCTTAACGCACCGTAAGCCGCCCTGAGTCTCCGGAGAAGGGCGGCATATAAATCAAATAAAAATAAAAAATAAAATAAAATAAAATAAATGGTCTTTTGCACTATTCAGGTGATCCTGTGGTCACAAATAAACCTCCAAATGGCCCCAATGACTGTCAGAAAGAGTGCTAACAACCACAAGACTGCAAGGAATATAAATCCTTCCATCCTCCACCATTAGTCAGAATTGAAGAAGCTTCTTGGATGAGAAGTGAACGTCTTCAAGGAACAACAAAGTCCAGTTGCCTCTTGAAAAAGCGCCTTTGGAATTCCAATCTTAATCCATGTAATTTCTTGTTAGAATATTATTTATTTATATAATGTGTTCATTATAATTTGCCCTACAGCCCAGTAAAGTCTGATATATTTCTTATATGTAAGATATCTTCATGCAAAATCATTACTGAACTTTTATAATACTGAAAGTTAGAACATTCTACAAATATCTGATTTTCCACTTTTTTATAGGTTATACATATGGTAAATGCATGAGAAACAAAATCTAAGAAATTGCTCTATCTAATATGTTCTTAGTCATGACAAAAGACTGTTTGACAATAGAAACAAAGACATAAAGATTGCATAAATCTTTAATAAAAATGGTCTAGGTACTTTGAAAACAACATAAGCAAGTGATCCTAGAATACAAAAGCAAGATTTAAGTATGGGAATGAGTTTGTAACATTGCTTTTTGAACTGCCTTTTCTTAGCTAGCTGCAAAAAAACATTTAAATATATAGTATTTTAATTCCCCCCCCCAATTGATAAGAGCATTCCATGAGTACTTATAACAATTTATGAAGGAATGAGCAGTTTTTGTTAATGACTAAGAGATAACACTGGGGTGTTAAGATGAGGAATTATTGTAGGAATCTAGCAATTTGGAACGAAGAAAACAAATCTCATTTTTCCTCATTGTAACTTGATACTCATGATATTTTAACAAATAATAACATATAATATTGTGGATTGAAATTCTTGCCCAATTTAAAACAATAAAAAATGTACCATATTTTAATCTCTTTACAAGAGATTCTACGGATGAAAAAGGTGAAGGACATAATGGGAAATCACAGGAGACTTGCAACAGAAGATGTGTAGATCCCCATTATAGTCCTGTGATGTAGTTGAATTATTGTTTTGTAAAAGCCTCTTTTGAAATATTCCAAGAGTTTCCTCAAAATATTCAGTATGAAGACATGCTTAGCTTTAGAGCAGAGGTCTCCAACCTTGGCAACTTTAAGCCTGGCTAGGGAATTCTGGGAGTTGAAGTCCGCCATGCTTAAAGTTGCCAAGGTTGGAGACCCCTGCTTTAGAGAATAATTCCAGTGAATTCGATAGATATATAAACATGATTGAAATCAAGTGTATTTCTGCTAGGTTTCTGCTCCTAGCATGCTGCCATGTCAGCAGCAGGGAAGAGAGATCTTTCGGAGCCATTAGAGGAATCTTACAGTTTTCGTTGTTTGTGAATTGCTGTTTTCTGTATTTTTGACCTTTCATCTAGATAAAAGATATAAGAAGCCAGGCCTGTGTGTCTGCTGTCATTCTTCAGCATTCTTCTTGTGGGTCATCTTTTCATTTCTTTCTCCAACAACAACACCACAAATACAAAACCAAGGCATTTAATTAAATTGGGCAGAATTAAATTATTTATATTTTTCAGATTGCAGTCTTACTTGCACCAGGGAGAATGTTCTATGAAACAAAATAGGTTTTTAAAAATAAATAAATAAATAAATATGTAGTATTACACTGCAAATGTTATGAACATACCAAGAGCTATATTTTATATGCAAATTAAGTTTCAAATAATAGATTTTTATGGCGTTAAATCAATGAAATAAGTATATATTTGCATTAAAGCATTGCATAAAGTTTTCCAAATTATTGTCTTCCTCCCAGCAGATTTTGAATGTATATAGAAAAATTTCCAAAGGGCTTCAACATTTCTGTAAATGTTACAGCTTTATTTGGGGCTTGGTTATGTATTTCCTAATTTAAAAGATGAATTGGTTCTTTGTAACACTCTGCAGGGATTCATTTTCTTCTCATTCTAGTAATACCATATGTATTTCAGTTTAGGTAATGATTTGATATAGACTCTATTTTCCAGACTTAAGATAGATATTTTAAAAATTTAAATTTGAAGCTATTTAAAGCTATTTAGGTCAGTTTGGGCCATTCTCTCTAAGCTGAAAGCTGTCTAAGCTGTGGGAGAAGGTAATGACAAAACCATTTCCAAAAAATGTTGTTAAGAAAATTGCAGGAACTTGTCTACAGACAAGGGCATGTATACATTCACACAGACCCAAATTATAAGAAGGGTTCTTTAGCTAGGATGCTAGAAAACCTCTGAAAGTCAAAATGAATCACTATGGGGACAAAAGAAAGAGTATAACTTCTGTTGAAACATTTAAGAAACAAATAAACCATGATATATTATATAGAAAGAAAAGAAGATTTAATAGTATTGATTAAGAGGTGATCATTGATTGGTTGACTACCATTAGTTCAGGAGTGTCAAACTCAAAGCCCACGGGCCGGATGTGGCCCGCAGGATGCTTAGATCTGGTCCACGGTGCCAGCCTGGAAACAGCAAAGGATTGTAAAGATTACTCAGTATACTTCTTTGGTTCCAACGTCTCAATATTTAAAAACTCCAATTTAATAAAATTCAATCAATCCCATAGTTATGTCTTCAAATCCCCTAAATTTATAATCTTTAAAATTCTTTAGTGGTTTATAGTCTTGTGATTTTCCAATTACATATCTTCCCAATTGTCCAAATTTTAAAGTCTTATTTAACTTTTTTTTCTTTTCTCTTTTCTTCTATCACCTTTCTTCTTTTACCTCATAGAATGTTCTGTCAAATAGCCTTAATAATCCAAATCTAAATTAATCCACTAGGTTCCTCCAATCTTTTAAGTCTATAATCCAATAGCCAGTTTCAATAAAGTTTAGTTATTTGCAATTTAGTTCATCTTAGAAATCTTCAAGAAAAAAAAATAAACTTATTAGGTATTTTCAAAATATCCAAATCGTCTTCTTAGAATAGAGTCAAGGCCAGGCTGCCTTCCAGGTGTTATTTAGTTTCTTTTATTTTGTGTATTAGACTTTTTGTGTATTGGACCTCACTTTCACTAAGAGTACTGATACTGTAGTGCTCCTCTTCTTCCAGTAGATGGCTCTCCTGCTCCCAAGTCCAACATTAAACAGTATGTCAAAAACAGCTGATTATCCAATAAGTCCAGTGGGTTTAAAAATACAAATAAGCAAGACAGTTTCTCCTAAAAATCACCTTTCAAATTAAGCTTTTTTCCAGGCTTTCTCTATTTTAAAGCTTCCCTTGGGCATTTCTTTCGCCTCTTAATTTTCAGTCTTTAATCTTCTCTGTGGGTCTAATCACCACTTCCTTAATGCTTGGAGATTATCTTTTAAATTTCTTGTATTTAAATCTTTGGAGTAATAATTGGAAGTTTTCTCACCCAGTTTCAATGCTCTGTCCATGGACCACTCCAGCACAAATCTTATGGTCCCAGTTGTCCCAGCTTATGATTGCCAAAAATGGCCATTGTTCCTGCTGCCGTTCGGGAAAACTTGCTTTGGACCTAATGAAATTATGAGTTCCTCGTGGTCCACAAAGCGCCTCTTCTTTCTTTGCCGCTCCTACAAGGCAGTTTTGACCCCATAGGGCCTCCCAACAGCAGTTCCCTGCTGGATTTTGCAGGGCTCAGCGGAGCCCACTATTTTCCAAGCTGTTCTCACCATGACGTCAACTGGAAGTGCTTCTGGTCCTTCAGGTTTTCCAATTATGCAGCTATTGGAACTTAATTGAAACCATCCATCTTGTAGATGGTCAGCTCTTCTCTTTCCTTCCACCCTTCCCAGCAGTATAGATATCTTCAGAGAGCTAAATTTTGGTAAATGTGTCTGAAGTATGATAGCTTTAGTATGGTCATTTCTGTCTGGCATGAGAACTCTGAGTTGCTTTGTTCAATGCCCATTGGTTTGTTTTCTTGGCTGTCCTGTTATTCTCATGGTATTCAAAGTTCAAAGTTCAACATCAAAGTTCAAGAGTACTCTTTCTGTTCTGCTTCTTCAAAGTACAACTTTCCCTCCATAGAGTGTCACAGAGGGAGCCATTGCATAGATGAGTTTGATCTTTGATATATCTTGACATCAGAATATCTCTTTCAAATCCTCCCTGATCGCTCTGCTAAGTGCAGATCTATAGCATATTTCTTGACTACTGGTTCATTTACTGTTGCTAATTAATCCTTATTTCTGTGCTCTCATTAGCAACAAAGTCATGAATTAGAATTTAAATTTTCTTAATCGCACTTCACTTCATCTTGACCATGTTTTTTCTCTCTCCTCTACCTCACTATCTGCCTTCCCTTATACTACTCAATGCCTCAAACTTGATTTCCCAAAGATGTTTTGGCGTATGTGAAAGCTTGAGCATAGCCAAGCTGTTTTTAGGTCTTGTGGCTGTTACTTTTGTGCTATAGAGCACACAAACAAAAAACATTATTAATAACAATTTCTTTCCAATGATGTGTGAATCAGTCACAATTAAAATTACACTTAGGCTGAAATGAAAAAAACAGTGACTATAAAATCAATATGCATCATAATACATTTATAAATGTAACCATAAAATTAACACTAATGTAAGTATGGCATCCTACATCTACAGTATAAGCTGACATTTTGGTAAGATTTTATTTCTTTTTCTTTATATATTTAAAATAAGCCCCCTCCATAAGTTAACCATAAACAGTGTAAATTAATTATAAATTTTATTTTTTAAAAAAATAAAGCTTGGATTCTTGGGATGAATAAAGAATATTATTATATCAACTGTGTCTACAATAACAATTATTGACTAAAATCAGAATTAATTGAAGAACTAATCCAAAGCACTGCAGAGTTCTAACGTGTATTTGTGTGTGAGTGTTATTAGAGAGTAGTGATAGAGGCCGCTTGGGATATTATTTCTGCTATGCCCCCTATTTTGTAGATTTTTGGCTTGTACTGAGTATTATAGTATTTTTGGTCGTACCTTTATTTACTGATCCTCAGGACTCCTCAGTCAAAAGCACCATAACAGTTTGTAGCCTCTGTGGAGCAGTAGATAGCCACCTCTTATCAGCAAAGTAAAGGTGCAAAATAATTATTTCAGACAGATTATCCTGATTATCAAAATAATTATTTCAGACAGATTATCCTGGCAATTTTTCTGATATCTAGATTTTTGCCTTAATCAACTGTTGCCTGAGATGAATGTTTCACTTGTCTAATGTCCATGATGGCCAAGCATGATTCTCCACACCTTTGTGGAATAAGTAGTCATAATTGTTGAGTCATTATAAAACTACCCGTTTATCTAGATATAATTTGTATATTGTTTTACAATTGAATTTTAATTATAAGAAATGTTTACATCTACTAATGTAAGACTTGCAGCAGAAGAAATACTGGAAAGTATATGCATATGCACATGTCACCTGTGCTTGTTCTTTGTCACTATGTCTCTTTGTTTCCAGTCTGATTTTTCTCCTCTGTGTGTGTCTATGTATCTGTGTTGGTATGTGTTTGTGTATGTTTCTCATATTATAGACAGTTGGAGATTGTGTTC
This sequence comes from Ptyas mucosa, assembly GCA_012654045.1. NCBI lineage: Eukaryota > Metazoa > Chordata > Lepidosauria > Squamata > Colubridae > Ptyas > Ptyas mucosa. The sequence continues at coordinate 24,191,173 of WNWU01000005.1, forward strand.
TGTAAGATGCAACCTATAGATACTTCTATTATTTATTTATTGCCTTACATCTTATATGATCAGCAAAATTATTCAGGGTAGATCCAGACTAAATATGGAATTCTCCTCCTGAGGGCCTCCTATTCATGTAAGGAGAGAGGTATTTTTTGCATATGGCTCCTTTTTCTTTTCATCTTCTCATGTTCCTGATTAGCTATCCCAAATGATAGGCTGCATAGAGTTGCAGGAAAAAGTGCATTTGTTAAGATCACTACTCTCTTACTGCATCCAGAGAATTTGCTAGATCAGAGTTTTTCCCACAAAAGAATTCAGCACTGGCTTGAATTAGGATCAAAATAATGCCTCCCCTCCCCTCCTCACTTCCCTGTCCCCCCGTCCCCCTTCCTTTGAATTAATCATAGCACCCTGTATTTCTTCTCTAATGCTTTATAGTATCTTTATGGCAAACATTGTTGAAATGATGTAAAGCCTGTCATCATTACTGCTATTCTAGCACAACAATGGCTGAGTGATACTCAATAAGCTATAAATCACTAGAAGGGAAATGGCCTCTCTCTTGGATGCTTAATTCTTCCAATTTCATCATTTCTTCAACTCTGTTCACTAAAGCTAAAAAGAGAAAGATTTTTTAAAGCTAAGGCTTTCCAAAAAAAAAATTCCCATAGATAAGTGAAATGTTCCATTCAATGGAAAGAAAAAAAGATTTTTGGATTTAAGAAGATGAAATGCATGAAGATCTTTTAATACCGTTGAAGTAACATTGCAACTTCATTGAAATGATGTTTTAGTTATGTTTTGAGTTTGTGCTTCTTTAAAAAAATATTTTACAAGAAGAGATTTAAACAAGAAGGCAAGATTTTTGAATAATCATGGCAGAAAATCAACACCAACGATTTGCTCCTATCTGCTTTTTGTTTGTTTTTAAAACATGCAGTAATGCTCAGTCATAGATATCCTCAGCATTCGTTAGATGAGAAAAAACATATAATGCATTTTGCTCCTACATGCTGTTTAAAAAACCATTTATGCTACAGAATAACTTTCTGGATAAAAATATGATTGATTTGCGACCTAGTCACCTATATATTTAACTTGGAATAAAAGCCTATTTAAGTGATTAATTTAATTTAATATAAAACTGAAATATAAAATGTGAAAGTTATGCAATCTGACCTTTACGTGTTCTGTAAATCTGCATTTTATTAAATAGATCCTGATGGAATATGCTTTAGTTATAAAGTTTCTTGTTTAGGAATCATGAGCTGGCTGTATTAAGCAACTTCTATGTTATTTCAGAATTTAATGCAGGGTGAGCTGAACTGCAACACTTGTCATCTGTCACTTCTGATCATGATGGCTGAGTTGCAATTCTGCACATCTGCTGGGCCACATATGCAGAGTTCCCTGAATATTCTCCTTCAGATAATATGAACAGGTCAACCCCAAATAGCATACAGGCTTTTGAGAAAAAGAATATATAGGAACCATAAATTCTGTGTTGATTAAAGTCTGCACTGAAAAATGTACTGTAAACCCTATTTTCTCAGATGTATGGTAAAAGTGATGATTGATATTATACCGCCATGTCAATTGTTTTCAATTTTAAGTTGCCATAGAGCCTCCGGTATGAAAAATTACATAGAAAAGATGTTAGGAAAAGCCTTCAATTTAAATGGTTGGGGTTTTTATTCAGGAAAAAGAAATGGAAAAGCAAAAACTCCTCTACCAGCAAGCAAGACTCCATGATCGAGGGGCTGCTGAAATGGTCCTGCAGACAATTAGTGCCAGCAAAGGTAAGTTAACCTTATTTATATTCTCCTAAGGACTTTTCTGCTAATTTAACATTTCCCAGTGGAGAATTTCACTGCACTGTACATAAAATGGTTATGGAAAGACAGCACTGCAACAAAGTGTGAGAGAGAGATGTTGTTTATCCTACTCAGGCTGCTGAAATTTTTACTCAGTTGCTGCTCATAAGCATTAAATGAACACAATGCTGGAATTATTGAAATTAATGCTAGCACTAGTTTGGCCCTAATGATTCAGTCCAGTGCATCTTATCCACATGCATGTGTGGTTGGACAGATTGAGCAGAAAATACTAAGTTGAAAAATATTTTGTAAAAATTGGTATCTGATGGATGAATACAGAGGATACTGCAAGAAAGTAAAATTTAGAAAAACAAGCTATTTGTAATATACATATAGATATACCTATATACACTTAAATACACAAACTGTATTTTAAGTCGACGTTGTAACAGTTTTCTAAGAGAAAGAGTAGGCATACTGTGTATGTATCTGCGTATATATATGTATGTATGTATATATAGATATATGTATGTATGTCTGTATAAATAAAATAAATATTTGCTTTGTAGGTGAAATGGGACCAATGGTTGCAGCCACCCTCAAACTTGGGATTGCTATCTTGAATGGAGGAAATTCAACTGTTCAGCAGGTAACTTTTCTGACATTTAGAGTGAATTACTTCTTTTCATTGACAAGGACTTTTGGATCTCCATAATGCATATTTTGTTGAAGATTGAAGTTGATTAATTCATTAGTGGCTGGCCTCTTTCTGAGGAATCAGAATATTAGCTTTTTAAAAGATTTCTTATTTTCCTTTATGCTAAAATAGACAGTGATCAGAAAATGTTCTTTTCAGTTACGATGGTGTAACTCTGGAATACTATCTCCAGAAAATTCTATCTGGCACCATTTTTTGACAGATACCTTTTTGAATTCATCTTGGAGCCTACCCTTCTCTTTTAAAGTCCTTAAGGCCTTAGTTTCAGTTTTTTAATGTATGTTGTTTGGCTGAGATTATACTGTATTTTTAAAATTGAATTGTATGCTTCTATTGTTATTACAGTGCTAGTTATTGAATCAAGGATTATTAAATGACCTCAGGGAATCACTGTTATTGCTGCTGCTACCTCTAAAAGTGATATACTTGCCAACCTGTTGAGGTTGTTGATCACAAGGCAATCAGAGTTTGCCCACAAATACAAACATGTAAGGGCAGAAGACTTTTAAACTGATTGGACCAATTTGCATCAAACTTAAAAAAATCAGAGATGGGGGAAAAGGCAATGCAAGGGCAACAGTAGTGAAGAAGGTAGCAAGAAGCAATTGTGGCATTAGCAAAACTGAAGCAGAACGGATGTAGAGAGAGACCTAGAGCCTCTTTCTTTCTTTCTTTCTTTCTTTCTTTCTTTCTTTCTTTCTTTCTTTCTTTCTTTCTTTCTTT
>WNWU01000005.1:24194434-24205365 GCA_012654045.1 Ptyas mucosa
TTTCTTTCTTTCTTTCTTTCTTTCTTTCTTTCTTTCTTTCTTTCTTTTGTCAAGCATGTATGAGAAAACAAATATAAATAAGAACACAACATATAAACATATTGGTAAGTATAAACAGGTATAAGTATATACATAATAAATGAGTAAGAATAAATGGGAACAGTAGGACAGGGATGGTAGGCACGCTGGTGCGCTTACAGTTGTGATCAAAATTATTCAACCCCCAATGCTGTAAAGGGGTTTAGGGACTATAGTGTACATTTGTAATTGTATTCAGAATACAAGGACGTTTTACAGAACGTGCAACTAAAATGACATCAATTGTTTTTGTAATATAGTAGTAAATGTTTCTTTTGTGGTTTCTTCATTGACACAATTATTCAACCCCTTAAAGACTACCACTCTGAAGAACAGAGGTTCATTCAGGTGTTTTCGATCAGGTATTGAAAACACCTGTGGATGTCACCGAGCAGCAATCAAGCATAATAAGCACCAATTAGGCAGCTTTAAAATGACTGTGATACTCAGCTCCTTCTAGACTTTTACTGGTGTGGTTACAAACATGGTGAAGGCAAGAGAATGGTCCAGGAAGACAAGAGAAGAGGTGATTTCTCTTCACAGGAAGGGCAATGGCTATAAGAAGATTGCAAAGATGTTAAACATACCAAGAGACACCATAGGAAGCATCATTCGCAAATTCAAAGCAAAGGGCACTGTTGAAACGCTACCTGGTCGTGGCAGAAAGAAGATGCTGACTTCGACTGCTGTGCACTACCTGAAGCGTAGAGTGGAGAAAAGTCCCCGTGTGACTGCTGAGGAACTGAGAAAAGATTTGTCAGATGTGGGTGCTGAAGTTTCAGCTCAGACAATAAGGTGCACACTGCGTAATGAAGGCCTCCATGCCAGAACTCCCAGGCGCACCCCCTTGCTGTCTCCAAAGAATAAGAAGAGTCGACTGCAGTATGCCAAAAGTCATGTGGACAAACCACAAAAGTTGTGGGATAGTGTTCTGTGGACTGATGAAACAAAATTAGAACTGTTTGGGCTCATGGATCAACGCTATGTTTGGAGGAGGAAGAACAAAGGCCTATGAAGAAAAGAATACCTTGCCTACTGTGAAGCATGGCGGAGGGTCAGTCATGCTTTGGGGCTGTTTTGCTTCTGCAGGTACAGGGAAGCTTCAGCGTGTGCAAGGTACCATGAATTTTCTTCAGTACCAGGAGATATTGGATGAAAATGTGATGCAGTCCGTCACAAACCTGAGGCTTGGGAGACGTTGGACCTTTCAACAGGACAATGATCCCAAGCATACCTCCAAGTCCACTAGAGCATGGTTGCAGAGGAAAGGCTGGAACATTTTGGAGTGGCCATCGCAGTCACCAGACTTAAATCCGATTGAGAACCTCTGGTGGGACTTAAAGAAAGCAGTTGCAGTGCGCAAGCCTAAGAATGTGACTGAACTGGAGGCTTTTGCCCATGAAGAATGGGCGAAGATACCCGTAGATCGCTGCAAGACACTTGTGTCAAGTTATGCTTCACGTTTAAAAGCTGTTATAACTGTAAAAGGATGTTGTACTAAGTACTAAGATTGAATGTCACTTGGGGGTTGAATAAAACTGATAATGATGTGAGCACAGAAATGACATTTGTGGTTATTTCATTATAAATGTTATGTTATATTTGTCTGACCTACAAGTGCCTCTTTGATGTAAATGTAAGCAAGATGACTGAATGATCAAAATCAATGTCAAACTGGCCAAAACACTCAATTTCAGTGGGGGTTGAATAATTTTGATCACAACTGTATGCACACCCCCTTACAGACCTCCTAGGAATGGAGCGAGATCCACGGTAAACAGTTTAAGGTTAAAGTTTTGGGGGTTTCATGCCTCCTTAGGAACTGGCAGTATTACAGTCTATAACTGTCTGGATTAAATTTTGTGAATGTTATGTCAAAAAGCAAAAAAGAAACATTTTAAAATAAAATAATGTTTCATTCTAGAAAATGCTGGACTATCTCAAAGACAAAAAAGACGTAGGCTTCTTTCAGAGCCTTGCTGGTCTTATGCAGTCTTGCAGGTAAGAGAAAAACTAGTACATTTTCAAACCCTGTATTATATATCATCATGAGCTACCCAAAACAAGTAAGGAATGGAGAAGCATAGAATGCTCTGTAATGAATAATTGAAGGAATGAATAAGCAAACAACTGAATAAATATTTCAATACAAACTTTGATTTTCCTGAGTATGTTGTCTTACACTGAGTAGGTTTGAATGCCTAGGGAAATCCTTCTACTAGTTTGAAAAGTAAAGCAAAAGAAAAGTGAACACGCTACAGTACAAAGAGTTGAACAAAGTAATATGCTCAATGACTTTCAAAATCACAGAATGTCAGTAGGGTTCAATGATTTTTTAAAAAAATAGGCTTGTCTTATTTTCTAAAATGTAATATTCTGACGGATGGAATTAGTATTGGAATATAAATGCCAAAATGTTGGCTGAAGGGAAATTCCCCCAATGCAGTGTAGGTTAAAATATATTTTTTTCTTTTCAGCTTCTCAGAAACACTCCTCTTTTATGTATATTTAGTAATAAAGTATTCATTATTTTAATCTCCTGTAGCACACTCACTTCTTTAACGTTTTTATGATAAAGAGTCCAAAGGTTGAGATGTGAAGGTAGAGATTTCACACTAAATTTTCTCTAAATGTATTTATTTGTTTATTTTTAAAAATTAGATGACCTCCAAACTTTAAAAAATATGACTTACAAAAATAACAGTCAACAATTTTAAAAAGCCATTAGTCAACAATACATTCAATAATAGATGTATATTCCCATTATTAGGTGAAAATATTTTTTATAATTGTGTCTAGTTAGTTTATTGTTGTGATGTTGCAGGTAGACTATTAATTATATTTTGCTTTCAGCAGCACATCACATTGGTGGCTATAACTGTACAATTGAAGCTGCCCTTTTATTTGTTTACTTATAGAGGGCCAGTGCAGTGGCTCAGTGGCTAAGACTCTAGGCTTGTTGGCTGGAAAGCCGGCAGCCCAGGGGTGAGACCTGAGCACCACGTGATGGGGTGAGCTCCCATCCTCGCCCAGCGCCTGCAACCTAGCAGTTCGAAAGTATGCAAATGCAAGTAGATAAATAAGTACCACTGCGATGGGAAGGTAATAGTGCTGGCCACATGACTGCAGAAATGTCTTTGGACAGTGCTGGCTCTATGGCCTTGAAACAGAGATGAGCACCACCCCTACAATCAGCAACGATTAGCGGAGTAAAATCCACAGAGACTCCTTTTATCGATGGTTTACCAACATTACTTTTTTTAATACACTCATACAAACACGACACTTGTATTATTTATATTAAGAAAAGTCTGGGCAATTTACTTATTGAAGCCTGGAAAAGGGGCCAGTGTGTGCTGTGAAGGTAGGAAATGCAGCTGAGCCTCTGATTTGTTTATGAGAACTAATTCTATATAAAAAACGTCCTCCTTATACAATGTCAGAAAAAGACCATTTCTAAAAAAGGTTTTGTTTGAAGATTTGAATCTTAAATATTTTCTTAAAGGTGAAGTTCCTGTCTTCACCTTTAAGAAAAAGAAAGTGATGTAATTCCTCTTTGCTGATCCAAATAAATATTTCTGCCATACAGTGAAATGCATTCACACTTTACTGGTATTAATTCAGTAACATAAAGTGTAAATGCGCAGAAATGTCTTGCTTTACAACTTACAACAAAATTGAATGTTTGTGATTAAAACTACAGTGTATGTTTCATTATAGTGTTCTTGACCTAAATGCTTTCGAACGTCAGAATAAAGCAGAAGGCCTTGGAATGGTAACAGAAGAAGGATCAGGTACAGTTTTCCTTACCAAAAAGTTTTGTTGCCTAGCCCCTTTAAAGTCACTAAATAAAAATAATTATAGCTTTAGTTTATCTGTATTTGTGACTAGACAATCCATGACCTGCTGGATCATTATTTCAGAGACATTTCCTTACCAGATTCCTCAGTACAGTAGAACCTCTGGCCACGACCATTATTTGTTCCATAACGTTGGTCACAAACTGATTTGGTCGTGACCCGAACCTAAGTTTGGAAATTTGGTGCTTACAAAAAAAAAAAAAAAAAAAATGGTGCGGAAGGGGAAATTGGCCACGAAAATAAAATTGTGAATTCTTTGTCGAAATCCAATTTGGCCATGGTCAGAAGCCTTTGTGACCAGAGGATCTGGTCCTCTAATATACCTGAAAAGTTCTAAAAAATTCAGGGTTTTATTCAGAGATGTATCTGCCTTGAAAGTAGGTCATATTGAACTGTATAGCACAGTCAAACATCAGTAGTTGATCTCAGGAAATATTTTATGACAGTTTTGTATTATGTCATAAAACACTTATGATATTTTTATGTTATAGGTCCCAGATTTGGACACATTCTGGACACATATTGGCCCAATATAGTTATCTTGGCTAAAAAGGTTTGGCCCTATAATGCAGCATTTTGCCCAGTTAAACATTACAGACATGAACATTTAGTATTATATCGAGTAGACAACCCATGACCTATTGGTCATCATTTCAGAGATATTTCCTTATCTAAACAGAAATAGAAAGACCAAGGGTAAAAAAAAATAGTGGTCAGATTTCCGACTTCCTGCTGGCTTGACAGCAGCTAACTGCTCTCCAGTAGCTAATGGTGGGATTGGAATATCCAGTTTCCAGGATATATAGCCCAGGAGGATAGAGTGGGACCAATCTATTGAATCTCTGGGTGACAGCATAACAGCATTGAAGCGCACACAAATATGCCAAATTTCAATCCCATGGCAGGCCTGAGTCCTGGATTTTGTATTCATTCTGTAAATTAGCCCATTTGAGGTAACTTGGTATAAAAAGTGTTGCCGTATGATGCATTATTTCACTCAGGTAAAGGTTACAAGCACAACATTTTAGTAGTGTATTAAATTATAATAGATTATAGGCCAGCTGTCAACAGAACACCCAGTCCATAGTAAGAAATATCACAGGCAGAATAAAAACTCAAAAGTTTAAAAAAAAACAACTTTCATAAGGATCTGTGACAACTTGTTAGCTTCCGTGTGACATGAAAGGAATTGGCCAATTCTGCAGAAACATTGGCCAAAATAAAATGAGTTTTCCCTACACCAGATTAACCTGGATAGTTTAACAACAGAAAGTTATTAAGTCTGAGCACCTTGAAGTGTAAAATGAGCAGCACAGTAAGCCAAAGCAAATTTCATATCCCCCAACTGGCAGGAAGATAATCTCTCTTGGACTGAAGTATTTCTCTTCTACCAGCATAGGTGGCACAACATTAAATCTTGCTGGTATGTGATACATATGAGACAATGATTGTATATAAATTGTCTTCCTCCCAGGTAATCTCCTCAGTAGGCAGGAAAACCACAACCAATTACTTTGGAGGCTGAAGTTTGAATCCTATTCGTTATTTTATTAGATTTGTTAAGCCCACCCCACTCCAAAAATGTCTGAATGTCATACAATAAGTCTAAGTCTATAAAGTATGGCCTGTTTATCATTTTACAGTGATTAGAAAATATCTGTCTGAGATTATTTTAATCAATGGAAAACTTGTGACATGTACCGTATATACTCGAATATAAGCCGAGTTTTTCAGCCTGTTTTTCAGGCTGAAAAAGCCCCCCTCGACTTATATTCGGGTCATGAAAAAAATGCCTTTTTCCCTGCAACCGTTTTGGCTCCTGGGGTTGCAGAGAGGCTTGCTAAAGCCAAAATGGGGTGTGTGTGCGGGGGTGCGGCGCCCCTCCCCCGTGCCCCTTTTTGGCTTTAGGGTCTGCAGTTGAGAGGACCGGCCGAGGCGGGAGCATTAATGGCGGTCTGGCTGGGGCAGGGGCGGTGGTGGTGGTGTAAAGGGTGAGGGGGCTCAGCAGCAACAAGTGCTGTTTGGGGAAAGCTAGGGAGAAGCGGCTTTTCGAGTAGCGTGAACCTTAGCATGAGGCGCGCTTATAAGAAAGGTTGGGCGTCTCGGGGGGGGAGTTAGAGGAATTGAAGGCATGATGGCCAAGTCAAGGTGATGGCCAAGTCAAGTCAAGGCGAGGCAGCCAAGCTAAAACGGACTCTTAAAAGCATGTTTTCGCTGTGTCCGGAACGCTGCCCAGGGAGTGGCCCCTCAGCGCTTTTGCCCCTCTTTTGCCCCTCAGCGGCTCCCAGCCTGAGGGGCCGCTCCCTGGGCAGGTTCCGGGCACAGTGAAAACATGCTTTTAAGAGTCAAGGCGAGAGAGGCTGGGAGCCGCTGAGGGACAAAACGGGCAAAAGCGCTGAGGGGCCGCTCCCTGGGCAGGTTCCAGACACAGCAAAAACATGCTTTTAAGAGTCCTTCTCCCTCGCTTTCCCCAACCAGCACTTGTTGCTGCTGAGCCCCCTCACCCTTTATGCCGCCGCTGCCAAAACAAACGAGTCGCCAGCGCTCTCCGGCTCCCGGACCACCCCACCAGGGAGCAGGGGGTGGGGTGGGGTGGTCCGTGAGCCGGAGAGACCGGTTCTTTCCTCTGGTCTGCAGTTGAGAGGACCTGCCGAGGCGGGGGCGTTAATAGTGGTCTGGCTGGGGCAGGGGCGGCGGAGTAGCATGAATCTTAGCGTGAGGCATGCTTGGAAGAAAGGTTGGTCATCTTGGGAGGTTACAGGAATTGAAGGCATGATGGCCAAGTCATCAATGAGCGAAAATATGAACACCATCGACTCCATCGTGCTGCGGAAAGGGCTGCTGAGGGGCCGCTCCCAGCAACTGAGCAGAGAGGCGGCTTTGTATCCTCTTCGTTTGTTTGGCGGGGGTGGGATGGGGTGGTCCGGGAGCCAGAGAACACTGCCCCTCAGCGGCTCTTTCCGCAGCACGATGGAGTCGATGGTGTTCATATTTTTGCTCATTGATTGCTGCGCCCTGATTTTCCTTTTTCCGGAACCTGCCCAGGGAGTGGCCCCTCAGGCTGGGAGCTGCTGAGGGGCAAAAGAGGGGCAAAAGCGCTCCCTGGGCAGGTTCCGGACACAGCGAAAACATGCTTTTAAGAGTCCGTTTTAGCTTGGCGATGGATCCTCCTGCCTCACCTTGACTTGGCCATCATGCCTTCAATTCCTCTAACCCCCACCCCGAGATGCCCAACCTTTCTTCCAAGCGCGCCTCACGCTAAGGTTCACGCTACTCGAAAAGCTGCTTCTCCCTCGCTTTCCCCAACCAGCTCTTGTTGCTGCTGAGCCCCCTCATCCACCCCACCTTAGTTTTGTCAGCTTCACGCCACGCCACACCATACTTTTATTTTAAAATGTTCGTTTGAATAAATTTTCAAATTTTCAACAATGAACTTTCAGAAACGTTACTTTTTAAAAAAACTGTTTTATGCATTGTGAAAGTATATATAGAACAAGTAACACAAAGAAGAAAATAAGGGGCAGATAATGAAAAATGAACAGATAAACAATAAATTTGAATGTTAATACGACCAATATCGTTGAACCAAGTACATCGTTGAAAGCTTACCAGTAGCTGCTGCATTTCCCACCCCCGGCTTATACTCGAGTCAATAAGTTTCCCCAGTTTTTTGGGGTAAAATTGGAGGGGTCGGCTTATATTCGCGTCGGCTTATACTCGAGTATATACGGTATATTCTATTCTGAAATAAAATTACATATCACAGAAAGATGAATTCTCTATGAATTTTTTTTGCTTGAAAGTTATTTAAATGCTGTTTTTGAACTTTGCTTAAAACTGAGAGAACTGATGGCATTCCAGATGTTGCAGGACAGCAAATCTTGGAATTCCTTAGCCATGCTTAACGGGCTAATAGAAATAGGTTCAGCAACATCTGGAGAACCACCAATTCTTTATTCCTGATTAAAAAAAAAAGTATCAGAACTTTTGATTTTGAACCAGTTCACCTTTTCTACCTTTTGATCAGCTTTTCCACTGTTATTATTTTGTTGTATAAATCTGTTATTTCCATCTAGAATCATTTGTGTATTTTCTCTGTGATTAGCTGTTTGTTTGTTTGTTTGTTTATTAAATTTATTTGCCGCCAATCTCATATGAAAGCAACTCTGGGTGGCTTATAGCATTAAAACCTCTGTTCTTTATATTCATTCCCAATGGAATTTCTTCTATTATATACTTTAGCAAATCCTTTCATGTTTATCTTCAAAATAAGAGGAAAAACTAAACTATTTACTATTCTGTTAGGCAAGTTAATATATTTTAGCAATTTCCCTGCAATCATTTCCAACTTCTTTTGATTAGCTTGGTGCTTACATCAAGTTAAAAGAAGACAAACCTTTAAAGGTTTTTAAAGCATTAAGTTATTGATTCTGTGCATTCTTGTCCTTAATTATACTCCAGTATTTATTTTAGCATTTTTCTTTTTCTTTTCTTTTTTTACTCATCTGACTGGAAGGTAGCTCATATGAGTAAATTTTGGTATTCCGGTTTGCTTCATTTGTTTGATTATCAAAAACTTGATAATCAATCAAATGAATGGTTTTCAAGAATGGAAATATATTTTTTCTTCGCATATATTTTTCTATAGCTGTTCATAGTAAGGTTTTCATTGAAGAAGTTCATTTTCCTTTGGAACCTGGGCATATGTTATAAAAGAATACAACATGCATCTCTTTCTGTTTTCTCTCTGTTGAATTATTATTCCGATATCAAAATCTTTTTATTCTCTCTTTACATTTTTATGTATTTACCTAAATTGGACTTTTGATTTGATTCATGGAGAATTAAGTTATCAGAAGCAATGCTAAATATATTTTTTTAAAACTCTGAAACAAGTTCTCACTTTTTTTCTTTTTTCCCCATTTTCTTTTCTTTGAAATCAATGTCCTGTCTTCCCCTACCTCAGTCATCACTCATGAGCGTGGTAATTATTACACATCAATTGACTTTCTTTTTTCCTGTTGTAAGCTTCGTGTCAGCACTGTACAGCTCCTGAACACCATGCAGCATGCAGTTCGTTTTTATTTTTAGAATGTCAAAGTAGGATTATTATTACTATTATTATTATTATCATGGTTGTATTCTCCGAAGTTCCATTTGTATGCCAACTTTCCCCACATCTTTGTTTTTTCCTCCCTTTCTCAGGATATGCACAGTATCTGGCACACTAGATGTAAGAGCAGCAAGCTTTTTGATTTTCTTCTTTTTTTTTCTGCTTCATTTGGTGGTGTTATTTTCTTAGTGGGCCAAGTATTTGTGATGGTTGGTTGTAAATAAAATGTGTGCATATGACATTAAAATCCACCATGTGCTGTGGTCTTCCTGTAGCATTTCTGTCGTGTATTTAATGTGGCTTTATGGCTGCATTAGTTTGTGCAAACATAGGAAATCAGTGGAGGATCCAGACTTGACTTTGATGGTGGGGGAGAGAGGGGATGTTTTGTGATTAAAAAGTTATATTTTCACTGTAAACATTAACATAATTAATGCATGATAGCCAGTTGTAATTGTGTTGGTCAAACTCTTTTTCAATATTTCTTGGTGTTTGTGAGAATCTGTTCTGTAAGGGAAACTTCAATATATAACTCAATCATCCCTTGTTCTTATAAAAACATCTCCATTTAGGTAAAACAAGTTTCAGTAGCAAAACTAAGCCCTAACCAGAACTGAACACTGTGCAGATGAAGATTAAAATTTTGAAATATCATTGATTTCGGTTAGAGAGTTCATTATAATGCTACATTTGACTGGTTGAAAAAAAAATCCATTAAATTCAAAGTGTTATTTAAACTTTAAAATTCTTCAGTTAACTGTCTATAATATAGATAGCCTATGAAATTAAAAATGCTTAATTCTCAGTGAACAAATAATTAATTTTCAGCTTTTTTCAACTATCAATGATAATAATATCATAATATTATAAATCATGAATTATTGTAAGAGTCAAAGAATGACATTATTTAAAAAGAGTAACTAGAGAGCCAATTTGCTGTATGGTTAAAGCATCACAGAAGGAACTGGAAGGCTGAATTCTGCTCCCACTTTAAACTTGAAGCCAGCTGGATGACATTAGGCCAGTCATCCTCTCTCAGCCCTAGGAAAGTAACAACGGCAAGCCCCTTCTGAAATCCTGCCAAGAAAACTGTAGGGACTAGCCAGGAAGTTGCCACGAGTCAACACTGACTTGAATGGGTGTGACTGTGTACGTGCACACACATACACAGATTCACACACAATATTTTTAACTGAGAAATATAATTTTCAAATACATAATGATTTTTGCAGGAATAGTTTTCCTCATTGCTTTAAATGCTTCAACGCTGGAAAGAGGATATGGGATGCATATGCAGAAATAGTGCTTATAGCACAGCTTATTATCAGATGTATTGGTTGATAATTATGATAGTGCTTCCTAAACCATTTCCTTCATTATCCAAAACCATTAACAGAAAGTCCCTTTTGCCCAATGTAGGTAAAATACTTTAAGTGAATTTAAATGTCCCTCCTATGGTTGGGCAATCAGTTTGTGTGTTTTTACTCAAAGAAAAACTACTTGTTCCCAATTTGGGATAATTTACCCAGGTTTGGAAAGCACTGATTAATGGGCTCCATTAATAATGAACTTACTGCTTTGTAAAAGAGCTCCAAGGCAAACGAGTAAGGGATACGAAGATCAGTTTAGTCCATTGGACTGCTTCCTCCCCTCAAACAGGGTCGTTACCTGTTTGAGAATCATGGTAATGATTCTTGAAGTGGGATGGGGGGAGGGAGAGAGAGAGAGAAAAAAAAAATGTTTACTTTTTCCTGATTATTATTTCTAGTATTAATAGTTGACATTTTTTGTAAACCACCCTGGTAGGATCTGAAAGGTGTGAGATCAGTAATAATAATAATAATAATAATAATAATAATAATAATAATAATAATAATAAT
>WNWU01000005.1:24205375-24278204 GCA_012654045.1 Ptyas mucosa
ATAATAATAATAATAATAATAATAATAATAATAATAATAATAATAATTGCCACCAGGTAAACCATTGGTTATTGCAAAATGCACAAAATCTTCTCTTAAAATGGAAACTATGAAGATTCTAGACATACCTTTTTAGAGAGATAGTTTAAACACCTAAGCAATGGAATAGAATATATCTTACCGGTTTTTGGAAGGGGTTATACCTTGTTTATTTAAAACTGTGGATTTTTTCCCTTCTAGGTGATAAAATAAGTATTTCAGACAATCTTAAATATAGGCCTTTTAACTGATTCAAGATTTCTTTCGGTTGTGCCCTTTTTTATTGTTCACTGTACCAACAGTCTCTTTATTCTGATCCTCACTCACTGTGACCAAGCTTCATGTTCTTAATGCTGGACCCCCCACTGGTAAAACATTGACAGTTCTTTACCAGATATGTATCTGATTTGTTTTTGTGATGTATTAAATGTTGCGTTTTTTTATGTTATGTTTTCCTTGTTATGGTTATTAATGGAAAAAGGTTCAAAACCAAAGTTATAAATCAATTTACATTAATTTTTTACATTTTCATTTCCTCCTTACAATTTAAATAATGTTTCCATAAACCATGATAAACTTGAAAGTGCATTTTCCCTCTCCTTTCAGTTTAAAAGTTATCTTTCTGATGTTTTCTTTCCTTGTTTTACATAATCTGGATTATATTGAATTTTGACACAAAGATACCAAAGATAAATGTTAAGTATAAAATAAATAGAAATTGCTCATAATTTTAATTAATTATATAATTAATACAAGAAATATTTTGGCTCATGAAATAGACTACACATTCCATTCAGGTGGAGTTGCTTATTTCTTGTTATTTCAGCCTAAACTGGGAAGAGCCAGCTTGACTCATAATATTGCTTTCTACTATTAGCCTCTCCCAGTCCTTGAAAGGATGGCTTAGTCCCAGAGCATCAATGATATCCCAAGGAGATGCCATGTAAGAAATATTCTGTCACCACTCAATTATTGACAGTGGATTCCCACAACATTATGCACTCTTTAAGAATATGTGAGGTTACTGACAAGAATATGACACATTCTGATCTAGCTGCTATTGGGGAAACACTCAAATAAAGACAAATTGAGTGATAAAATATATTTGTTGATAATTCTTTCAGTTTTACACCAAAGGTATTAAAGGCTTCAGGCTGTTTCTGGAAAATATGTTTCTGCAATTTAGAATGCATTTACAGTAGCAATAGAGCCATCTATGAGCATATAACTCATGCTAATCATATTTGCACATGAAATGGAATTATTTTACTTGACCACTCTTAAACATTTATTATAATAGGCACAAATCAAATAGAAGAAGTGTGGTGGCACTGAAGTGTTCAGAAATATGTTTCATTCTCTAGGGCATTTCTGGAATGTCATAAATTATTTGATTGGCAAGTAGGCAACATGGTAAACACTTTCTCTTTTTTGTTTGCAAAAGATTTTATCCTCTCATTATATATAATATGAAATGTGCATATGATTAACAGTTTTTAATTATTTATAATTGTAAATAAGTAGGTGCTTAAAACAAAAGTAAGGAACAACTTGGAAAAAATAATCAGCAGTATAGAAGAGAATGCTTAGGATGGAATGTCTTTTGGTATATGCATTAAATCCAAATGTTCTGTATCCAGAATCTGTGTAACAAAATAAATGGTCAGAAATATTTCTAGGGAATTCCTTTTGCCTTAGGAAGGAGAGATAATTAATAAACTGCCATTTAAGCACTTTCAAGAACTGTAACACCTACCACAACACCCATCATTTGTTTTTTCTACCGCACATTACTTCTTTAAAAATATATTCCCATCTCAAATGGTCCATGACAGAAGCAAACATCTGTATGTGTAATAATGCCATTGAATAGTAGTATGGGCACAGGCAATATTTTAACTAAACTGCAATGTGTTAAAAAGTTTTTATTTACTTTTGCTTAAGTCTGTATGTTTAGACTTTTTCTGAATATATAGCCATTAACATTGTACACCACACAATACACAAGAGGATGGTTTTTTTACATAGGCCAACCTGTTTATCTGTTTGTTTATTTAGTAAATATATAGGCACACCCATCTAATTCACATGACTCTGGACTTCTTACAATGAAGAATAAAAATTTCTCCTTTTTACGACACTGTAATCCATTAATTTGGGGGTAGAGTCAGGGTGACTAGATGGAAGCTGAGCGTTTACTGGCCAGATGTCCTTCCTGATGCTATGCGGAGTTCGCAGCAGATAATTTTTTTTGCACCCTAGAAGAGAAACATCTGCTGCTATCTAGGATTGAACTCCCAACCTTCCAAGTGGGATGCGAGTGTCTTCATTACTAGGCCACCATGCCACTGAATTAAAGCGAGTCTACTTTTTAAATGTTATTTTTGTTCTTTTTAATTCTGGTTGCTTTTTGTTGTTTTTAATTCTTTAATTAGAGAAGACTAATTAAAGAATAAAATGACAAAAATAACATAAAAATAGCAGTTGAAAAGACTCACAGATATTCAAGCAAGCTATGGCATATCCTCACTCATGCTATCAGGGCTCCAAGCTCAATGACAAAGCTCAGTTTTCAAAGCCTAGCATTGTTGGGGTAAGTCTGATTCCTGGGAGACTGATGTTCCAGAGGGTGGGTGCCACAGCAAAAAAGACTGCATACCTCTTCTGCAGATCTAACAGAACAGGTAGACACATGCGGGAGATACTGTATGGTCCTTACGTAACTCAGCCCCAAGCCATGAAGTCTTTTAATGGTCTTCTCTGCCTCTTGAATTGTGCAGAGAAACATAGTAGTAGCCATTGCAGCTCGTGGAGTAGAAGTGTCACACGTGATGAACAACCAGCACCTGTAATTGCTTGTGCTGCCATATTTTATACCAGCTGGGTTTCTGAATACTCTTCAAGGGCAACTTCATGTAGAAATTTGGTTTCAGTAACCCATTTAGGAGATGACTAAAGCATGAGTGACTATGAGCACTCTATCCTTTTCGAAATAGAGATACAGGCAGTCCTAAAGAATTCAGTATTACAGTCTTATTTTTCATGAATAGAAAGTTAATATTTGAGATATATCACTTTATTTTACTGGCTTCAGTAACTTTCTCCTGAATAAGCATTTTAGAACTAAGCAAATTTTCAATAAGCTTAATTTAGTTCGATTACACTAGCTCTTGCTTATTCCAGTATCTATCTATAGATTACATCCTTATTTAAGTAACTCTTTTTACCTGCATCTTATCAAACATTAGGTTCCCAATATTATATGTTCACAAATTCAAAATTCAAATGAGAGATAAAATGTTGCCAAGCCCACGCTACTACATTTTTGGGAAATATGTTTTCAAATTTTACTCTTTTTTTTTTCGCATAATGAATGAACATACCTACTTCCAAAGAAGAACACTATGGAACTGATTCTGGGAAAATTTTACAAGATGCAATTATGTCTGTAATTTTTAAAGCAACAAGTGCTACATGGGATGTTCTAACGTTACTTGGCATCTTGTCATGATACTTATTGGGAATTGATTTTTCCACAGGGGAAAAGGTGATGCAGGATGATGAATTTACCTGTGACCTCTTCCGGTTCCTTCAGTTGCTTTGTGAAGGTCATAATTCAGGTTTGTTCTCCTCCTCCTATTGCATCCAATGCTCTAAAATAACGAAGGAAGCTTAATTTTGTAAACCAAATAATATGTTTGGTAGGTATAATTAATATATTGAAAAAGTTAAATACATACAAGTAAGCATATTATGATATTGATAATTTTCAGGAAGTTTGAAATAGGACAAATGTTAATCCATCTCATTCTGTTCTCCAAGGTTTTCAGAATTATTTGAGAACTCAGACTGGTAATAATACAACTGTCAACATTATCATATCAACTGTGGATTATTTATTGAGAGTTCAGGTAAAATATCATTCACTGTAAGGTTTCACTAAAGTTTACATTATTTTTGCAAAATCAAAATAAATGTATGGGTATTAATCAGTAGGTTTTAAAGCTTTAATGCAGAGAAATTTATTCAGTTTCACATTTTAGTTAGCAATTCTCAAACTTAGTTGAGAATAGTTATGCAATACATAAGCATCCATATTTTTCTAAATTTTCTAAGTGACTTTGCCTCTACAAGCAAGAATCCTCATATTAGGAAAACTGTACATAAACATGATTTAAATTTTTCATCACAATTATTCCTTAACAACCCGAATTAGAAATTGGATCAAAAAAGTAAAAGTAGGGGGAAAAAATGAAAAACTATTTATCCCTTCGCACATGCGCATGCACACACACAAACACATTTAATACTATTATTATATTTTGCTAATTTTAACACTGTTATGTATATTTTTCCACATTGGAATATTTTTATATCAAAAAGCAAGATTGATAATGCCTACTTCCTCTCCTTTATCCTTCTAAAATATATCAAAAAATAAGCCCTCCTCCAAAAATATTTAAACACATGCGCAGCCAGTCCCTGCCATTTCCTCTGGTTAGGGTTAGGGAGACAGAGCTGGAAATCAGGTAAGACAGCAAGAGGATCCCCGTCTTGCTCCATGCGCCCCAAAATAGTAAGACCTCCCCGAAAATAAGGCCAAGTGCTTATTTCGGGGCTCAAAAAAATATAAGACAGGGTCTTATTTTTAGGGAAACACGGGTACTAGAAATATGGGAACAAGAAAGCAGTAAAAGGAAAAAAAGGTTTAATTGCCTTAGGTACATTGGTGACACCCTTTGCAAAATTCTTTCCAACAGTCATCCAGTCTCCTCCCATGTTTGTACAAAATTTTCATAAGCATTAGTTCCCATCCTCCCTTACCCTTTTTTGCTTTCTGTGTTCTCCTACATAACACCAGATAAGGAAAGAATGTAACAGCAGGAAAATCAAATGAAAGTTGAAGTTTCAATCTGAGTTTTCATGATTCCTATATGCAAAGATTCATGTGCACCTTATTTGAATTTCTAAGGCTGATGGGATCTTTACAGAGGATATTTTTGTAATATTAATCTCTCTCACAGTTTGGGAGAATTTATGAACAATTTTTAACAAATTTGCCAGATTCATAGTTTTTTGAATAAATAGAGAGATCATATGCTTTATCTTTTTCTTCTTCCATTTTTAGGAATCAATTAGTGATTTCTATTGGTATTATTCTGGAAAGGAAGTTATCGATGAACAAGGACAACGTAATTTCTCTAAAGCTATTCAAGTTGCAAAGCAAGTCTTCAATACTCTTACAGAATATATTCAGGTAAATAAATTGCTTTTCTATGTCATTTCATGATCCTCTCTTGGACTGCTAAAAGAATCTAATAAATGAATTGGGAATAACATGTTTATTGATAAAGGAAGGAAGGAAGGAAGAGGAGCAGGCTCTGGTATGCAAGTGGTGACCTCTTAATTTCCACAAAGTGAACAATATAAAAATAATCTCTAATTAAAATGCACCAAAGAACATGAATACCACTTAACAGTTTGAAGTAATTCTACCAGTCAGATAACTCACTGAAATTACTTAAGAGTGCTAATTAAGTAACTTAAGTGAGTTATCTAACTGCTAGAATTTCTTCAAATTATTAAGTAGTATACACCTTCCTTGGTTAAGGTCTCAGATTAGAGAGAGAGAGATCTGCTATCTAATGTCAGTCACTCATACTAACATTCTATGTGTACCATTCTAGAGTGACCATTTGCACTACGTATTCTTATGTATTGGGCCACCAGGAAGCAGACTACAACTGCTTTCATCCTTATTGGGACTCATCAGGTACACACAGTCATTAAAATTAATACTGAATTTTTAGGCCATTGAGCTTTATACAATTGAATTATGTAGAGTTCCATTCCTGATGGAGGGTTTTGACTCCCAAAGATCTAAAACTAATTATAACGGCTATATGGACATGATGAATAGAGTAAAGACAAAACCAATTTGTCCCCCTGGTGCTTAAATCTTTAAAAATCAAAGAGGATTGTGACCTTTTATTTTATTAATATTTATGCTGTATATTTGTGTGCGTATGTATGTATGTGTCAGGGGTGAAATGTAAAACCTGTTACTACCAGTTCTGTGGGCGTGGCTTGGTGGTGGGGTAATGTGACTGGGTGGGCATGGCCAACTTCTTTTTTTTAAAAAAATTTCAAAGCATTTTTTCTAATGCTTTGAAAAGCCTTTCTGACGATCAGGAACTCAGCTGGGATCGTCAGAGAGGCTCTTTAAAAAATGCCTCTGTGCCGATCCGGGAACTCAGCTGGGATCGTCAGAGACTTTTCAAAGCATTTTTTTTACCACTTCTTCGGCCAAGAGGTTGCAGAAAAAAATGCTTTGAAAAGCCTCTGATGATCCCAGCTGAGCCGCGCGATCATCAGAGGCTTTTTTTTTTACTTTTAAAAGCATTTTTTCATCAGAAGAGGTTGTAGAAAAAATACTTTTAAAAATTAAAAAAAAGGCTCTGATGATCGTGCAGCTCAGCTGGGCATGGGAGTGGGTGGGCGCAGGGATTTTTGCTACCGGCTCTCCAAACCACCCGCCGCCATCGCTACTGGATCAGGCGATCTGGTCCAAACCGGGAGCATTTCACCCCGGTATGTGTGCTTTATGCCATTCTTTAAGATTTAGTGATTTTGGGAAATACAAAATTTAAAACCAGCGCTATTTTATTTGGAAATCTTAGATCACTTTGTTTTGGTCTTTGATCATAATACATTTTTGATTTGATTTGATTTAGATAATTAGTACGATTGCAGATTTTTTTTGGTCCCTTGCATAAATTAAACAGTTGCTTTAATGTAGTGCTTATTTCTGACTCTAGCTATAAATGGACAAATATATCTGTATACTTCACATGTAAATGAATCCATCTGTATAATATAATGGCCTTTTATTTGGTTGGGTAAATGCCAAATTGAAGTTGCCCTTCCTTTTGAGGTGATTGGAAAGGCTGACTTTCACAGAATATCTGTACAGCCTTGATTTGAATTTAGAAATACATAATCAATGAAAAACAACTTTTGTGTAAATCTTGTATAACATGTTATTATTTGGCTCGATTGCTGCTTTGTAATAACTGTTTACTGGCAGAAGATAAATTTACATTAGATTCATATTCACAATAATAATTCATTACATCGATATTCCACCTGATTCCTAGTGACTTTTCTGTTTAAACAATAATAAAGTCTTTATTCTTTGAGGTTGTTGTGGGTTTTTTTTTCAGGGTCCATGTACAGGTAATCAACAGAGTCTTGCACACAGCAGGCTTTGGGATGCTGTGGTTGGTTTTCTTCATGTTTTTGCCCACATGCAGATGAAGCTCTCTCAGGTACAGAATGATTTTTAATGTAAATGGTTACTCCTGTTTAATTAAAGAAAATGTAATGAATGTTGGTTCAGTTAATTGCCTCTCAGTAATATTATAACACCATGAATTAGTATTCTCTTTGGATCTGATTGTTAAAACAGATTGGGCAACTGGATTGCATTATGCTACGGGTAATGAAATTTGATTTATACCAAAGGAGAAGAACAAATAGTTCAATACTTGTTTCTGGTAGGGACAGCACTTAAAAAGATAACAGAAATAAAGAATAACAGAGATGGAAGGGACTTTGAAGGTCTTCTAGTCCAACCCCCTGCACAAGCAGGAGACCCTATACCCGTGATGGCGAACCTATGGCACGAATGCCACAGGTGGCACATGGAGCCATATCTGTGGGCACGCGAGCATTGCCCTATCTCAGTCCAGCACGCATGTACGCACTGGCCAACTGATTTTTGGGCCTTCCGAACCCACCAGAAGTCAGGAAACGGGCTGTTTCCAGGCCTCCGGACGGCCTCCGGAGGAGTGGGGAAGGCTGTTTTCACCCTCCCCAGGCTCCTAGAAAGGCTCTGGAGCCCGGGGAGGGCAAAAAAATGGGCCTACCAGGCCCACCGTGCTATCGCATGCCAAAAGCAGGGGGGAGCGGGGAGGGTCACACGCGCATGCGTGGGAGGACGGGGCGCATTGAATTATGGGTGTGGGCACGCACAGGTGCAGTCCCCCCCATTACCCCCTCTTTTGACACACGACGGCAAAAAGGTTAGCCATCACTGCCCTATACCATTCCAGACAAGTGGCTGCCCAGTCTCTTCTTAAAAACCTCCAGTGCTGAAGCACCCAAAATTTCTGAATGCAAGCCATTTGATTGGTTAATTGTTCTCACTCTTAGGAAATTTATCTTTAATTCTAGGTTGTTAGATGTTAGTGGGAGAAATATATAACCTAATGAACTCTTGAAAAACAATTGCAAAACTATAAAAATTAGAACTCCTGGAAGGATTCAGAAAGTGGCAAAGATAGGCTTTATTGGGTTAAATCTGGTAGACTTCTTGATATTTGTCACTTTTTTTTGAGAAGGGTTGTTGTTCTCTGGGTGATTCAAGATGTAGAGTCTGAAGAAATTAATGTAAATAATTTCACATGAATTATTCCTAAAGGAATGTTTGAAAATCCCTGTCCTCTTCTTTTCTTTTAAGTTATGGCAAGGCAGGTATAAGATTTTATCTCCTTGCAGCATAAAAAAAGACTTCTGGGAATCTTATATTTATATTGACAGGATTCTAGTCAAATTGAATTACTGAAAGAATTAATGGACCTTCAGAAAGATATGGTGGTCATGCTGCTATCTATGTTGGAAGGTAACTTTCAAATTATAATTTTAAACACATTTTATTAAGTTATTTTTCAAATTGCACCTATGGGGTGTTTATTCCTAATGCAAAATATATCTTAAAAATCCACATGTATTAGGATCACAAGGGGGAAGAAAGAGGTTACACTTTCCTCCCTACTGTAGCATCAATGAATGAAATGCAAACACATGATTAATATCAGCAAGTTGGCTGAGAGAGTATGCAGTCTGCCAATTTGTATAAATTACTGTGGAAAAATTCCAACTCTGGTAATCAATTAAAAAATGATAACATTTTCTGATTTTAGTGAGGTACATAAAAATGAAACACATTTATATTTAGTGAGGTACATAAAAATAAAACACATTCTAATCTTTCTAGAGATTAATTAAGGGTGGGAAAGGATGTTAAATACTGTGAAACAATTCCTCTCTGGCAGACAGATCTATTTGCAAAATAATAGTGTGGGAATCCCTAGTGTACTGTATAGTCAGATCTACACTGCATACTGTTGTAACCTTAGTACTGTATAGACAGAAGGGAATTGGGTTATATCTATCGGATGTTCTGCTGGTGATAGATTATAAAGTAGAATACTCAGGAATGTGCTGACTGCAATTTTGGATCCCCTTAATTTACCATGCTTTTGATTCTCCAGCAGACTACCAGTTTAGGCCCTTTACTAATGCTGATCTTGAGTGATCAAATTAAGTTTTCCTTCATTTCAGAGGGAAAAGCTTTCTTTAAAAAGGCTTTTCTTGGAATAAAGGAATAGTGATACTTGCATTCATAAAAGCTTATCTCCAATTGTAATCTGTGCACCATATGCAACCCCTGAAACCTTCAGTCTGCCACAAGGTGTAATTCTCTCCGTCAGCCAAAAAATTGAATCTGGCTAGTGTAGATGGTGAGCATGCAGACATGGATAAGTGTCCACACAAACCATTTGCCTTTTTTTGAACTGTGCTCCCTCAACCTACAAAAATTACAATGAGCATAAACAAGAAATTCCAATTCCTTGGAACCGATGCTGAGTAAGCTGATAGGAGCATGGTAAACCTTTCCCTTTCCTGTGCATCTTCTTTGTGAGGGTATGTTTGTATAAAGATATAACCACAAAATTAGTACAGAAAGATGGGTAATCTCTAGCTGATTCTCAGCATTTGGGTTCGACTGACCACCAGCTATGACCACTTCCATTCACCAACAGCTCCTGATAGCCCATAAACTATGATATGCGCTCTGTAATTCAGAATAGAGAGATGGAAGCATCAGTAGTTGAAATGTAATGTAACGCAATTATAAAATACTTTGTCTTTTAAGCTTGAAATAAAAACACAGGTTGTTTCAAGTTTGGTCAATTCTAAATATTAACTAAATGTTTCTAAATATTATTTAGAAATACAATATTGCTGTCTTCAGATTTGTAGTATAATTTCAATGTTTATAATATTTATTTGTGTTACTTAGACAATTTAAAGTAAGTAAGTCAGTCAATAAGATTAGTGACGCACTTTCCCTCATTCAGGTAATGTTGTGAATGGAACAATCGGCAAGCAAATGGTTGACATGCTGGTGGAATCGTTCAACAATGTAGAAATGATTCTAAAGTTTTTTGATATGTTTCTAAAACTGAAGGATTTAACTTTCTCCGATGCATTCAAAGAATATGATCCGGATGGTAAGGGCATTATTTCCAAGAGAGATTTCCACAAAGCGATGGAGAGCCACAAACATTATACTCAATCAGAAACTGAGTTTTTGCTCTCCTGTGCTGAAACAGATGAGAATGAAACTTTGGACTATGAGGAATTTGTGAAACGATTTCATGAGCCAGCTAAAGACATTGGCTTCAACGTTGCTGTTTTGCTGACAAACTTATCCGAGCACATGCCCCATGATACGCGACTGCAAACTTTCCTTGAATTGGCAGACAGTGTTCTCAACTACTTCCAGCCGTTTTTAGGACGCATAGAAATAATGGGCAGCGCAAAGCGCATTGAACGGGTTTACTTTGAGATCAGTGAATCAAGTCGGACGCAGTGGGAGAAACCTCAGGTTAAAGAGTCAAAGAGGCAGTTTATTTTTGATGTAGTAAATGAAGGAGGGGAAAAAGAAAAAATGGAACTTTTTGTTAATTTTTGTGAGGATACCATCTTTGAAATGCAGTTGGCTGCTCAGATCTCGGAATCAGATCTGAGCGAGCGGTCTATGAATAAAGAAGAAAATGAAAATGACAAGCTGGAAGATCAAGACCCCCGAATAGGATTTTTCTCTCTAGTGACAATCACGTCAGCATTAATAGCCCTCAGGCATAACATAATGACTCTGATGAAAATGTTAAGCATGAAAAGTATAAAGAAGCAAATGAAGAAGATGAAAAAAATGACCATGAAGGACATGGTCATGGCTTTGTTTTCTTCCTACTGGACCATTTTAATGGGTTTCATGCATTTTTTATCGAGCGTCTTCAGAGGCTTCTTTCAAATCATGTATAGCTTGCTGCTTGGGGGGAGCCTGGTTGAAGGAGCCAAGAAAATTAAAGTAGCTGAACTTTTAGCTAACATGCCTGACCCAACTCAGGATGAGGTCCGTGGTGATGGAGAAGAAGTAGAAAGGAAGCCAGCTGAAGCTGCTTTGCCTGCAGAAGACCTGACTGATCTCAAGGCTCTATCTGAAGATACTGACCTCCTCTCAGATATTTTTGGCTTAGATTTGAAACGAGAAGGGGGACAGTATAAACTAATTCCACATAATCCAAATGCAGGCTTGAGCGATTTGTTGAGCAGTCCTTCTTTACTCCCTTTACCTGATGTGCAAGAAAAAGTACAGGTACAAATACTGTTTTTATTTATCTATCTTGTTTAATTCCTTTTTCTTTTTTAAAAGCTGGTTTAATTAATTAAAGCTATTTTAAAAAGTTTTTCTTGTTTTAAGATGGGTTACAATCTTTAGGTAATTTTAGGTTATTGTTTTTCAAGATTGTAAGGGTTTAAAAATTAGGTTCAATTTTAAAATGAAAGAATCATTTTCAAGCGAAAATGTGTTACCTTATTTTCTACATGAGCCATAGAATGTATGTGTATTTTTAAAGGTTTTGTAGTAGCAGTAACCTTTTTTTTTGGTGTTACGCCATATAATTTGAAAATGGACCATTGTCATAATGTTTTCCTTCTTGTTTATTTTTATTTATTCAAGGAGCAGAAGATGAATGAAGGTGAAAAAGATGAAAGAGAAGATATTAAATTCGAACATGAAAAAGCAGAGTATGTCCTATTCCTTTTGGAATTAATAGTTTCATCAAGATTGTGACCTTATTGGGAAAAATCACCCAAGGACGTTCATGAGAATTCTAAATTTTGTAATGCAGTATAAATTAACAATTTGTTTGTATATATATTTACTTTATTTTACATTTATTGTACTTGAGGAACTTTGTAGGAGTTTGTAACCTAGAATTCTACCACTCTTGTTTTATAATATATTTTTACTTTCTAACACAATATTTTTTCCATTTTAATTTTATTATAAAATGGTTATTGTTATTAGTTTTTCTGCGCTCTTTATATATCATACGTTTTCCATAGTCTTTGTTCAACTATTAGCATACCCGTGTCCTTGGAAAAAAAAATACCTCTACTTCCTATGGTGCAACAGTTGATTCTTTTCTCATTGAGATATTAAATTTTAATTGACTGATATTATAGTTTTGGAAAATATGTGTCTACAGGGGAGAAGATGGAGAAAAGGAAGAGAAAACAAAAGAAGATAAGGGAAAGCAGAAACCAAAGCAGCGTCACAAACATAGGCATGGTGAACTAGAATTGCAAGAATCTGCCTTCTGGAAAAAAATTATTGCATATCAACAGAAAGTCCTTGTAAGGGTTTAAAAGTTAAAATAGACAAGAATTCCACATAGTACATTTTGTATACATACTTGTTTAAATGTTGATATTTGCAGCTTAATTCATTTTTATGTCGTCTATGTCTATAAGCTAGACATTATTTATTTTCACAAAAAATTCTTTGGGAAGGGAATGCCAAACCATTTCTGGATATTTTCCTCCTTATTGCAGATTACCAAACATCTATATGAAATATCTACTGTAGATGGGAAATATTGTTTGTTTCTACTTTGTTATTTGCATTTTAGTATAGTTTGGCACTGTTTAATATACACACTGTTCAGATACAATCCTTTAAACATTAAATACACATAATTTGTATAACTACTTTTAATTGTCATAAATTATGTGAATGATTAGAAGTGGAAAACTTCTTATGTAATTATTTAGAATAGCATTCTGCAAGTTATGTAGAGACAATAAAGATATTAAGCGTAACTAGCTATTAAGAATATTTATTTGTTAGCTTTATATCCTGTTTTTATTGTATACAATTCATAATGTTATCTCCTATTTTCTTTATAATAACTTCACTGTGAGGTGGGTTTGGCTGAGATAGAGAGATTAGCCCAAAATCACTCAGCCAGCTTTTGCCTAAGAGTGGACTAGAACTCAGTTTCCTGATTACTAATTCAGTTTGTTTGTATATATTTGTATATATTAACTATTACCTAAAACTGATTCAAAATTATTTGTTTTTTCAGAATTATTTTGCTCGGAATTTTTACAACATGAGGATGCTGGCTTTATTTGTTGCATTTGCCATTAATTTCATTCTTTTGTTCTACAAGGTAAATCCTTCATACTTTAAACTTTATCATTCGGATGTGAAATTAACATATAAAAAACTAAGTGATTTTTAACTCAAAATGTTTATTCATAATCATAATCAGTTATTTTACTCTCTTAGGCTATGTTGTAGTGTAAAATTCTGACATAATATCCTGAATTTAGGGCTTGCTTATGTAGACAACTTTTAGCATATGTATTTACTGCACAAACGTGCATTAAAGGTGATTGAATTTGTTCTGTATCACTTCTCCGTATTCCAAGATTATAAATCAACAAAGTTTTACTAGGTTTTATAATATCATTGCAATCTATATCATAATTTTATAAGGCAAGAGTAGACATATGTAATGATTAGGGAGATGCTGATGGAGACTAAAACACTACTAAAAATACTTAAGCTTTATAGAGCAGTGAATACTGTTTAAAGATAGGATTTGAAAATATAGGCAGTCCTCGATTTACAACCACAATTTGAGTCCAAAATTTCTGTTGCTAAGCAAGGCAGTTGTTAATTGAGTTTTGCCCCATTTTATGACCTTTCTTGCCTCAGTTGTTAAGTTAATAACATAGTTGTAAAGTGAATATGGCTCTCCATTGACTTTGCTTGTCAGAAGGTCACAAAAGATAATCACATGACCCTGGAATCATAAATACATGCCAGTTGCCAAGCAGTTGCCAATTCTGATGACATGACCATGGGAATGCTGCAGTGGTTGTAAGCATGAAAACCGGCCATAAGTCATTTTATTCAGTGATGTTGTAATTTGGAATGGTCACTAACCGAATGGTTGTAAGTTGAGGATTTTTTGTAAAATTTGAATAGCATGACTAAAGAAAATAAGAAATGCCAGCAGAGAAAGAAATTTAGGGGATGAGATCTGGCAGAATCTCAGCTCAAGGCTTCCTGCTGTTAAATGTCAATGATCTACTTCTGGAATAGTCCTGTTTCCACCCGTTATTTATTTTTATTTATTTTATTTATTTAGATTTATATACCGCCCTTCTCCCCAAGGGGACTCAGGGCGGTGAACAGCCAAAAGTAAAAAACATACATACAAAATTTAAAAGCCAAATAAAACCAAATTAAACAATGGCCCCAACTATTTAAAAGCCCAATTATAAAATATTAAAACCCCAAATATTAAAATATTTAAATTTTAAAACTTTAAAATTATTTTTACAGAAGAAGGGGAAAAATTAGGCCAGGCCCGCCTGGTGGAACAGAAAAGTTTTTAGCTCACGGTGGAAGGCGCGAAGGTCTGGGATCCTCCGTATCTCCGGGGGGAGCTCGTTCCAGATAGTGGGTGCCCCCACAAAGAAGGCTCTCCCCCTGGGGGCCACCAGTCGACATTGTTTGGCCGACGGCACCCGGAGGAGCCCCCCTCTATGGGAGCGTACCGGTCGGTGGGAGGCTATTGGTGGTAGTAGGCGGTCCCGCAAGTACCCGGGTCCTAAGCCATGGAGTGCTTTAAAGGTGGTAACCAATACCTTGAAGCGCACCCGGAAGACCACCGGGAGCCAGTGCAGCTCGCGCAGGAGAGGAGTAACATGGGAGCGCCACGTCGCTCCTATC
The DNA here is from genome assembly GCA_012654045.1 of Ptyas mucosa. Taxonomy (NCBI): domain Eukaryota; kingdom Metazoa; phylum Chordata; class Lepidosauria; order Squamata; family Colubridae; genus Ptyas; species Ptyas mucosa. The sequence goes on from WNWU01000005.1 coordinate 24,220,362, forward strand.
ACCACCCGCGCGGCCGCACTCTGCGCCAGTTGGAGCCTCCGGGTGCTCCTCAAGGGGAGCCCCATGTAGAGAGCATTACAATAGTCTAGGCGAGAGGTGACGAGGGCATGAGTGACCGTGTGTAAAGAGTCCCGATCCAGAAAGGGACGCAACTGGCGAATCAGGCGAACCTGATGAAAAATCCTCCTGGTCACGGCCGTCAAATGCTCTTCTAAAGACAGCCGTGAATCCAGGAGGACGCCCAAGTTGCGCACCCTCTCTGCGGGGGCCAATGATTCGCCCCCGATAGTCAGCGATGGCACCAGCTGACTATATCAGGACGTCGGAAACCACAGCCACTCGGTCTTGGATGGGTTGAGTCTGAGCCTGTACCTCCCCATCCAGATCCGCACAGCCTCCAGGCACCGGGACATCACTTCAAGGGCATCGTTGGAGTGGTCTGGGGTGGAGATGTACAGCTGGGTGTCATCAGCGTACTGATGATATCTCACCCCAAAACCATGGATGATCTCACCCAACGGCTTCACATAAATGTTGAACAGGAGGGGCGAGAGGACCGACGTTTGTGGCACCCCACATATGAGGGGCCTTGGAGTCGACCTCTGCCCCCCTGTCAACACCGACTGCAACCGGTTGGAGAGAAAGGAGGAGAACCACTGCAACACAGTGCCTCCCACCCCCAACTCTTCCAACCGGTGCAGCATGATACCATGGTCGATGGTATCAAAAGCCCCTGAGAGATCTAACAGGACCAGGACAGAGGAGCACCCCCTGTCCCGAGCCCTCCAGAGATCATCAACCAATGCGACCAATGCTGTTTCTGTGCTGTACCCGGGTCTGAAACCCGACTGGAACGGATCCAGATATGTCATTTCATCCAGGTGCTGGGGAAGCTGTTGCGCAACCACACTCTCGACAACCTTCGCCAGAAAGCGAAGGTTGGAGACCGGACGATAATTTACCAACATTGCCAGGTCCAGGGAAGGCTTCTTGAGGAGAGGCCTCACCACCACCTCTTTCAAGGCGACAGGAAAGTCACCCTCACCCAACGAAGCATTTATAATCCCCTGGAGCCAGCCGCGTGTCACCTCCCGGGAAGCCAGTACTAACCAGGAGGGACACGGGTCCAATAAACAGGTGGTCGCGTTCAGCCTGCCCAGAATCCTGTCCACATCCTCTGGGGTCACAGGATCAAACTCAGTCCAGATAACATTCTCAAGACCTGCCCCTGTCCCTCCCCCCGAGACTACCCAGTCGGAGTCCAGATCTTCCCGAATCTGAGTGATTTTATCATACAGATACTGAACAAAATCCTCGGCTCTACCCTCCAAGGGGTCCTCCCGTGCTTCCTGGTGTAGCAGGGAGCGGGTCACCCTAAAGAGGGCGGCCGGGCGATTATCTGATGACGCAATAAGAGCAGCAAAATAGTTACATTTAGCTGCTTTTATCACCACTAAGTAAGTCCTAATATGGGATCTCACTAGTGTCCGGTCAGATTCAGAATGACTGGCCCTCCAACTACTCTCTAGGTGTCTTTTCCGGCGCTTCAACTCCCTCAGCTCCTCGGAGAACCAAGGAGCCAATTGAGATCGGCGCCGGGTCAGAGGCCGCAAAGGCACGACCCAATCCAGAGCTCCAGCGGCCGCCCTGTCCCAGGCGGCCACTAGGTCTCCGGTCGAGGCGTGTGCCAGAGCCTCAGGAAATGGCCCAAGCTCCATCTGGAACCTATCAGGTTCCATCAGGCGCCTGGGGCGGAACCAACTTACCGGCTCCACCTCCCTGCGGCGGGGTGCAGCGGTTTGAAAGTCGAGACGAAGGAGAGAGTGATCTGACCATGACAAGGGCTCAATGACTAAGTCCCCTATCTCAAGATCACTCAACCACTGTCCAGAGAAGAAAACCAGATCCAGCGTGTTTCCCCCCATGTGGGTAGGGCCATGAATTAGCTGGGTCAGATCCATAGCTATCATGGAAGCCATGAACTCCCGAGCCACTTCCGACGTCTCACCCACAGATGGAAGGTTGAAATCCCCCATGACCATAAGTCTAGGGGTATCAACCGCCACCACGGCGATAACATCGAGGAGCTCGGGCAGGGCTGCTGCCACGTGGCAGGGAGCCAGGTACGTGATCAGCAAACCCATCTGAACCCCATGACCCCACTTCACAAGGAGGGACTCACAGCCGGCCGTCTGAGCAACAGTGGCCTCCCTCGGTCTCAGACCTTCTTTAATAATCACCGCTACTCCCCCACCCCTGCCCTGTGACCTCGGCCGATGGAATGCGAGGAAATCTGGTGGGCACATTTCAACGAGGGGACCCCCCCCCGGCCCAACCAGGTTTCCATAATACCTACCAGGCCCGCTCCCCCCTCACAAATAAGATCACAAATGAGGGGGGCTTTATTAGCCCTTTTCTTTTGTGTGTAGCTTGTAGAAATATGATATTTCTGTCAAATTTTCTTCAACAGGTATCTACATCTTCAGTGACAGAAGAAAAGGAAATACAAGTAGTTAATACTGCTGAGAAAATGAAGCTAAACAGCCTAGAAAGTCCTTCTCATAGAATCATCACAGTACACTATGTCCTTGAAGAAAGCAGTGGCTACATGGAACCTACACTCCGCATTTTAGCAATTTTACACACTGTCATTTCCTTTTTCTGCATCATTGGGTATTACTGTCTGAAAGTAAGAGAACAAGAATGTCACATCTGCTTACTGGACTATTAATTCCCTTGGACATATTTTTATATTTGTCTCCCTCTCTCTGATAACTCATTATATGTATGTGTGGGTATTTTATTTTATTGAGTTGTTGTCAGAAGAAGTAACAATATGTCAACAATGTGAATACAAACAAGTCAAAACTTTGCATTCTAATTGTGTAATTCTTTTTGTTGGAAAGAACATACTAGAGAAATGCACGGTTCATTTTGTGCACCTGTTGCATACCTGTTAATGACAAGAAGAAGCAATGATTACTAATAATTGTCGCTTCCTGCTATAGTCCATTATAGTTTCTAAAACATTTTCTGGAAAGGACATTCTAAAATAGTGTGGAAAATGAAATAGGAGATTGCCGTGGGAAAGGAGAATCAGTTAAATTTCTTCTCTTTCCTCACCTTTGCCATCTCTCTTCACTGGATTATATCATCTTTTTGGGAGAAAATCCTTGTACGTACTATTTCACTGATTGATTGATTGATTGATATATCAAATGCAGAAAACATTTATCTCCCTCACAAAGCAACTAAGTAAAATGCAAGTAAAACATAAAAGCTGTATATAAGCATTATATTAAGAGACAATTAACACAAGAGTAGAGAGATTAAAACTCAAATTAGAAAGGAAGAAGAAGGACTTGCAAGATGCTAAGTAACCCAATGGCTGAGTGTTCCTCAGTGGGCTCCAAGCAAGTCAGGAGAGAGACAGGGCCTGCCTGAGGGGCGGAAGGGCTGTTCCAAAGGCCAGGGGCACTTACTTTAGAGAAGTATGTAAGTTTATCAGTTCTTTGCATTTTTCTCAGCATCCAGATACAGTTAACAACTAATTGCTCCGAGTGAATTAAACAACTTTTTGTATTTCTATTTCCAGGTTCCATTGGTAATATTTAAGCGAGAAAAAGAAGTTGCAAGGAAATTGGAATTTGACGGGCTATATATTACAGAACAGCCTTCAGAGGATGATATTAAGGGACAATGGGACAGACTTGTCATCAATACACAGTGAGTCTTTATCTTTTTTGACGCTCCATGGTTTATATACTTCACTTTTAATTTTATCAGGAATAAGGAGCGATTGGATACATCTGGGACACACAAATTGCAAAAGTGGAGGCAGATATAGCTGTCCTAGGTATATTTCAATATGAAATTCTATTTTGAAAATAACAAGCGCTAAGAAATATACTTTTTACATGAATGCATTTAAGTATGCACTTAGTATAATTGTGGCAGGAAAAATTCACACTACGTAGATTTTATGTAGATTAAAAAATGATAGTGCATGGCAATAATAAATGATCTTTATATTTCATCCCTTAAAATCTTTTGTAAACAACAATAATTATTTTCTGGATTTTTCACAACTTTCAATTACTTTGTTCAAGTCTTGGCTCAGAAAATTGCAAAATTAATCCTCTAATGCATTATCTTTAGATTCTGAGAATGCACACCTTTATATAATTAACAGATGTATATTTTATTAGCTGCCCTGGAATTTGTAAAATCTTAAATATATATTTATTCTTAAATTTCCTTGCAAAGCTTTTTATATCTCCCCATTGATCTGGATTAACAGAGCTGATTTATGAATAAATACATGTGCAATTGATATAGATTAAAAATAATCTATCTTTACACATAACTTAATGGCTTAATGTAATACTTAACATTTACCAGACAAATGTTTACCAGTACAATTCTGCATCCAAGCAGATAGCAAATTAAGCTTCCTGTAATACTGAATGCTGTGCTATGTGGGATTTCATTATTTATCCAGAATTATAAAAAATGAGGACTTCATGTGGTATCAGATTTCAGATTTGAAAGTAATTCATAAGTTTATTCAAATTTTTGATGCCTTTGATAGTAATGCTATAAATCAATCCGCCTATATAACTGGACAATGTTTGAGAAAAGGGACATTTAGTTGCAATTTAAGAAATAAAATATTAAAAAATATAAAGGAAATAACTAGTATCAGTTTAATCTTGAACTTTAATTTCAGAAAGGAAAAAAAATGAACTTGCATTGAATTAGTTGTATTTGTTAAATGATTATCTAACTGATCCACTGAGCATTATTTTCCAGTGAGAAATTGTAACTTCCATAAGTCCCTTTACAGGTGAGGAAAACGTGGAACCTCCAAGAAAGATCTCTGTAAATTTGGAGTTCAGAAAAACTATGTTTATTGATGTGAATAATAACTTATATTTAAACAGAATTTCTTTCAAATCATAGGTCTTTTCCTAATAACTATTGGGACAAGTTTGTGAAAAGAAAGGTAAACTCTTTCATTATTGTTGAATTATACGTTTCAGTTTTAAATAGTTTGGTTTAATTTCTGACCTACATTATTTTCTACCATTATTGGTTGTAATTATGAGTTCATATGATCAGATTTCTTATCCATATTGAGTACCTATATTGGGATTGTTCATTCAATTTTACACCAAACAGAGTGCACCGCTCATGAAGTTTATGGTGCATGTTCATTGCTCAGTGAATATTACTAAGTCTCTGTTAAAGTGCTGATTGTGTCTTTGTGTATACTTTTGAGTCAGTGTTGACCAACCTCATGGAGTTTAATGGTTACCTCATTTAGCAAATGTTTGCAAATAAAATGGTAATTTAAAAAATCATTTTCCAACCAATGCACACTTAAAGCCCAATTTAATTTGCCTTACAACAATGCACACTGGAATGAGAGTAACACTACATATAGCTGCAAGAGAAGGAACTTTATCTAAATGAGGTGGCAACAACTGGTGATCTTCATGCTCTCCCTTCCCCACACCCTCTGCCCAACTATTTTGTTTCTGATTTAAGGAATGGATTGTGGTGGTTAAATAAGAAGAGGGTATACATTACTCTGCATTTTAAAAACAATGCACTAGTGTTTTAGATTAAAATAAAGTTGAGTTGGCTCTATTTATGAGTCAGCATAAATGGAGCTAAAACATTTATGTATGACTTCATTCTCTCTTCAAACCAACATACATTCAGTCATATGAATAAGGCTTGTTCAATAAGCTGATAGTACTTTTATGTTCAGAATCATTATCAGTTTGTGATTTAGAGAGGTATGACACTTTTTAATCAGCTATAACATTAATGCTACACTAGATGAGTCTTTTCCCGGAGATTTTCCAGCTCCTGTAGAATATATTTTATCTTGCACACTTCTGCTAACAGAAGAAGTCCTAAGATATGTCTCCCCTTGCCATCCCCCAGGCTATCCAATAAGGAAAAGAACATCCCACATTTAAATACAAAGGATTTTTAAAAACATTTTTATTTATATGCAATAATTAGAAAGCAACAATATAAGCAATATGCCTACTGATATAAGAGGAACTATATACTGTATTATGTATAGTAATTAAGTTAACTATCTGGAAACACATTAGCTATCCTTCTGTACCTTCAAAAATGGGCTCACTCTAATGTTCTCTGCCATCATTCCTGTAGTGGCTTCCTGGTTGATAGTCTTCAATCTAATTTTTTTCTTTTCTCTCTTGTCTTCACACCTTTATTTTCTTGAGTTAAATCTTCAAATTGCTTCTCAGCTTCTCCTCACAGATGAACTGCCAGCTCTTCACACCGTATTGATTTAGCTGACAATACTTGTTCTAGTATTTTTTGCACAAAGTCTCATGTCTGCCCTTCTTCCTCTCTTGTTCTTCAATACTTATTAAGCTGGGGAAGAGAGGAAGTTCCCTGCTATTTCCAAACACTCTTATATTCTCTTCTTTCTCTCTCTCTGTCTCTGCCTTTTTCCATCTCTGCCTTCCTTCTTTTTCCTCCTCCTTGCCAGATCCTAAATTAGGGTATTGTTTCTTCCCAAATTAGTTTCCTTTCCTTACTTCTGTCACCCTTCCTATTGCCAGGACTAATTTAGAGCCAGCAAATCTAAAATAAAGAGCTTCCTGACTCTTCACATAACCTCTGTTTGCATTTAACTTCCTACTCATTGTAGAAGATCCTGCAATCCAGTTTACAAGTTCTCTTCAAACCATTGGGTATAGAACCTATAACTTGTCAGGTCAAACATCCTTGTAATTTGATCCTCTTTGCCCCATTATCAAAGTTAGAGATGTCTAAAATTTTAGAATTTTATATAAAAATATTGCACCTTAAACACTATATGATGAGGGTTCTGTAAAAACCTGGGTTCAGATAAATAACATTTCAGAAGGAAAAATATAATTGTTACTATATTATTTCAGGTTATGGATAAATATGGAGAGTTTTATGGCAAAGACCGAATCAGTGAATTGCTGGGAATGGACAAGGCTGCTCTAGATTTCAGTGATGCTCGAGAAAAAAAGAAACCCAAAAAGGATAGTTCTTTATCAGCTGTGTAAGTATTTAAAATGTTGCTTTATTTGTTGTTGAACCTTCAACATTTCTCTTACGTCTGACTTATAGCCTTCTTTCTCATGAATTATTCCAAAATGTAAGTGTGCATACATGTCCGAAACATATTATATATATGGGAATGGGAAACTATAATTTGTGAAATATAGAATGGTATAACTCAAGGGAGCAAACATACATTATTATTTTTTTTAATTTGATTTATATGCCGCCCTTCTCTGGAGACTCAGGGTGGCTTACAATGCGTTAAGCAATACCCTTCATACTTTTGTATATTTATACAAAGTCAGCTTATTGCCCCCACAATCTGGGTCCTTATTTCACCTACCTTAGAAAGGATGGAAGGCTGAGTCAACCTTGAGCCTGGTGAGATTAGAACTTGCAGTAATTGCAGGCAGCTGAATGTTAATCAGTGCCTTAGTCTACTGCACCACTCAGGCCCTTCTTCTCCTATTTTTCCCACAATTATTTTTTTCATAATGATTTTTGAAAATAATATTTTTATAACTATATTCATAATAAAATAATACTTTGGTTCAAAATCTTACTTAGCTTTTTGCCATTTATTTCAAATTCTTTTAAGTTCTTAAATTTACAGTTAATTTTTCTTTTGCTCAGAAATGAAGATACATTTACCAGGTAGCTGTTCAAACTCACCTTTCTGAAAATCTCTGATAGCTTTAAAATAGTTAAATAAACAGTTTCAGAAATGGATTAGAAGTGAGATTACTGAATTTAGTGTCTTCAAAAGGATCTGCTGTGATTGTGAGTTTGATCGTTAATCCCTTCATCTCTCAGTGTTCCATCCTATGGTTGATTGCTGCCCTGCAGTCTCCTTACAAAGAGCAGCTGTGCAGAGCACAGGTGGTTCTCTCCTTTTCCAAAGAGGTTCCTAACCACCAGTCCATTCACCAGTTATTTGGTCTTTTCTACAGTTGTCATTTCAGTTCTCCACAGAGATATGTACAGTTCACCATGCCTCCATTGCAAGTCTAATACCTATTCTGTCAATAATAATGCTGTTACTCTGTATAGCAATAGCACCTAGACTTACAGTATATACCGCTTTACAGTGCTTTATAGTCCTCTCTAAGTGGTTTACAGAGTCAGCATATTGCCCCCCAAAATCTGGGTCCTCATGTTACCCATGTCAGAAGGATGGAAGGCTGAGTCAACCTTGAGCCCAGTGAGATTTGAACTGCCAAATTGCAGGCAGCCGGCAGTCAGCAGAAATAGCCTGCATTTTCAGCCTCCGTGTGTCCCATTTTTGGCCCATTCCAGGCTGCGGGGATAGGTGGTGGCAATCCCCACTGCCTGGAATGGGCTGAAAATGGGATGCATGAAGGCTGAAAATGGGACACGTGGAGGCCGAAAATGGGATGCGCGGAGGTAAAAAATGGGGCACGCGGAGGCAGTGATAGGTGACGGCGGCGATGGGCGGCGGCAATCCCCACAGCCTGGAACAGCTGATAGGAGGTATTCTGGGAGGCAGATTCAACTGCCAATCAACTGCTTGTGCTAAATCAGTGTGCTGAAGCTAACCACACTGTTTGCTTTTTGCTGCAAGGAGGCAAATTGCTGAGAGGCAGAGGCAGATTTTTTTTCTTGTTTTCCTCCCCAAAAGCTAGGTGCATCTTATACTTCGGAGCGTCTTATAGTCCGAAAAGTACAGTATATGATTTTCAGATTACTAGAGCAATTTATGACTTGCACTTTTACATTTTAATAATGCTGACAAGAACTGGAATAATACTCTATTTTCACTGCTTTTGTTTTGAGGAGAAATGGCAACTCACAGTTCTCAAAACAACAACTGTTATCATTGGTTAGCTTGTCAGCATGAGTCCTTAGAGTAGACCCATCAACTAAGATCATGTTCTTTTGAACTGAAGGGGCTAACATGTTCCATTAATCAGTTGTACCATGCCTGATAACAGAATAATAGAGTTGGAAGGGACCTTGGAGGTCTCAACCCCCTGCTCAGGCAGGAAACCCTATACCATTTCAGACAAATGGTTGTCCAATGTCTTCTTAAAAACTTCCAGTGTTGGAGCATTCACTGTCACATAAGTAGGGGATTAGGGGACTGGATGATTAGGAGACTGGAGGCTAAAACATATGAAGAACAGTTGCAGGAACTGGGTATGTCTAGTTTAATGAAAAGAAGGACTAGGGGAGACATGATAGCAGTGTTCCAATATCTCTAGGGTTGCCACAAAGAAGAGGGAGTCAAACTATTCTCCAAAGCATCTGGGGGTAGAACAAGAAGCAATGGGTGGAAACTAATCAAGGAGAGAAGCAGCTTAGAACTAAGGAAAAATTTCCTGACAGTTAGAACAATTAATAAGTGGAACAACTTGCCTGCAGAAGTTGTGAATGCTCCAACACTGGAAATTTTTAAGAAGATGTTGGATAACCATTTGTCTGAAGTGGTGTAGGGTTTCCTGCCTTGGCGGGGAATTGGACTAGAAGAGCTCCAAGGTCCCTTCCAACTTTGTTATTCTATTCTGTTCTAAAGTAAGTCTAGACCCGTCATGGCGAACCATCTCTCCAGGGAAGCCAGCCGTCGCCCATTGGTCTTCTGGGTTCTGGCGTGCACATGCGCACTGGCCAGCTGGTCTTCATGCATGCATGTGCTCCAGAAACTGGAAGACCAAGTGGCTGGTGTGCATGCGCGCACCAGAAACCAGAAGCTTAGTTTCCCGGCATGCACATGTTTGTCAGGGAGTCACTCTTCCAGTTTCCGGTGCTCTCCCGTGCACTCGGTGCCAAAAAGGTTCACCAACACTGGTCTAGACATGGTCTAGGAAAACAAGACATATATCTTAGATACTGTAATCTAGATTTAGTGCTTCAGTGAAAGAGGGAGGGAAAGAAGAGAGTAAACCTGGAAGTGCTCTCTGTGTAGTGTAAGGAACCATCTGAAATGAATTAGTGCTTTCTATTACCCAGAAGGCAAGGATCAATAAACTTGTGTAATACCAATGAGTGGTTCTAGGCTCTTGCCACATCTGTTACTTAATTTTACCCAGAATGAATTTTTTACTGATCTTCTTTTGCTTCAAGATTTTATACATGGTTTGTTACCTAAAAAGTAAAGCCTGAGGCAACCTTGAATACAAATACATATTGTTTTTCTGGCTATAATATAGACGTGTTTTGCTACTGCTTCTGGAACTTTTTCAAAACTTCCCAATTAGCATACATTTAGTAAAGTACCTAGTGATTGATGATTACTGACTCATCTTTTCCATGTTTAATTTTATCTTATTTCTTCTTTTATATGTGCTCTTTCAGGCTGAATTCTATTGATGTAAAGTATCAAATGTGGAAACTAGGTGTTGTTTTCACTGATAATGTAAGTATGTAATATCAAGTCAATATTAATTAGAGTACTAAAATAGAACTAGTTTAAATCACTTTTCAAAATTCTTCACCAAATTTATGGGTAAATAAATTGGATTGATGGATTCTCTAAATTTTTCCAGAAGACAAATTCCTTAAGGACATGATTGGTTCTTAACGGTAATAGTAACACTCATGGGGAAATTTCTCTTATGTTGTTTTCTCTTGAGATTTAACTGAAGCACAGAATTAAGATAATAAAGTTATGCACACCTTTATTATGAAGACTTTATGTGTTTTACATAATGCATTACCTGTTTTATTCTTTCAAGTTAAAAATGTACGTTATTTCAAAAATTGATTAAAAAGTCTGTTTGGAAGTTACAATTACAGCTACAGTACAAAGAAGTTTTAATCTGACTGTGTTTTTTTCTTAAATCTGTTTTGTTCCTTTTCTTCTAAAGTCTTTTCTGTACCTGGCCTGGTATATGACCATGTCAGTCCTTGGTCATTACAACAACTTTTTCTTTGCTGCACACCTCCTTGACATAGCAATGGGATTTAAAACATTACGAACGATTCTATCATCAGTGACCCACAATGGGAAACAGGTAATAGCTCTTTATTCCGTCATTAACTTTGTGAAATGCCACCCTTTAAAATAAGGTTTACCAAGAGGAACAGTTATATAACTATGCCAACCATGAAAGAAATCAGAGAACAATTGTTTATTTAAAAATTTGGAGGAAATGTAATAAACTCTGAATTCTACTTGTAACTCTACTTTTGACTGAATTTCCATAAGGTTCCCAATGCATTTGATCTAATAATTTAGCTATACTCAGATCTACGTTTATTTCTTTTCAATCAAGGTTACTCCCAAATTGTCATGATTTCAATTGCATGATTGTAATACAATTGTCTATATATTTTTCTCATTTAAAGACTACAGTAAGTCCCACCCAAATTCAGTTGGAATTATTCCCACGCAGCAGAAGAGTATTGCTTTTCCTTACATAATTTGTAAATTGTTTAATATAAAATAGAAATCAAATGAACATTGGTGTTCTTATGGTTTTTAGAAAATAAGTTTACAATCAAGGAACTCCAAAATATTCATTAATTTATTACTTTTTTTTTTAGCTTGTACTAACTGTGGGATTACTAGCAGTGGTAGTTTATCTATACACAGTAGTTGCTTTCAATTTCTTCCGAAAATTCTACAATAAGAGTGAAGATGGAGATATGCCAGATATGAAATGTGATGATATGCTAACGGTAAACTTTATTTTAGTTTTTCTTCTAATTTGTTAATATGATTCTGAATGGGTAAATTTTTAAGAGTGGAAACAGTTTCTGTTTACAAAATACAAGGGGATACAGCAGCAACCCACGCAACCTTTCAGAATCCTCTTTATAGATTTTCACAAAATTCAACAAATGCTTCATCACAAGAACAGGTATAATGTCATATTCCACTGAGAGAGAGTCACCCACAATAACTGCTACCTTCTATGCCTATGGCAGGAATGGACTCCAAATTTCCTGGTTTCTAGCCTGGTGCTTTTAACCATGATATCAACCTGTCTCTCAAACTGTGGTTACATTCTGTAAATTAATGGAAGTGTCATGTAATAACAGAAGTTTGCTCAAATTGTAGTGCTGCTTCTGGCATTGATGTTTTTCATATGAGTGTAGGCCTCTAAATCATTAACCTTTTTGAATTGGGTAAAGTATTAGACTAAGAATCATTTAGATGGTTGGTATTCATTTTTGATAATTGTATAGTGTTTTGAATGTATAATGTCCAAGGTAACATATTCATTCATTCTTCTAAATGAATATACTACTATTATGTTAATTAAAATAACAGTGTAGGGATCCTGATGCTCTTTGAGCTTGATTATTTTCTTGAAGACATTTAATTACCCAACTAGGTAACATCATTAATGGTAGAAGGGAGTGGGATTTGCTCTCTGTTTAAATTCAGATGGCTTGCCCTGTCAGTGTTGTCAGGAATATTCTTGGTGGTTCCTTAATTAGGCTGTTGTTTACTGTTTGATTGTTAGTCTGAGTTGGTAGTTACAAGTTGATTAGGGCATTTACTACTTCAAACATTAAGTCAAATATAAGTATGGTTTGGCAGTTATTTTTCAAAGCTCTGAAACATTGATTCTTTTGTTTAAGGATTTTGTTTAAAACATTCTTTTATTTTTGCAAGCACTCAAGTATCTGTAGGCTTGATGATAAAAAATTAAAAGACTAACTATGGCAAGAATTGAGTTCCCTCCTTTCAAATAAACTAGTAAATATTTACACAAATTGAAGGTTATGCAAAATGTACTTTTTAAACTATGAGAATTTTTTCATGTTGCTTATAGTGCTATATGTTTCACATGTATGTGGGAGTACGCGCTGGTGGTGGAATTGGTGATGAAATTGAAGATCCTGCAGGCGATGAATATGAAATATATCGAATCATCTTTGATATTACATTTTTCTTTTTTGTAATTGTTATTCTACTAGCTATCATACAAGGTATGCTATTATTTTTATCAGTTTAAATGCTTTTTATAATTACCAAAATCACCCTTTCCTAACTGATAATTTACATCTATTTTTTCTCACAGTGTGAAATGTATGGTGAAATATGTAAACTTCTTGTATCTAATATATATATTTATTTATTTATTTTATTTATTTATTAAATTTCTATACCGCCCTTCTCCTTTCGGACTCAGGGCGGTGAACAGCCAACTAAAAACATACTATACAAAAGTTAAAATAATTTAAAATGATTTAAATAGAATTTGGCCCAAAATTACAAAAACATTTCAAATTTAAAATTTAAGATCAATATAAAACTTTAAAACCAGTATGGGGTCAGGCCAGGCCAGCTAAGTGAAAGAGATGGGTTTTAAGGGCCCAACGGAAAGTCCGGAGGTCTGGGATCACTCTTATCTCTGGGGGGAGGTCATTCCAGAGGGTAGGGGCCACCACAGAGAAGGCTCTCCCCCTGGGGGTCGCCAGCCGACATTGTCTGGCCGATGGCACCCTGAGGAGACCCTCTCTGTGGGAGCGGACTGGCCGGTGGGAGGCAATTGGTGGCAGAAGGCGGTCCTGTAGATATGTTTGCTTATGTTCTTTAATCTTTGAAACATAATCACCTCAGGTGGAAGACTAAAGGCCAAGTCCTCTAACAGCAGAATGAATTCTAGAGTTATTTCCTTCGTTCTTGGTGGGAAAAGAGTTTTCGAGTCCTTTACTCAGTCCCTTATGAAGCAGATTTTTTTCCCCAGGCATTGAATAGAAATATAAAATGGAAGGAATACATTCTAAGTCAAATTTCTTAAAATGAGGAAGACTGGTTCTTTTCTCTTGTGGAGGAAACATAAAGATTCTGAACGCTTCGATTTTAAATCTACCTGAGGATATTATATTAACCACATGCAAAGTATTAAGAGCAGACAGATGCATTTTCTATATTTCTCTCTTCTTTTGCTCAGATTCTGGCTATGTAAATTTCCGCTTCTGCATGCAAGTTATTAGAAAAGCAAAGGTTTACTTGAAAATGAAATTGCCTTTAATTTTATTATCCTCTGCATTGTTCAAGCTTGATTTTGAGCCACACCACTAGTAGATTTTACCATATGGTGTATCCTTTAGCAACTGCAATGTTTACTTTCTGTGTAAAAAGTCTTGTTGAGAGGAAGGAAGAGATGATATTGAAAACAGGTACACATACATAGGCACACAGATATACATGAGCATACATACATGCATAGACACTCTTTCTCTAATTATTAATTAATTGTATCAAGACAACTTAGATTTAAACGACAAACAAGAGGGAGTCCTCTATTTTTTTTTTACAGTAAACTAATTGAATAAACACAGGTAATAAGTCTATTTTGAAATTAGTACTAGCTTTCCGGCTAGAGATTTTTGTAATTTCGTGTATCAGATTAGATGCCCTGGTTTTTTTCCCCTCCCTCTACAGTTTGGTAAGATAGTCAGTTAGGTACCATTATAAATAAAGTAGCAAAGGCTTTCCTTTATCTCCCCCTCCCCTCTTCAAATGTTCCCTTTGGGAAGACTTGATCATAATGTAAGGATGATTCCCATTGGGCTATTCTAGCAATTTTGGGGAATACTGCCAGACTGTTAGATAGAATGCTGCAACTCCTTAATTATTGAAACAGGACAGAATTTTCTTTGAGTGTCGTGAAATCTGCCACCAAATCTGTCAAGAAGTGCACTTTTCCTCATCTGTATTCCAATTTATACCCAACCTTCTCAAGGTCTACAGAAAGTTTCCCCATTTATCATGGGTGACAAGTGGCCTCTTAAAATGGGGGAAACTGTGTATGCATAATAATACACCAAAATACACTTGACCGTTTGCAACTGCTTTCAAAACTCAGTGTATATCACAAAAAAATTTGTTGCTACAAAGAAGTTCGGTAAAGCTGTGAATACTGTATCTAATTGTTTGCAGCATACTATCTGGCTATTTGGTATTTGAAAATCTCCACCAAATATTTTCAAAAGTACATGGCACTTTGTGGCGAAGCATGAATTTTCATATTTAGCATTAATTTGTCGATTTGGCAGTTTTTGTCCTAGTTCCTCAAAAGTTTAAATTATAACCTTATTGCCAGGCTTGATTATTGATGCATTTGGAGAATTAAGAGATCAGCAAGAACAAGTTAAAGAAGATATGGAGGTAATAATTTTCTGTATTTCCCTTTTGATCCATAAATATTTCTGCAAAATACCACCTACTCTATGTAGTGGCCAGAAAATAGTTTCTTCTTTAATTAAGAATAGAATTGAGATGCTGAAAGCTACAGAGTAATTCAAACTGCTTCACTCCTGTGCATGAGACTAGATTTGATCTGATCATGTGCTATAAAGTCAGTATTGACTCTTAGTATTTACCTAGATAGATTTTCTCCATATCAATTTGTACCTAAATTGGTCTTTTAGGTTTTCCAATGGTGCACCATTGCCACTATAACTGGGTCCATTTACCTTGCTGCTGGTCATCCTCTTCTTTTTGCTTCCATCTTTCCCGACCTTTTCTAAAGAGTTAGGTTTTCACATAATGTGCCTGAAGTAGGATAATTTAAGCCCAGATATTTGTGCCTCAAGTGAGAACTCACGAGTTGATTTGTTCAATGATCTATTGGTTTGTTTTCTTGGCTGTCCACAGTATTCTCAGGAGTCTTCTCCAACACCAAAATTCAAAAGTGTATATACTCTTCCTGTACTGCTTCTTCAAACTTTGAAGCCAGTAAGATAGCCCTCTATGTAAAATAGGAAATATTATTATTAAATAATAATATTCAAATGTGCGTGTTCATCTACGAAGCGCCATCATTGTCATTGTCAAATCAATAGGCAAGCAAGCAGATGATCTTTCTGGAGTGAGGTGGTAGAAATGTTTCTTTTAAACACAAAAGTGGGCTGAAAAAAACAAAGAGATTGGAGAAGGTGGGAGAAATTCTTTCTCTTTTGTTTTTTCTCATAACAAACTACCATATCATTTTTCTCATATCCAAACTACCCAATGACTTCAAAATTGAAGTCATTCTTTGTTTTGCTCTCCAAATTGGTCATCAAAAGCAGGCATGTCTAGAATGTCTCTCTCAGTGAGATTTTGCTGTTTAAATACTTTCTGCTTCAAATCTATATCCCAGGGCACCTCTCCCAAGCTCAGCCTGTAGCAGAAGGGACATGGGGATTGCAAAAGGGAGGGGACAGTCAGAAAGATCCAGATGGCAGCTTTGTTCATAGTCATGGCTGCAAAAATGTGCCTGATTAGGGATGTGATTTATCCCTAAATGCCAGCCTCAAGTTCAAAATCATTCCTGAAGAGTATGGAACGCTCACAAATATGTGCATGTACATAAACACACAGAATGAAATTGAAGCAAATATGTTAACAATATATATCTTTCTAAATTCTTTTTAGACTAAATGTTTTATCTGTGGAATAGGTAATGATTATTTTGATACAGTGCCACATGGCTTTGAAACACATACTCTACAGGAGCACAACTTAGCTAATTATCTGTAAGTACATTAATTTTTCTATGTAAACAAATTACAATATTAACGTTCTGTGACCTTTCTAAGGAAATGAAGGTTGAATGATAGACTTTCAGCAACTTGTAATTTTACAAATAACGTGGTAATTTGTTTCTAAATATAAAGAGTATATTAGACATAATGATTGTATAGTTAGCAACATGTAAATTGTGTGTGCCTGTATGTGTTTTGATAAAACACTTATATCTGAAATTATTTGTTAATTTGGTGACTAGATTTGGAAATCCAGAAAATACAATCCAACACAATCCAACACAAATACTTCTAAACTGGCAATTCAGAAAATACATCCTATAAATCCCATTACATTACATATATGTAAATCCTTACAGAATGCCTGCTTTACTTTATTTCTGGATTGTGTTATCATTAATTTATATAATGAATTATAATATTACTGATTGTATTTTTTTGAGAATTCTACTGATTTGAAATTAGATCATGTTTTAGCATCTCAATTTGGAGAATTCTCTTCAACTAGCACTTTCTAATTTGTCCACTTCAAGAAAGTTTGATGGGAAGAGGGGAGGAAAGAATCCACAGACATACAGCTTATTTCTGGTCCAACAAACTTCAATGATTGAACTAAACTCAGGCAACCAATTTGTAAAATATTCAAAATACTTACTTATCCCAATTTTATAGGAAATAGTCTATATATTATTTTGTATGTTATCAATAATAATTATCATGGTTTTGTTTTTTGTTTCAGATTTTTTCTGATGTATCTCATTAATAAAGATGAAACCGAACACACTGGTCAAGTAAGTCAACATCATATAGATCATTAAAATTGTAACTGTATGTCTTTCATCTATCTTAATGATTCAAGCAATGGCAGCACTCCATATACTTTCATACAATGGTGAAATGGAAAATTTGTTACTACTGGTTCTGTGGGCGTGGCTTGGTGGGGGTGGGTATGTGACTGGGTGGGGGTGGCCAACTTTTTTTTTTTACTTTTAAAGCCATTTTTTCTACAACCTCTTCGGCCGAAGAGGTTGTAAAAAAATGCTTTTAAAAGCCTCTGCCGATCAGGCAACTCAGCTGGAATCGTCAGAGGCTTTTAAAAGCATTTTTTCTACAACCCCTTTGGCTGAAGAGGTTGTTAAAAAAATGCTTTTAAAAGCCTCTGCCGATCAGGCAACTCAGCTGGAATCGTCAGAGGCTTTTAAAAGCATTTTTTCTACAACCCCTTTGGCCGAAGAGGTTGTTAAAAAAATGCTTTTAAAAGCCTCTGACGATCCCAGCTGAGCCGCGCGATCATCAGGGGCTTTTTTTTTTATTTTTAAAGGCATTTTTTCAGTGGAAGAAGTTGTAGAAAAAATGCTTTTAATTTTTTTTTTAAAAAGCCTCTGATGATTGCACAGCTCAGCTGGGCAAAGGGGGGCAGGGATGTTTGCTACTGGTTCTCCAAACCACCCGCTGCCATTGCTACCAGATCGGGCGATCCGATCCGAACCGGGAGCATTTCACCCCTGCTTTCATAGTACAATGTTCATCTGAGCCTTGCTGAACTAGCTGCAAGTAGTTCAGACTAGAGGCTTGACTCATGCAGTTCGAGTAATCTTTCTTAACATTCAAGATCACAATACTTCAAACAATATATCAAGATCACGTGAAGTGTTAATACCACTTTATAATGCTTTGTAAGACTACACTTGGAATACTACATCCAGTTTTGGCTGCCACAAAGATAAAAAAGATGTTAAGACTCTAGGAAGAATGAAGAAAAGAGCAACAAAGAAGATTAGGGGACTGGAGGCTAAGACATTTGAAGAACAATTGCAGGAATTGGGTATGCCTAGTTTAATGAAAAGAGGGACTGGTGGTGACATGATACCACAAAGCAGAAGGGGCAACCTATTCTCCAAAGCACCTGAAGACAGGACAAGAAGCAATGGATAGAAACTAATCAAGTGGAGAACTAACCTAGAACTGACAGTTAGAACAATTAATCTGTGGAATGACTTGTCTTCAGAAGTTGTGCGTGCTCCAACACCGTAGATTTTTAAGAAGAGATTGGACAACAATTTGAAATGGTATAGGGTTTCCTACTTGAGCAGGGAATTGGACTAGAAGACCTCCGAGGTCCCTTCCAACTCTTGTTATTCTTTTGTTTTGTTATATATGCCAGGAATGCCTACAATTGTCTCTTTTAAAAGAAAAAGAAGAAAAATTTGGGGAATGTGGCTGGAGGATATGATGTTGGATTGCAGTGTGGTCTTTGGCCTTTGGTTTCTGCTGCATCTATCTCCAGGCACTGCTCAAAGGATACCTCTATGGCCTTTTCTAGATTGCCAGCTAAGGCAAAATGCTGTCCCAAGTGCAGGTCTTTGGACCTGAGAAGTGTAGCTCTTCTATTCTTGCCTAGAGTACATTTGGCCCTTTCAAGGATGGCCAAGGTAAGGCATGAAGGGCACTGCTTGAAGCTATCAGTTTAAATGGGTGTGGTTGATGGGTGTGACATGTTGGGAGGCTTTCTGCTGGAAGTTGAGATGAGGTCTGCTGGTTAGACTACAGGACTGATTGGGTAGCATATCAAGAGTTCATGGCAAGAACTGGGTATTCTCATGCTGGGGCTCCTCAAAGGTCTCCATCAAGTTCGTTTAAACACTTCTACATATTCTACAGATTTGTTCCTACTAAATTATGCAACCCACGTAGTTCCTTTTTTTGAAAAAGTAAAATTTTAAAAAGCAGACAAAAAAATGAAAAACTACTAGGGATGCACCAAAAGTTCTCTGATATTTTCAGTACAAGCTTTGTACTTTTGGAGTCTCCATGTGAAATGTTCCTCGTCCTCCCCCCCCCCCATTTCTTCATAATTTTGCTTCAACACTATCTTGTTCAATTGTACAACTTTATTCTAACCGATTGTTTTACCCTATCATCAACTAATTACACTTTGAGTCTTATTATGTAACAATTCTACATAGCCAATCAAATTTGAAGACAGTCTTTTCTGGACCAGTTATGCTGATAGCACAATCAAGGAGGCTAAATTTGAACCTTGTTTTAACTAAATTCTTTTAACTAAATACAAGTGGTGTACTCGTTGAGATTGCCCAATTTTTTTTTTTTTTTGCAAAATAGTTTGTTTTCAGCTTCATTTTAATTGAAACAAAAATCTTGAGTGATATCCTGAGGGGGAACAGGAAGAGGGTCTATTTGCAACAGACACATAAAGCCATGTCTTCCATACAGTAATTTGGAATATAAACAAAGCCTCTATGATCATTTCAAAATTATTTACCATAAGGGTTGAAAAATTCCAGATGGCATGAAAGAGGTTTTAAAGTTGTCTTCTATGTTTTGCAGGAATCGTATGTGTGGAAAATGTATCAAGAACGATGCTGGGAATTTTTTCCTGCCGGTGATTGTTTTCGAAAGCAGTATGAAGATCAGCTTAACTAATTATAATTGAGGACCATCCCTTGAGATTCCATCAACACCTTTCCCAGTTCCCTTGGGAACAATCATCAGATTTTCCAGACCCGTTAAACAGGATGCTGTTTGGAGCACCAAAACCTTTTTTTTAATGACTCCTCTGTTCTTTTTCTTCCGAATTTGCTTTGAGAACAATGAGAACTTAACTCTAGCAAGAGAAGAAGAAAAAAATCCCACACAACAAATCCCCATATGTCACATGAACACATTTACACAAAAAGAGACTTGTGACAGATTTTTTTTTCCTTCTGAGACTGCCTGATGACTTCCTTAAATAGGAGAACACATGTGGAATAATGTGATAGTCACATTTCTTCAGTCATTTATTTCATCATCCTGGAAGGAATTCTGTGGTTTGCAGAGGTCTTTAAAGGATTCTGGGGGACACTAAAGTTGTGGGGAAATAGTGCCTTACTATATGTAGGTTGAGCTATGCAGAAGATGAGTGCATGATGACATCTTATATTTTCTTTATCTGTCCTCTCTTTCCCCCCAATTTAATATTTATTTTGTCTTTTGGAGGGATTTGGGTGGGACTTGGTTGTGCACACCTTTTTAATAAGATGATGGCGTGTCTCAGGATAAAAAGTAGTAGTTGGCTTTTTTGTCATTAAGTTAAATTCACAAGAATCTTCCTCTTTCACTCTTACACTTATTTTGGTAATGCTGTAATGCAGCACTGTAACTTTATGAAATCTTTGTATGAAAACAAAAACACTGCAGAAAAATGTTAAAAGGAATTATTTCATTGCATGTTTATTATGCAAGTTTAAACAACAGAAAGCAACCTTTTGAAGCAAGTTGATCAACATGAAAAAAAATCACACAATAATATTCATAGTAATCAAGTGTTGTGGGCTTTATCGTACATTTGAAATCAGTGTCATCAACCCACAAATTATGTATGTATTATGAACTTGCCAGTAGTTTGGTTTCATTTTTCTTTTCTGTTCCTTTTGTTGCTGTTCATTTGGCCATTTGTGATCATTAGTGAATTAAAAGCTTTTCTTAAGTTAGTTTTTTAAAATCAAAGGTAAAGCAATATCCATTCAGGGATTTCATTAGTTGCATCATGAAGCACCAAGAATGTGTAACACTCCATGTTGAGTCCTTTTTAATTGTAACACCAATCAAATAAAAAGAAAGATTTGGAATGGAAGTAGAGTGGTTTTCCTCTCCCTTGGCTTCTTTGTGAAATGATTTCAAAATGAAGTGTTTGATATTTTGTTTTTTGGGGTGAAATTGTACAAAAAGTTCTATATTCCTAATGTAGTGGTTCCTTTGGTTCCCCTGAATTTTCCTCCTTTTTATATTAATTGCAAATCATTTGCTTAGCCACAGTTTAAGGGAAAAATATTTATTAATTCTGTAGCTAAAATGAAGATAGTGTCCTCATTTTATCTTGTGCTAGCTTAACTTCTAAAGAAATGTTTTAAAACTGGAGATTATTTTTCATGTATCTATTGAATAGGACTCTGACTCACCAATCCTATACTGTAATAAATTTGCAAGTTTTTGCTAGAAACCACAAAACTATTTATAACAGAAAAAAAATGAAACGTATCCAGAAAACTTGATTATCATCTAGTAGTCAATAAACCAATTGGTTTGTGACTGTATGTTGCATGTAAGCATTGTTTGAAACACTGGATATTGAATGTCTTTTAATTTTTCAGTGATATTTTATTGTGTGAAATTTCAGGCTTCTATTTCAGACTACAAGATTGTTTTACAGTATAAGCATAGAGAAACTAGCTGCAAGTTTACCACATATTAGAAATATTCTGTATTAGGCCAAGTAAGCAAATCAGCCTTTACTCTAAAGGTTGCTGTTTATTCAGTTTTTGGTGATCAGAGAACACTGGAATATTTCTATTTCATATTTTAAGATTACAATGTTGAAATGTATTTCATAAGGAAATAATTTCTTCAGCATTAGACAACCTAATAATTGAAACATAAAATGTAACATACTTTTCTGTTGTGCAAGATAAAATTCATTCAGCAATCTATTTCTGGTACTTAACTTTCTAAAAAGACATTTTAACAAGATACAGATAATTTAATCAACAATTTGCAGATCCTTGTTTCAGATTTAACCTCTGCTACAATTATTCTGAATAACTACGTTCTTCAAAATTGTCTTGATGTAATTGGGCTTATCATGTAGTCTTCAGTATTGGACTGTTTGTTTAAAGTTTTATTTAGAATCCTTACTGCATGTCAGGACTATTTTTTAGTTACCTCCCACTGTCACTACTTCTGTAGCTGAATTTGCACCATCAGACCAAGTAATTGTGCAACTTACTTTGTATTTTCCTGCGGCTCAAAAGTTGCAGTGGATTATGATGCCAGAAAAATTGTGAAACTCAAATTATATCTAATTCTTATCGTATGCCTAACTTTCTCCATACTCTTACAGAGCTGCAATACTGAAACAACTAAAACATTTTTCTTATTGACCTTAGTTTTTAAGGTTAGCTGAGAGGTTTCATCTGCATTTTTTATTATATCTCATTTGTATTGTTCTTAAATTTCTGTTGTTATAATGAATTGCTGACCTCATCTGTGAAATTACCACAACTAATAATATTACTTTTATGTAGGTCTTTATTTAGCTCCCAACCATTTGATAATACTCTGGCAACCTTCTAATTATTTTAATTTCCACAATGATTTTGAAAATTTTGATTGTTTCTGATTTCAGGCTTCTGTTTTCTGAAGTTTAGCATATCTTGTACTCAAAAGCATCTATTTCACATCTGACAAAAATGAAATTAATTAGAATATTTAATGGGATTTAAGAGTTAATTGACTACTATTGAGTAAAATGTTCTCCAGTTCTAAACTGAGAATGTTTCTGAAAAGATTGATTTGAAGTTTGAACCACTGAGAAAGGGTTCAGTGGTTGGTAGTATGCCTAATTAATTAAATTAATTAACTAACTGCTGAGTAAAAGAAATAAAGAATCTATAATCATGACTTCAGTATAAATTAAACTGTTTCTATAATTTCTCTGTTTTCTACATTTTGGTTATCAAGAAATGTATGGAAAACTATTTGAAAATTAACAAAGGTAGAATACAGAACATTGTAAGAAGTACCGAGTATGTGTACAGATTTTTAATGTTAAAAGCATGTGTTCTACCCTTGAATCTAACAGAAGTCCCTTTATCCATAAAAAATGCCTAAGCTTTTTTTTAAAAAAAAATCTGGGTTGCTTAGCACCATCAAAACCTAATAACCTCTCTAGCAATTTTTGTGATCAGTCTTGTTGTGGTTTGGTAACTAAGCAACTTGAATTAGCCTCACTCCAATATAATATTTCCTCCATCACAAAGCACAAATAATCATGAATTTAACAGTTTTTCAAAGAACATCTCCACTCCTGGATTGTCAGGCATGAAGAATCAGTGCCATGTGTTAAATTCTAGTTAGGCTAATTTATTGCTTATGCTTATACGTAAGAATCTAGTCAACTAATAGTGAACATGAAGTTGGTGCTAGGTAGGAGTTAATGGAATTTAAGACCTGTTGCAGAAACTAATGACTTCAGGCTGATTCCTCTCTTGACTCCTCCTCCAGGCTCTCCTTTTCCTACATTGATCTTTGCAAGAGAAAACTCGATATTTCTTCTCCTGCAGTTCAGTTTTCTGGGATAGATGTTTCATGTGTTCATTGGAGTGTGTGTGTGTATGTGTGTGTGTGTGCATGCGCCCTTTGGGTTTTTTTTTATTGAAAAAGTTTTTCAAATACAAATTTCCCCTCCTTTTCCCCCTCCATCCCCCAACAATATATTTTGCATTAATCAAGTAAACCTAAAAAATACAATTCCCTCCCTTTCCCACCCTAACCCTCCCCATCCACCCTTCCCCCCCTCCCACGGACTTCCACTATTTAAAACTCTAGTTGTTCTAAACACAATATATATTATACATCCCCTTCATATTCTATACCCTGCTTACTATTCTGTATTATCAAATTGATCTAGTCTTCCTCAGCTAAAAGCTATATAATATTTTCTAGTTTGATATTTATTTTGTACATAATCAATCCACTTTTTCCATTCCTGTGTATAACTCTCTTGCGAATGATCTTTTAAAAAAGCTGAAATCTTCGCCATTTCTGCAAATCCGGCCATTTTCTGAGTCCATTGTTCAATGGTAGGCAAAACATCTTTCTTCCAATATTGGGCAACCAACAATCTCGCTGCTGTCACCATATACAAAATCAATTTTGATTTTGCGCCCTTTGTTTAGTCTGATGATGAGTTAGAATATTTTGCTCCTCAGCAATAGCGACAAGCAAAGTGCAATGTGAAAACGAACGATATTTCCTTAAAGCATTCTTTCTACAACTGTCTGATAGTCTGATATTACTACAGCCAGGTATAATGTTCTCACTTTTAACTAGACTCTTAACAAAAGATTTCTGCTTGTATTGCCCCTTGTGAGACTGGCCTCAGTGGGCTTTGGTGAGCTTTGGGGGGGGGGAGCAGTTTTGTGGCTCTCATTAATCCAGTTAATCCAGGCATGAAATCCACACATTTCAATTTGGCTCAGAGGATTCTTAAAGCATTGGAGCATGATACCAGTACCTCATAAATATTTAGATTCCTGCACTAACATGTACCGTCCTCTTCAAAGTAGAACTTCAAAACAACAAACATGGAAAAGTCAGAGAGATATTCAGCAAGTGATGGGAAGGAACTCAAGGAAAGAATACACAGAAACTCCAGAATACCTAATTTATAAGTGAATTATTGTTTCATACATAAAAGAGAAGGATGCAGGAAGGATCACTCAAAAGAATTAAATCTCAGATAATTAAAGAGGAAGGCTCAAGCTTATAAACCCTTGGTACTCCAGGGATGGAGAAAACAAAGATTAAAGCCATCTTGTCATGAATATGCTCAGAGTGTTTAGGACTGGTCTACAGAATTATATTCAAGACTTTTTTTCTGGCAGGAAAGAAATTCGGAGGCATGAGGTGGGGAGAAAAGAGGAGAGTTGATGAACTGTTGGAAACCAGCTCCTATAAGTAGGACAATGCTGCTATCTGAATGTTTTATCTGTACTACTAAGCTCCAGTTGACAATTAAATTGCTATATAAATGAGAACTGGAATGTGAAAAAACTTGTCCTAAAAGTGTTGGTGTAATGGTTAAGGGACCAGGCTAGAAACTGGGAAAACCATGAGTTCTAATCCTATCAGTAACATGCCCATCTGAATGCATGCCACAGAGCAAAGCACCACTTGGTGCTGGTATAAAACAGAGCTACACTTTCTCTTTGCTGCCAGGATATGGTTCATTGGTATAGGCCCGTGATGGAGAACCTATGGCATGTGTGCCAGAGGTGGCATGTGCTGTCGCCCCAGCTCAGCCAGATGGTCATTGGGTTTCCAATGTACACATGTGTGCTGGCCAGCTGGTTGTTGGATTTCCGGTGCTCTGGTGCGCACGCATGCGCACGTCCCTTCTGGTTTGAGCACTCTGTGCCAAAAAGGTTCGCCATCACTAGTATAGGCTTTCACAACCAAACAGTGACTAAATCATAAGACATAATATATTAATTGTACTGGGGAAGGGGAAACTGATTTTCTTTTCTTTCTCTGTTTAGTTTATTTATTTTTATTTATTTATTTATTATTCCAATTTATATATCGCCCTTCTCCCGAAGGACTCAGGGCGGTGTACAGCCAAAGTAAAAGCACACAAATATAAAATTTAAAAACGATTTAAGCATATTAAATAATTTGGCCCAACTATTCAAGTAAAACACCCATTTTAAAATTTTAAAAATTTAGAAAAGTTAAAAAATTAGGCCAGCCCGGCTTGTTGGAATAAATATGTTTTGAGGGCACGGTGAAAGGTGCGCAAGTCGAGAATCCTCCGTATCCCGGGGGGCAGTTCATTCCAGAGGGCAGGTGCCCCCACAGAGAAAGCTCTCCCCCTGGGGGTTGCCAGTCGACATTGTTTGATCAACCGCACCAGGAGGAGCCCCTCTCTGTGGGAGTGTACTGGCTGGTGGGAGGCTATTGGTAGCAGCATTAGGGAAGTTAATCAGAAGGTAATCTGTGGGAGCAATACTACTTAAGATCATATAACCTCGTAATAATATTTGGAATAAGAAAAATATTTCCCTTGAACTCATCCTGAGCTATCCTCACTAAGCAGAACCAGGGAAGTGGAAGGACATTAGAAATAAGGTTCAATACGCAACTTGATTGTATATCACTAGCGGCTGGGTTTCATTATATAGCTCTAGCTTTTGGGAATGCTTTAAGTCAAGCACCTGCTGTGGCTTATAAAATAGCAAGCCTATTTTCAGTGTAGGAAAGTAGCCAGTGACATTAATTCTGAGTTTAGCTCAAGTCACAAAAATCTCCAAACATTTGTGCCACAAAAGAATGGAGCTTGATAGCCTTGTTCCTGATAAGCACACCAAGAGGAATGTGTAACATCAGAGCTGGAAATAAAGCACATGCATTAGCAGAGATTAAGTAGCAATGTGCTTTCCCACCACAAATTAGGATCTGATTTGAATGAAAACATCCATTAACCAGTAATAATTGTAACTGGCACCTACAGTAAGATTCTTTAGAGACCCTGGACCAGATGGTATTTCTTCATCCTGTTTCGGATTCTGGCATTGGGTGCTGTACCTAGCACTAGAACATATTTATTTTCAGTTTTTACTATTGTCAAATTTGAAAAATAATTATTGTTATATAGTTAAAAGTAATATTAACTATAGAAGATAAAATATATAAAAAATAAATGCAGAAAAAAGGAAACTTTCCTCTTTGTTCCAGCAACTACAGAACAAACCATCTCTTCGTTCCATATCCCACCCGTTCTTTATCAATAGATTTTTAAAGCCTCATCACTCTATTCTAATCAGCAATAATCCATAAAAAGGTGTTTATTCCAAAATAAATCTAATAAACTTTCTAAAAATCCTTCCTTTTATTTTTATCCCATTTTCTACTTTTAAAGAAAGACCCCCAAGCTTCATCTTTCATACCTATTCAGTAAAAAAAAATCCAATAAAATGATCATAAATAACCTTTTAAAACTATTTTAATCTTAATCAAATTTATGACCTCTCTTTCCCTATCTCATAGATGAACAAAACCTTTATAACATTGACATCTACCCCTAGTTAGAAAAAAAATCCATTAAAATGATCAGAGATAACAAAACTATATATTTTAACCTTGATCAAATAAACCAACTGTATATGCTTTCCTCTGTCTTCCCACAATCTTCAGATGATAACACACTTTCTTTTCATGTTCTTTGTGTTTTTGTGAAATAGTTGACAAGTCCTTTAAGCCCAAAAACTGTGGTGCAATGGTTAGAATGCAGTACTGCAGGTTAACTCACTGCTCACTCCAGGAATTTGATTCTGAGCAGCTCAAGGTTGCCTCAGCCTTCCATCCTTCTGAGATCAGTAAAATGAGGACCCAGATTGTTGGGGGCAATATGCTAACATTGTAAACTGCTTAGAGAGTTCTGTAAAGCACTATAAAGCAGTATATAAATACTATTGCTATTTCTAAATCTAGTAAAAAAAGGTTTTTAACAATGTTCTTCTGATTTGGTATTTGCATGTCTTTTTAAATCTGGTTTTGTTTATGTATCCAGTATTTCATCTTTTTCCATCTTCTTCTTAGAGCCGCTCATTTTTAAATCCACACTTAAATCAATTTAGATCTTTTCTAATGAGACATCTTCCTCTTCTGTGGCAACATCTAATTTATTTATAATACATAACTTTAAAATTAATTTCTGAGCCCAATATTCATAAATCTCTCAGTGGATGCATTGATGCATTTATTTCCTTCCAATCTTGTGTCCAATCTTCAAAGTTATGTTATTAGCTATTTTTTCCCAAATGCATAAACATAAGACAGTTTCCTATGGCAAAGATTCTCATGCTTAATTTCAAGGTCTTAATTCAAATCTATTTGAATCCTCAATCCGTTCAAAAGTTTCTAAAATTAACACACTAATCACCCTTTAATTGTATATTATGATTTTGGGGGGCAAATGATTAAATTCATAGTTAAAACTTCTTTCTTAAAGGAGTCAATAATTGAAAAGTTTGGCCTAATGGTTAAGGGACCAAGCAAGAAAGTGGAGGATTATGAGTTCAAGTCCTTCCTTAGCCATGAAAAATAGCTGAGTGACTTTGGCCAGTCACTCTCTCTCAGCCTAACCCATCTCACAGGGTTGTTTTTTGTGAGGAAAATAGGAGAAGGAAAGTGTGCTGGATATGTTCACTGCCTTGAGTTGTTTGTAAAAATAGTAACAGTGGTATACAAACTAACATTTTCACAGATCATCTCCAAAAAGGATGCAAATAATGAAATTGCTTCCTAGGATCAGTAATTCTTGCAATATCATATCAAAAGATAGCTATACTTTTCTCATATGTGACTTTCTTCAAAGGTCCAATCTCTACCAGGATCCCTTTTGAATCATTGCTTTCTGTGGAATTTCTGTTCTGGGAAGAGAAGTCCATTCAGTGTCAACCCTGAAGCTGACCTGACCGAAGCCATTTTGATACTTCAGTGTTGCCACATTGGAGCTGAGGGATAGGGAGGAGGTGGGGAATAGAGATAACTGGGGTTTTGTAGCCAAAATAAAATACTTTCCCCTGGGAACCAAGGACATGCTAGGACGTGGTCAGAGAGAGGAGGAGCTATGTTACCAAGTTACCAGATGGTACCATGATTGGACCATGTGACTGTTTGGGGAACAATCACTGATTATTTTTAATTAGGTTGGCTTTCACCAGAACTGTGCCAATACGATATATCCAGTAAAACTATCCTTCAGGAATCTATCTGCCTCAGAGTTTTGTTTCTATGGCTGTATTACTTGGAACCCTGACATTCAGCTTCCTTCCCTCAGTTGTGTGTACAGCGAGTTAAAATAGTCAATACCATATTTGCTTAACTGATACTGAAGCAAACCATCAGCAAGTTTAAAAGCTATCCTCCCTCCCTCCCTTTTTTGAATCTGAGCACATGTTTGGTACTGGGTATATAGGGTCAACTATATTTTCCCTTGTAGGAGAAGAGGATCTGGACATTTGCAAATCTGTCAGGTAAGAATTGGGAAAATCCTGGGTTTTCTCAAGATTGCAAAATGCTTGTCCATCCCTATGCTAAGAGGAAGATGCTCCAATAATAACAAAAGGTATGCTGCCAAAATCGGCCATCCCCAAAGAGCAGCTATCAATTAAATGAAATTGCCCAATATTCAGGAATATTGAGAAACATCAAGTGCCAGTAATGGAAATATAGAAGTTACTAAATTTGTTCTGGGGCTTTGAAGCGATTGATGGAAGCATGTTTGCTACCTGACTTTGATGCTGAACAGCTGTGGCTCTATTTCTTACAGGGCAATTTCACTGTTTTTAATGCAAAATGGAAAAAAGACTTGCCTCGGAATATAGAATCCAAAATTACAGTTCAACCTAATACATCTATTAGCAGATAACAAATTGCCATGAATTTGCTCCTCTCAGGTTCATTTTATGAAAATAGGCCTCTCTGACTGCAGTAGTGTTGAAGGTCTTTGAAATGTACTTACAGATTGAAAAGTATATTACTCTTTTGATCATTAAGGTTCCAAGAATGCATCTTTCTCGTAAGTGGAAACAATGCTTACCACATTAAATGTGGGGAAAGACGCTCTCAACAATAAGAGGTAAGCTTTGTACAGAACACCCTGTCGTTCCAGGAAAGGGAGAATCTTTTTTCTTACCTGACTGTTTGAAATAGGCAAAGCAATTTTTATATGGATAAAATGGAATTGAAAAGGACAGTGGGTTAAAAGAGTTTTACATGAAAGATAAATTGTAATAATAGAAATATTAAGAGCAAAGTAGATGGACAAACCAGAACAAATGAACCATGATATGGCTTAGAGGTTAATATATCTTCTTAATATGCAAGCAGCCCAGGTCCGAATCCCAGAAGGGTATGGCTAGCTGATGAGAGCTAAATAGCTTGAAATAGATCTATACTAGTCTCCCTTTATTTCTTTGTTGGTAAACATAAAATTCAACACAAAAATAGTTTGCCGCAAAAGTGACGGCTCCTAGATTGGGGCTGAAGGGTGAAAGCGGAAGCAGTATGCTCCATCCTATAATTGGATAGACCAGGTTGCCCTGATAGATCGGTCTCACTGAAAAAAAAAACATGATAGGGCAGAAAAGAAAAAGCAAGATCATGAAGAGAATTAAAATGTGTAATTAACACATGAGTGATATGTAATTATAGTGTAAATAAAATAATAGGAGCAGAATAAAAATAACAAATGCAACAAGAGAATATAGAAACTAAGCTCCATCCATCCATCCATCCATCCATCCAGCCAGCCAGCCATCCATCCATCTATCCATCCTCTTAAATCTTAAGACTTTGCCTCATCCTTTTGAGTCAATAGACTTCACAGCCTTGAGACAGGACTGCTGGACTGCTTCATGTTCATAACAGTTCTGTTTGGTATAAATAGTGCTATTCCTGTCTCACCAATTTCAGCCCTTACACTGGACATACAACCATGGTATTTTTTAACTTCTCAGTCTAGTCAATAGCCTTGGCATTTCTTGCAATCAAATCTTACCGGGTCTAATCCTACTTCACTTTTTCCGGATTAGCCAAGAATGACTAGGGACTGCCAACTGCTGTGTCAACTACTTAGTTGTTCAATTAATAGAAAGTGCCAAAGACTCTTAAATCATTATTCTGCAAAGTCATACATTTTCAAAGACCATCTGTTGAGATCTACCCCTACAGAAGAAGTTTTGCTTTTCAGATTGTGGTCTTAAATCCTTTTAATTGCATTTAATTAAAAGCAAAATCTGAAACAGAGCATTCAAAGCCATCTGTACAGGCATCTCCTTTTATAGGCATCCGCAGCTTTGGCTGCTTTTGTCAAAAATGACAAAAGGAACATTATATTGTCACAGCACAATCTACACCCATTTTAGATGTGTGTGCAATGTTACAGGGCAGATACAAAAGGGATGGGATTTGCATTGTGATTCTGCTCGTCAGTCTGACTGGTTTGACATCCCACCCCACTCCGCAGATGACATTGTCATTGTCCCTTTATGCTTCATAAGAACCAAGTCCAAATAAAGTCTTATTTTAGTTCTCTTTTTCTTCTATGCCCATGATGCATGCAAATGAAGAGGACAGAATAAAATTGGGTTGTGTGATCATTTGTTCTTGGCTCTTTATTAGAAGATTTGTTTAGTATGAGTGCTAAAGTTTTTTTTTAAATAGTCATCTTGTTTAAAAACTGGTGGTGAAGTATTTACTGCTTAGTAATATTTTAACAGATGTTGTGGTTAAGACATCTGGAAAGAAACAGAGATTGTGAGTTCTAGTGCCACCTTGGGCATGAAGCCAGCTGGATGACCTTGAGCCTGTCACTTTCTGTCAGCCCTTAAAAGGAGGCAATGGCAAATCACTTGTGAAAAACCTTGCCAAGAAAAGTGCAGGAACTTGTCCAAGCGGTTTCTGAGAAACAGACAGGATTGAAAGGAAAAGGGGAAAAAATTAACCAAGGAAACATATGGGAGTTCTGCAAAAAGACTGTGCTTAAAAGACATCCTAGAATTATTTTTTTACTTTGTGTGTTAACAGCAAGGGTTCAAAAATGTTTTTTTCTCCCCAAGAGGCAACTGGACTTTCTGGTTTTTCTTTGAAGATGTTTCGCTTCTCATCCAAGAAGCTTCTTCAGCTCTGACTGAATGGTGGGGAGAGAGAGAAAAAAATGGTGGGGAGAAGAAAAGAAAAGGAAAAAAAACACACCTTTGGGTTAACCATGACCTGGATGACTGAGAATCTCCATAGACAGTTAACAGCAAGTGATAATATGTATTGAATTTTCATCTCCCAACACTGTTTATTAAAATCTTTATGTGCCCTTTCCCACCTTCAAACACTGTTTCCTATTTGGTAGAATGTAGAAGTAAAAAGTAAAAGTAAAACTATAAGCTTTACTCATAATGCATTGTATAAAATTAGGGTATAAAATTGCATTACTGTTACCTCTCTATTTGTCAGTAGATGGAGCTATTGTTTTATGGAAACTTCTTGTAAGTAAGTGAATAGCCAACTTTGTTCTATATAATCTGTGTTATAATGATCTGATAATCATCTCAGGTTATGATTGTAAAAAGGGTTGTGTTGGCCTACCCCAAAAGTTCTTTCCTGGGACTAATGGCCTGTTGTTTTAAATAAATGACAACCTGAGTGTGCTATGGCCATGCACTTAAATGATCATAGGAACAACAATATCTTGGCATTTTACTCTGTGGAAATTCTCAATCATCCAGGTCACAGTTGTCTCAAAGATGCTTTTTCAAAAGGCAGCTGGACTGCTTTTTCTTTGAGGAAGACATTTCACTTCTCATCCAAGATGCTTCATCAGTTCTGGCAGGATGGTGAGGGCGATGGAAAGATTAGTTCTGACCGGATGTGGGAGGTGGTTAGAAGGATCATATTTCTTTGTAGTCATCTGGTTGTTAGCACTATCCCTGAGAGCTCTTAAAGCCATGATTGCAAATAAATCTAATCCTTCCAACCTGCCCACCCCATCCTGTCAGAATTAATCCTTCCATTACATCCACCATCCTGAAAGAACCAATGAAGTTTCTTGAATAAGAAGCAAAGAAAAAACCCCCACACAGTCCAGTTGCCTTTTGAAAAAGCACCTTTGACGTTTTAGTGGTGTCAGAATATTCATACATTCAACAAACTCTTCTTTTGTCCCCGCTTTATTTCTTCAAAGCCAAACATCCCAAGAAGTGTTTATAGTAGTTGGAAGGGAAGTGATGATAGTACTATGTAGCTATTTAGAACCTCATTTAATATAATATTGTGTTTGGCAACATTTTTCAAAAGCGGCTTGCAATTGCTGCCTTTTTAGGGTGGATGAAGGTGACTGGCCCAAAGTCAGTCAGCTAGCTTCATGCCTGAGGTAGGACTAAAACTCATGATCTCCCAGTTTTTAGCCTAGGATTTTTAAGCACTATGGATCTAAATTCAGTTAAGTCGTAATTCAGATACTTAAAAAACAGTTGCCAATCCTCAGAAAATTAAGATATCTGGGCTTACTTTCCCCACTCCTGTGAAATTTGAGCCTTGCCACAGAATTTATGTGTCAGAAAGGATCTAGCAAGCTATTTTAGCTTGATGGAACAAGATTATTACATCTGCACAGAAAATTCACATGCACCTATACAGTTTTCCTGAGAAATTCATGGCATGTAGGAGATGAAACTGCTTTCTGGGAATCAAAATTGTGAAGCTCAGTGAGCATACATGGAATTAGATGTGTCATTCTGGGCATTCCACTCTGTGTATAAAATTTAGCCCATTCCCAACTGCAAACTATCATCTTTTAAATATACATGCTCTGCTTATTTTGTCAAGAAGTATTGAAAATGTTTGTTTATTTGCTAGTAAGACATTTTAGAACCTCAAGGAAGATAAGACAGTCCTTCCTGTATTTAATGCACAAAAAGACTGGCAATCTTGGGACAGGTCATCTTCTTGTATGTCTCAAGCTAATTGCAAATCAAGTCATTCTGCTTAACTAGATAATAGATGGCCATTGGGAGGACTAGAGAGACACAGTTTTGACAACTCTTTGGATATTTGCATATGTATTTAAGCATTTGGGGTGTTAAAGATATAATAATTTTATTATAAAAACTTTGCAGTGTTTTGACTTCATTGACTTTGTTAAGAAAGAACTTACTATGGCAAAGCTGAAGTTGCCTCCAAAATTCCTAATATCTGCTTTCCATTAAATTACAGTGAGAGTCAATCTGTTTTTCAACCTCTTTAGCGACAGGTTACTTTCAAAAGAAGAAATTCATTCTTTGGCATTTGTTAGTGTCTCTCTGCTGAATTCTTTTTGCATGTTCTTTGACATTTACAATGTCATTTTCCAGTCATTTACATTTTTCCAGCAGCTTTTACCATCTGAAGGACTGTAAAATAATATAAATGAATTTTTATATGTGGGCACTCTGACATTTATGACTTTATCCATATTTAGAATTTAGAAAACTGCTGCATAGCAGTAGCCAAAAAAATAAAATTAACAACAGTACAACTCTTGTAGATTGAATCATTTTGATAGCAGACACTTCAGAATTATTGTAGCCATACATCTTATATGACTCTTGCTATACTGTGTTACTAGATTAAACCATTTTGCATTACTAATGGTTTTCGTTCTGAGGGTTGTTTTTAAATTTCAGGGACCTGTGTTTACAAACAAGAATAGTAGATAAGTTGGAATCTGAGCTCCAAATTCTGTCTCCATGTTAAAGCTCACAGGTGGTTGTAAGACACTGTAACTCAGCCTGACAGCATTACTGTATGCTTTGAATAGCAGGCGCTAAATATGCCAGTTAAAACTTTTCAGAGGAAAACAAGATAAACATAAATCAATCAGAAGAAATGTCTTTGGACAGAGATTATATGTATTTCTATAATTTTTAATGTTTAATTATTTAATTTTGGATAGCTAGGTGAAATGATCTTCCGCTGTAGCTCTTAGCTCTTAAAATATTTATTTTTTTATGTTAATTATATAAAATGAACACTTGAGTTTATAAAATATTCATATTTATTACATGACTATTGAAAAACATGGAAACCAAGTTTTTGCCATTGGTAATGTTGACAGGTTGAGAAAGGAGGCAACTGTTCTCACCAACCTTCATGCTCTCAGAATTTTTTTTAGGACCATGTGGAGACCTTCCCACACTAGTGTGATACTTTATCTCATTAATTGAAGCTTGAGTGTTTGCCTACTTTTTTGAAGATGTTCTTCTTCTATGCTTTGGAAATGGATCAACTGATTAGTCCATTGAAATCTGGTTACCTTGGAAGTGAATTTTTCAATGATTTTTTTTCATATGAAGATCTATTTTTAGAATATCATGCATAAAACAATCGAGTGAGACAATCACAATGTAAACTCATTGTATGACCTTGTTTTATAAAGAAAGACTCAGTTAAGTTCCTTCAAGCTTTATCAGGGGCTTGTTAAACTTTCTACAATGACAGCAGCAGCAGTAATAAAATACTGGGCCTTGATTTTCATTTTCTTATGCGACAGGTTGGCTTCCTCATCTATTGGGCAAAAGCATTGCCATCTTGTTAGCATCTGAATAATGCTGATCACAGGAAAACCAATAATCGTTCGGGAAAAAGAGAAATTCTGAGCTAGGAACCTGATCTTGTATTCATTCATTTTATTTAATTCATTCCAAGAGACTTCTGCACAATATGTCAAAAGAGGACAAATTGTGTTGTCCTGTTGTGCAACAAGCTCCATCTGTTTTGTATGTGTTGCGACAGCACATATATGAGTGAAAGATACTGCTTTTGTCATTTAAAAAAAAACATCAGATGTTTTGGGGTCTCTGCATTAACACCACATGGGATGAACAGTCCTCTCTCGTTCCTCATTTAGAACTGTACATTCTATTAGATATTGCAAATTTATGCATTAACTTTATAGTGTATAATTTTTTTAAAATATACTTTTAAGAGGATTTTTACCAGTCTCTTCTATGATTAAGGGATTATGCAGAAAACTTTACAAAACAGTTTGTAATATGAATGTATTACAAAACAATATATGAATGTATAATGAGAAGTTCTGGCTATCTACTATTTAACAAAAACCAGTTAAAGTTTTTTTTCCAGAAATGCTATTTCAGTTCACTTTCATTGGAAAGCTGGCAAACAGACAGAACTGTATGCCTAATTGTCAGATTACTGTGTTCAATTTATTTTAAGGTTATATTTATTATTATGGTTTGTGGATTGGTATTATAATGCTATGTGAGAATGGCTTTTTATATTTTATAGCATGTTCTTTTCATTGTGAATCACAGAAATTTAAAAAGCTATTATTTAGATGTCCCAGTTAGTTATAAAATAGATGTTCTAGCACTGATATATTCTCTAAAATAAAATACAAAATCTATATAAATAAAAATGTAAATGTTCGTTTGTTCAAAATCGTAAATCTCTGAAAGTTCTTCACCGATTGCTTTGAAATTTTGACAGAACGTTGCATTCGAATACGGGCATGTTTTTATATAGATATTATATAGATGTCACATCTGTGACAGGTAAAAACATGCTTTTTAGCATATTGGCATTCCACAGTGCCATCTGTTGGACGTAAAAGCAACACACGCTATACTACATCGCAGCACCACAATGGCAGGCGCGAGCTGGGTCTTTTCCCCTCAGCGCCGCCAGCGCCAAACCCACAAGCAAAATGGCGGCAAATGTCAACTGCCGCGAAGCGTCCTCCAGACTAACTGAGTATGCCGTACCTTTGGCAGGGACCCTGATGCTGCCTGTGGTGTGGTGTGGACCCCGATGCTGCCTGTGGAGAGCTGCGAAGGTGAAGGTGGTTATACCAGCAAGTTGGGAAACCAGCTCTTACACCCGCGGCAAACTGGGACGGAGGCAAAGTAGGCATGACCTGAGCTACAGAGGGAAATTATTGGCACTCGGTCAAAAAATATTGTATATCCACAAGACTGGGCCACAGCAACATGTGGCCGGGTACAGCTAGTAATATAATAAAAATACAACATATCCAGCTTTTAAAGAAGCCTGCCACTTTGACCAATTTATTTGCTAATGGGTTAACTATGACAACAAGTGATGGCAGAAACATTTGTTTGAACCGAACTTCATACCGGATTTGCACCATTCAGAATTTTCTGATATGATTTCTCATGTATGTACAGTAAAATACATATATTAAAGAAACATTTCCAATAGGGAGAAATATGCTGAAGATAGGGGGATGGGTGAATCTCCCAATTTCATTTTCCATTCTAAATTTAGTTGGGCCTTTTTTGCATCACTTTCTAATTTTTTTTAAAGCCCATATAAAAATATGTATTTGGTTGGTACACGCTGTTTTCTCACGAATTTTGCATATAGCTTGCTTAACATATTTTTGTACATAATTACAAATATGGCATAATTGCCTTTATATGCATTTTTGTAGCTGCCACCCACATCCTTTATGGCTTTGTGGATGCCCCATCACTCACTGCCATGGATGCATCCTTGTGCTAGAGAACAAACAAACATACAGCTTCATCTGAAATCAATGACAGTTACCATGGAAACTAGAAAGCAAAGGTAAAGACAGCAGATAAGTAGACAATTCCAGCTGTCTCTGCACCCTTTAACAGTGTTTAAAAAGACAAGGAATTCAAGGAGGAGGAGGAGTTTATTCTTTAATATTAATAGTTTACTTATTTATTAGTTACTTTTATTTATTATTAATACAATATAAGGTAAAGGTAAACATATGTGCTAGTCGTTCCCGACAAGCTCATCTCCGTTTTAAAGCCAAAGAGCCAGCGCTGTCCGAAGACGTCTCTGTGGTCATGTGGCCAGCATGACTAAATGCCAAAGGCGCATGGAATGCTGTTACCTTCCCACCAAAGGGGGTCCCTATTTTTCTACTTGTATTTTTTATGTGCTTTCGAATAGCTAGGTTGGCAGAAGCTGGGACAAGTACTGGGAGCTCACCCCATTACATGGCACTAGGGATTCGAACTGCTGAACTGCTGAACTTTCAATCGACAAGCTCAACATCTTAGCCACTAAGCCACCGCGTATACAATATACACATATTAAATTAGGTGCAAATCAATAATCCTTTTAGCTCAGGGTGGTTTACTATAAGATGTAAAACTTTCAAACATATACCTTTGTCTCAGGTATAGATAGAGGCATGGTGAGGGGGGGGAAGGGGAATTAGGTGCAAGACTCTAGATATGATATAGTGTTAAAAGCCCACAGCTTCCATACGTACATGGGCACACTGCTCCCTAACAAGGACTGTGATGTTGATGCCTGCCATCTTGCAAATATTTACCTCCCAACAGATGCTCCTGAGATCTGGTTTGGCCTGACTGTATTGGCTACCAATGACAGTGGGGAAAAAACTAAGAGTAGCAAAAAAACAAACAAACAAACAAACAAACTCCAAAGCCATTTCTACTGGTGTCATGGCATGTTGCATCACCAAAGAAACCTCTCTGTTTTGGCTTTTTTTCTGCTCTTCTCTTTCTTCTCCAAACACTGCTTCCATAATAGCAGGATTTCATTACCACCCACCTCATTTCAAAGTTGCATGGAGCAAATTGGACACAGACTACCCAAAGTGATCCATGGAATACTTTGTGCATTGAATGCTGTGTACACCCTTGAAAACTCAACAATTGGTTGAGGCACCAGGCTAGAAAACAAGAGGCCATAGTCCCGCCTTAGTCAAGAAAGCTAGCTGGGTCACCTTGGGCCTGTCAGTCTCTTTCAATCCAACTCACCTCATAGGATTGTTGTTGTGGGAAAATAGGAGGAGGAAAGTGTGTTGCTGCCTTGAGTTGTTTGTAAAAACGATAAAGGAGCAATACAAACAAATAAATAATTTCCTAGAGTTGAAAGCAACATACCTGGTAAAAATGCATACTAAATTAAACAATGTGCATTGCAAAATACTATTACTATTACAAAGTTGAAGATTTATTCAACTCTAGGAAGACTAAAGGTATAAAAGAAAGAACATATTTACCATGAAGACATACACAAGCGGGAGGTACATGCTGATCATAACATTCATTTGGGCTCAATTTGGTGCTTCAGAAACTAGCTTATTTTCATTTGTACTGAATGAGATGTTAGCTCTTTACTCAGACTTGAAACTGAAGTTTGTTGCTTTTCATAGTCTACTATAGGAAATTATAAAAATACTTTTCACAAAGTGAGAATATTGGCAAGCACAGTAGGTCTGTCTGAAGGGGATTGATCGTTTTTAGAGAAAACTGCAAAGTTTCTGGAATAATATCCTGTAATTCTGATTTTAAAAAAAAGTTATGCAGCCTTTATGGTCCTTTTTTTGATTGAGATGTGATTGTAATCTTGGGCAAGCCTTCTAGACTGCAAATTCCACATCTATAGGTTTCTTTATGTAAGAGCAGGTTTTTAGAGATCTGTGTTGAAGATTCATCAATTCCTTTTATTGTCTGCTAGACATTATCTATGGCCATTATAGAAAAGCTGCTTGGTAAGAACTCTGGCAAGTTCAAGAAAAAGGTGCTTTTTAATTAGACTTGAACTAGTTTCATGATTATCGGTGTTTCTCAAGCTCAGCAACTTTAAGAGGTGTGAACTTCAACTCCCAGAATTCTCCAGCCAGCATGGGAATTGAAGCTCACACCTCATAAAATTGCAGAGCTTGAGAAACACTTTTTTAGATGACTATGCAGCCCATCCTCCCCCCTCACCAAAGAATTCCAATTGGAGAACTTCTGATAATTCCTTATGAGTTTGTCAATCACTCCATTTAATTCCTCCTGACTCCCCTTGTCCCCATGCTCTTTAGAGAAAAAGAAAAGAAAAAAGTAGTTCCAAAGTGCCAAATCCCATAGAAAGCTTCAAAGGAGTCCATATTTACTTCTGAAAACAAGAAGCCCAATCTTGCTTGTACTTTGTGGAGACAGAACTTTGATCAGAAGAAATTCTGGGAAAACATGTCTGTATATAAAAGTTGTTGAAATCAGGAATACCTTTGCCCTTTTTCTTCCTTTTATTAAATCCTGACATTCATCCATTCAGAAGGCCACAAAATATGTCTGAATTAAGTATGTATGTATGTGATCACAAAGTTATAAGGGGAAAGAAATCATCAAGATAAATTAGAAGAAGCAATCAGTTATAATACTGGTTGTTGGAAGCAGTCCACAACCCAGAATTTTGTTTTCTCTCCTGGACAAATTAAAATGAAGCACAAGGGAATTTTAAAAAGCTACAACTTCCTCACTGCAACCCCAGTAGCATTAACAATCTCTGTTGGGGTGGGATAAAGCCTATTACAGAAATTATAAGCAGCATCCTTAACATTTCCCCCTCATTGGGTCCATAAGAGAATCTCTGAAGAAGTGTCCTTATACAAGAGAGCCCTAGGCTTCATCTTGAGATTCTGAGTGCATGAGGAGCACTTCAAATGAGGCAGCAATTTAAAAACTGTCAACTTCTAACTTTGCTCGAGATTAGTGTTTACAGTGCCGTGTCTTTTTAGTCCATGTAATTAATCTCAAAATATTAGGAACAATACCTGATACCAGAAGCTGTCCTGATGATTTAGAATTGGAATACCTGTAATATGACCTCTTGATTTTTCTGGATTCCTTCAAAAAACATTTTTTTGTCATCCCATGTGAATCTGTAAAGATTTTTAAAATATCCACATTTATAATAAATGTTGTGGGTGAATCTGAGCTTTAAATGTCATATCCCTCTGGTAGTAATTAGTTCTGGATGTGAAAATCCTTTAGTGCTTTTTAAAAATGAATGGAAATTATTATGCGTGTCACCAGGTCTGGTTGCTATCAATTTGAAGGAGCTCCTGGGTTAAAATCCAAAGGATTTTAATAAATGCAGTAAATATTATGAACTTATGGAACCTTTTTGAAAGTGTTCTTGAGAGGCATATATGTAATCCTCACTTAATGTCATTACTGTTTATTAAATTTATATGCTACCTGTTAAGTCCAGACGTGAAAAGAGAGGCAGGACAGTTGTAGTGAAGTAAAACAACCGTTTATTTCAGGCAACAGGAACAAAAACAAAAATAACTACAAACTGAGAACTGTCCGAGGCTGCAGCTCCTTTTACAGGGAGCTGT
Source organism: Ptyas mucosa (assembly GCA_012654045.1). NCBI lineage: Eukaryota > Metazoa > Chordata > Lepidosauria > Squamata > Colubridae > Ptyas > Ptyas mucosa. The sequence goes on from WNWU01000005.1 coordinate 24,261,154, forward strand.
CCAGCCTGTCAGCCACTGACACTTGTTCATTTTCCTGCCTGGGAAAATGAACCAATGAGTGAAGGCTGATGTAAGATTCACTCCTGCTTGCATATTCAACACTACCCATTTCATTTTCAAGTGACTCTTGGCAGCTTACAACAAATTAAAATAATAAATACTTAAAATTATTATAATTATTAACAGTTAAACTTAAAAAGCATAAAAACTAAGTAACTGAGTTATGTTACTTTGTTTCTTCAGAATCAGAATAGAATAGAGCTGGAAGGGACCTTGGAAGTCTTTTAGTCAAGCAGGAGACCCTATACTATTTCAGAAAAGTGGCTGTCTAATATCTTCTTAAAAACCACCAGTGATGAAACACCCAGAACTGGTTAATTGTTCTCAACTCTTAAGAAATTTTTCCTTAATTCAAGGAGAGAAGCAACCTAGAACTCAGAAGAAATTTCTAACAGTGAGAATAATTAACCAGAGGAACAGATTCAGAAGTTTTGGGTGCTTCATCACTGGAGGTTTTTAAGAAGAGACGGGACAACCACTTGTCTGAAATGGTATAGGGCAGGGGTGTCAAACTCAAGGCCCGGGGGGCAAATTTGGCTGGCAGGGTGCTTAGATCGGGCCACCCTGGAAACAGCAAAGGACCGGCCTGCGGTGCATCTGCCAGCGAAACAGAGCTTGGGACGACTGTGGGTGATCCTCCAGAGCTCCATTTTCGCTGACAGAAGGTTGCAGGAGGCCATCGCAGCTGAAAATGGAGCTCGGGAGCCCATTTTTGCTGGCAGAGCACTCGGGCCACCACAAGTGCCCCTGACAGGAGTTACATTGAGCTTGCCATGCCCACCCCCCAAAGTCAAACACAACCCTGATGCGGCCCTCAATGAAATCGAGTTCGATACCCCTGGTATAGGGTCTCCTACTTGAGCAGGTGGCTGGACTTGAAGACCTCCAAGGTCCCTTCCAACTCTGTTATTCTGTTATCGGGCATGGTGCAACTAATTAATAGAACATGTTAGCCACAATTTATTTTAGCCCCTTCTATTTTATTCTTATTCTGAAGATGAAGAGATATTGATAATAGTCCATCCACCTAACTAACTTATATGTCCTCTGGTGTCTCCAGGCCTTTGGAACCCCCCTTCTTGAAGGAATCTTTGGAACTCAGAAAAGATGAGGCCAACTTCAACTCAGGGAGAAGAAGTTTCCAGAATGTAGGCACCATCTTAGAAAAGGCCCACTTTCTAGGGACTGCTAAATGTATCTCCTTAGATGATGGAACTCCTAATATGCCAGGGCAAATATTTAATCAGTCATTGTTTAGCGCAGCCTGAAACACAAACATTGCCAAGAATATTAATCAAATATTAACCACATTGGGAAGCTACAACATTCTTTGGACAGAGTGAAAATAAGCTCCAGGCAAAAAAAATGGGCTAATATACCAGTAAGCTCAGAACATAAAAGAAACATCATACCTTCCTTAATATATACTCCCTTCTGGTATATAGATCCATTCCACTGAATACCTTTCCAAACGGTGCTGCATTTTCAGACTCAAGAATGAGAAGGCAAGAACGAAGCTACCCAATTCACTATGCAGTAGAGTTAAGTCTTGGGTAAATGCTTCCTGAATGAGCCATCTGCTGAGAAAAGCCAAATCACATGGCTCTGCTTTGCTGGTTCCATTTCCATTTTAATTGTTAGCTGCAAAACCTTTAGAAGGAAGACAGCCCTCTTACTAGGCAAAATAATTACATGCCACCCTCTCTCCAACCCATCAGTATGCTGTGTGGTAATCCCAGTGTTTTGAGTGCTTTTGGAAGAAAGCTCTGAAATAGCATTAAATGTTGGAGAACGTTCCAGGTGCTTGCTTCTGAAAGCTTCATGGGTGGTCTAATAAAACACCTGTTAGAGTGCAGATCGGTGTTGTAAAATAGCAATCACTCTCCTAAATTCCCACCAGGCCTTATAATTATCACCGCTGTTTATTTATTGGTTGTAAAGCATTAAAATTTAGGTTTGATACCAACCAGACATTAAGGTACAGGCTGGCAGAAATGGCGATTGGCAAGGAACCGATGTAATTTGGAAACGTGTGGAGAGGTCATTTTTTTCCAGAGAAGATAAGCAGTTTTCTGTGCTCAAGTGAACCAGGGAAAAATAAAATTTGGAGGTTTTTCTCTGTTGTGTCCTGTATATTGTATGTTTTGCAATTGCTGCTGCACACCGAGGTTTGAAAGCTTTGATAAACAAATGGGAGGAGACAAGCTGTGTGGAGGCAGTTTTATTCTTGTTCAAGGATGGGTGCACTTGCACTGTGTATTTTAAACCTTAAGGCAGCTGGTTGTAGTATGGAATGCTGTGGGCTGCTCTGAATGTTCTCTTGGAAGGAAAAGCAAATGTGCAAATATTAAATGGAATGAAAATCTCGCAATTTTAGTTTATCAACCAAATGCTGAGGCAAACAAACATATTCATATAGAAAGTGTGACCCAATTGCCAAGGAAAGCATTCAGGCCATGGGCACCACTGCAGAAAATTTCCTTTTGGCCTACAGTTCCTGTACAGGAACTGTACAGGAATTCCTAAATTATCACCAGGACTACCTGTAATAGTTCCTAAATTATTACAGGTAGTCCTCACCAGGAGCCTGGTGGCGTGGCAGACTAAAGCACTGTAATTAACATTCAGCTGCCTGCAATTACTGCAAATTCAAATCTCACCAGGCTTGAGGTTGACTCAGTCTTCCATCCTTTCTAAGGTAGGTAAAATGAGGACCCAGATTGTGGGGGCAATAAGCTGACTTTGAATAAATATAGAAAAGGATGAAGGCTATTGCTTAACACATTGTAAGCTGCCCTGAGTCTCCAGAGAAGGGCGGCATATAAATCAAATTAAAAAAAAAAGACTTACAATCAAATTGAGCCGAACATTTCTGTTGCTAAGCGATGCATTTGTTGAGAGAATTTTGCCCCATTTTACGACCTTTCTTGCTGCAGTTGTTAAGTGAATCATTGTCATTGTTAAGTTAGTAATATGATTGTTAAGCGAATCTGGCTTCCCCATTGACTTTGCTCATCAGGAGGTCGCAAAAGGTGATCACATGATATACATCCAACATGCATCCAACTGGCATGTATTTATCACATCATAAATACATGCCAGTTGCCAAGTATCTGAATTTTGATTACGTGACCATTGGGATGCGGCAATGGTTGTAAGTATTGAACCAGTTGAAAACTGGTCATAAGTCACTTTCTTCAGGGCTTTTGTAACTTAGAACAGTCATTAAAGGAACTTTTGTAAATTGCGGACCAACTGTATTTCAGTTTTTAAATTCACACATCTTTGGCACAGCTGCCTGCCTAAGGTTTTTCTCTGACTGAGATGTTACTGCCTCTTAAATATCAAAACGAAGCCCAATTAGAAGTGTGAGGAGCCAAGAAAAGAAATAAAATCAAATTTGCAATAGACAGCAGGATTCCTCTGCCCCTATCTGCTCCCCACCACTTTCTTGCATTGGCTTCTTATTCTAGCACTGGAATGTACTTCTGATCACAAGGGTTGGTGCATGTTGTCAAAGAAGAGAAGTTTTTGCAAGTATATCCAATCAGGTCAGGAGGTTTAACTTCAGATCCATGTGAGGTTGAAAAACAGGCCATTCAGAAGCTAATGACTTGAACACAGTGCCTGGAGGAGAAGCAGATCAAAGAGCAACTCGGCAAGCATCTGAGGTTTTTGTTTTCTGGAAAATGTTCAGTGAATTTCCATCCTGATCTTCCCATGAAACACTGAAATGGCATCATTTTATCCCCTTTTTCTTTCACTCCGGTCGTGCCTGGACAGGCTATTTAAAGGAATAGATTAACTCACCAGATGTAGATAATTCCCTTCACAAATTAAGGGAACAATTTAGGAATACTGCTACTATCCAGAATAATAGATCACATGGATATTCATATTCAGCAGAGACTGAATAGGTGCCGGAAGTATTCAAATCTTCAACCTGGTGTGCTGGTTGTCCTACAGAATTCTTTATTGCAATTTATATGCCACACAATAGAAATTTCTTTGCAAGATGACTTATACACATTTTATGCACAAGTTGTATGTGCAATTCAGCCTTCAGTACATACTGAACTATATAGCCTAGTAGGCACAGCTTAGGTCTACATATTCATCACATTATTATCTTTTGGAGTAAGCTATTCAGAACAAAGAAAAGGAACGAGGAATATTAAGCCATAAAATAACAGCAAGAGATGAGAAAAATGAAAGACATTTTCCTTTGGTTTCAAACCACATTGCTTCAGATTTCAATACAAGCCTTCTTGTTTTTCCATGTGCACTACTTAAGCAATCCTTTCCCCGTGGAACTCAAACTATGTATTACTTCAAAGGAAGGTTGCAGACGATTTTAATGGAATCTGGATGGTGTTAATACTGTTGCCTACACAGTTTCATGAATACTAATATCATTCAGTAAGTCTTAAGGAGGGAACATAGGCGACCCACAGTCTGCATGTGGTTCTCTAATTGTCTGAGAAGACACAGCACAAATTTAATGACAATATTTTCAAATTTCAGAAATGTATTTCCCCCCCCGGTTTGGATGGTTTTATATGGATGGGTTTAGAAGAAATTAGCCTTTGAGAATTCTGCTGCCATCCTAATCCTTAGCCCTTCCAAAGCAAAAAATGATCCTCAAATTATTTCCCGTGCTCCTTCTGGTAATGTCAAAATATCTTTGGATGGTCTCCTGAAGTTGTTTAGAAAGATGGGATGCTGAATTGTGGACCCCAACTCTCTGTTATTCTCTGTTAACAGATATACATCCTGGTAACCTGGAAATTTTTTGAGTGCCGTGGGAGGCCTAAAGAAGCTCACCTTCTACTTGGAAAATTCAATCCTAGGCAGTGATAGATGTTTCTCTATCAGGGCGCAAAGAGAAAATATCTGCTGTGAATTCCACATAGCCATCACAAAGGGCATCTGGTCAGTAAATGCTCAGTTCCAGTCAGTTCTCCCGGCTCTAGCCTGATAAAAGGGATTACAGGTTCATAAAAAGAAAAAAAACCCCTTGGAAATTCTTTGATTTGGGGAGTTCTGAGTTCAGGAAATTTGAGAGGGAGTTAGTTGGGGTGCTGAGGAGAAATCTTGGTTTTGAGACAGGGTTTGGGTTAGGTATTTGATACAATGCAGACCATAACCTGCTATACTGACAATTAGCTTGAAGAAAAACTATGCGTTTAGCAATTTGAAACTGCATGCTTCTTATGTTTCTGGATAAGCATTAAATACATTTTGTTATTTTATTTTAGTTGTGTCTCTGTTCTTTTATTCAGAAAACTTTTGCATCTCTCTCCCCTACTGGGGATGCTGCTTAATCAGATAAAATCATACTTTTTCCACTCTAAATCCCTACTGTAACAAAAGTAATCCGATGTACCTCGTATTTGAAAACAAACCATTGGGAAGAGTTCCAGTTTTGCAATGCAAAGTAAGAAACGGGGAGCCCGTTAAACATTTTAATCCTATTGATTCTATTGAGGAAAAAAATATATATTGCTTTCCCTTTGTCATTGTACAGAATGCTCACTTTCAGTTGGATTATGTTTATATTCTTTATGGATAGGAGCGCCTACATCACTTTGCCATCAGCTTTCTTTTATCCAAGAATATCTATATAAACTTGCCAAGGGATGAAGAGGATATTAGCAACCACCAGTTTTTTATGTCTCAGAGAATATATGTTAAGGTGGCTGACAGCATCTTTCTTTCTTTCTTTTTTTCTTTCCCCTGTTGACAAAATAACCTTGTGCCTTACTGAAAGAACCAAGTTAAAATGCCATGTGCACTCTCTGAGATATCAAGGAAAAGGACAGCCAGTTATCATCTTTTTGCCAAATCATATGCATATTTGGTTGCACAGATAAAGATGATTTGTCTGCCTGAATTACTAATGTTCCACAACATATAAATGCTATTATCTGAAGACAGCAGCAATGAATAAAGAATTAGTAGAAATGAAATGGAGATAGTCCAGACAAGAGTTTTGCAGTGTCTAGAATAAGTCTTGTAGATTTAAAACTGGGCTCTGAGAAAGGAATAAGACTGATGACCATTTCCCAGCAACTACCAAACAAAGCAGTGTTTTTTAATTACAGAAAACCCACTGCATTTAATAATGTAATGTTGACTGAACAGTAGATTTCCAAAATAATATCAATTTCCATCACACACAGTATTTATTTATAAAAGCATAGCACACAAAAGACAGACGTATTTCTTATTATAAACATGGGACATTTTGCTTACATGTCCCAATCCATACTCTGACAAAAGGCACATTTCTTTCCTTTTTAAAATCTTCTTCAATTCATTCATAGCTTCATTTTTAAGAGATGACTTATATCTGATCCTCCATCAAGTCTGCTGCTTCTACATAGCTCCCCATCAAACCAAACCCAGTTTTAGCTATTTAGCTAAGGTTCTGGACTCTCGGCGGTGCAAAAATGACCTAGTAGTAATCTTGCCACAATGGTAGGGCTACTGGAGTTGGGTTGCAAAAATCCAAATGACTTCTATGGGGTCATTTGAGATAATTTGAACCCATTTCTCCCATCTAGTGGACATCTGGATTTTTTTAGTCCAGCTCTTGCAGTTCTACATTATAACAAGATGTAGCAGGCTTCAGTTTTAACTGTTTTATTTGCAACTACACATATGCATTAGCAGCCTTAACCTTTCATGCAGATCTTGACCTTTTTTTGGATGTCAACTATCTTATTTCCCAGGTAATCTGTCTAAAATTTGAAAACACTGCAGCCCTTTCTCTTTCCATCTGATTGACCAGAAATCCAGGCTCTGTACCTCTATTTGCTAAGATTTGGGCTTAGAACAAAACTGATGAGGGATGGCTACTCTGTTGTTTATTTATAAGGATCATGGCTGTAGATAATTAGCCATATGAAAGAAATGAAAGCATAATTTTGCTCCCATTTTCACAATCATTTTACATTAACAAAGGCTATAATTCAGTTTCCGTTTTCTCAGGATAAGATTTGCTATTTGCAGAGCGCCACTAAAAGTCCATTAATATTGCTGAACCATTATCAGCGTGTTGAGCTTCAGATTCTAAAGCCACACAGCATTGTTAACATATTCCAATTACTATTAATCATATCACCCTTTGTTAAAGAAAGCATTTGGACTCAGTAGGATTATTAGCGACAATAAATCATATAATTATGTAAAGTAATTCTAAGTCTATTCTAGTGTAAGGAATAAATTCATATTTCAACTCAGAGGAAAGGTCTGAGGAAAGAAAACAGAGATATTTACATTTACCAAAATCTTTCAGCAAATGGCTATGGACAACCTTGTTTTTTGTCTTTTTTAAACCCCAATCATATTTAAGAGGTCTCATGCAACTTTTTTTTGTAATTACATTTGAGCTTTTGACAATCATTTTCTGCAATTATTTCAAGAAATCGGTAACGAGCAGAGATTTATCCTTTAGCAATACAGAAGTCAATCTGATTCACATATTAGACTAAATGTGAAGGGTATTCCGAGATGTTTTTATATATAAGGACTGGAGTACCAATTACTGTTTACAAAAACAAAACCTAGAAAAAAATAACACTGAATTAAAGCCTGTTTTAATTAAACATTATTGCCTTTCTTATATTTAATACACCATTATAAATCTTAATGAGATGAATGGATTTTTGTATATTTTATTAATGGTTGGTGCTCAATCTTCCATTACAGTGTTCTCATTCAAGTATGAATTCTTTAAAAATGTATTTACCTGTTCATTTTGATTAAATCCCAACACAGAAGGAGTTCAAATATATATATCTGTGCAGCAAAATCTTTAGAAAATTGAGAATTGATCCAAAGTTCTCCCCTTCCATCAACAATTACAAAAATAAAAGATATAGATAGCAGGGATGTCTGCAGGGAGGGGTCAAAAAAGACAAGATATTGGCTGTAATGGTAGTTGAAACCCCACCTATTTTCTATATGGATTGCACATAAAAATGGATAGAGCTTTGATCATGTTGTGGCTGCTATCTTGACTTCTTTGATCCTCTCCCAGCAGTTGCTGGATTGATATAGGGAAAGAGAAAATGGGGGAGGAGAAAAGGAAAAAGCTAAAGTCCCCGGCCCAGAGGTAGCTTAAGTGGATATTTAAACTCTTAGTACCAGAAAAGAATGAAAGCAATTCTATAGAGTCTTCACCTGAAAATTGGCTGTCTTGGTCCCAAATGCTTGCAGAAATTGAGAGGGGAAAGGCTGAAGGCTGGTCTGGTTGTAATTAAGTGAGAAAGAGCTGTTAAGGCTCACATCTCTCAGACAGGTAAGTCACAAGGTCATCTTATCTGCCAAGGGATGTCTCTTGCTCTGAACAGCTAAAAAAGTAAGTGGGAGATGAGAATAATGGTAGAAAGAAGGGAATATACGCCAAGAGCAGCATCTGCTTGACCCTTCCCATAGGGATCATAGACAGGCCTGTGAACTTCCTTCTAATGACAAGCCTGCCCCACTTTTTGCCTAGTATCCTTGTTCTGTGCTTCTCACCTGTGTCTCCCCAAGGAATTCATAGTATCTCTTCTAAGCTGCTTTACACACTTTCTTTCCTCATGCCTGTTGAATAAAGTCTGTCAGTCACCAGGACCATAATTTTAGTCTTCCGGGTTTTTGGACTTGTGCTGGAGCCCATCCTCAGGGAACTTCTTTCTCTCTAGAATATCTGCACTGGGCTGCTTTATATTGTTAATTGGGGGGGAGGGGTGGTTGATGGCAGGCTATTAAGTTGTTGGTTATTGTTTTCTTGTGCTGCTGCTGATTTACTACCAGTTTATCAGGTACTTAGGAGCAGTGGTAGGATTCAAGTAATTTAACAACCGGTTCTCTGCCTTAATGATTTCTTCCAACAACCAGTTTGCCAAACTGCTCAGAAAGTTAACAACTGGTTCTCCCGAAGGGGTGCAAACTGGCTGAATCCCACCACTGCTTAGGAGCCCACGGTGCAGCAGCACAAAACAACAACCAATATCAGCCATCAACACCCCAATTAACAACTAAAAGTCACACACAATCAGGCACCCCATAAATAATACACATGGAACAGTCCAATGTACATATTCTGGAGAGAAAGAAGTTTCCTGAGGATGGGCTCCAGCATGAGTCTGAAAGCTTGGAAGACTAAAACTCTAGTCCTGATGACTGACTCAGATCAGCTCCTGAAACATTATCCTGGGATGCATATATTTGCCTTCATTTGTAATAGTGTCTCCATTTGGCATTTCCTGCTTTTAATCATCACATACGGTGGCAGAAGTAGGTTTCTCACCTCTGAGGGAGATGGGAGGTTTAGAAATAGGAAATGTAAATAAATATAAATAAGTATGAATTTAAACAAAAGAATTACCACTGACCTAGTTTTTAATTTATTTTTTAGACCAAAAGTCACTGGTATCTGTGAAGTAATGTCTGTGGTGGAACACACAGCAGCAATGAGCAGAGTCTGATGAAAATGTATGCAAAAATGTGTACAAAAAATGACTTTGCTGTTAGGGAATCAGAATTTTAACGAAGGATATTAAGGCTTGTTTCATCTTAAATTGAATATATAGGAGTCGATGTTGCCTCAGAAAATATATGTTGGAGTTTTTGCTTGTATGTAGTTAATTATACTGCAGAAAGATACAGCCAAAACCTGTGTAAAATCAATGCAGCTACAGGGGAAAGGTTTTCTTTTTCTTTTTTTCTTTTTAAAATCACTTTGAATCTTTGGAAAACGGAATGAGAGGAGACCTCATGGGACACATACTTGAACAAGGAGAAGACTCATCATCTGGGCTGTTGACATCTCTAGATGTCTAGATCAGAGGCACCAGCCATGTGAACGAAACTTGCTTAGGAGCATAACTTGCTTAGGAGTTTGGGGACCCCAAAGTCATCGTCTGTACCATTATAGGAAACTGGTTGCTGGATTTAATGTGGACTGTTTCTAATCCACAAAGGAAATCTGCAATCAAATTAATTCTGTCACTCTGCCACTGCACAAACTTTGTTTAGCATATAGCACCATGATGACTCTCTATGGAGTGTGGCAGTATGTAAATAAGGTCAAGAAACAAATATGGTGATAGCTAATCATGCCAGATCAAATACTTTAAAAAAGCTTGAAAGGATGCTGAATCTTTGGAGGGAAAAAAACCCTACCAACATAGAAACTACTGCATCTTCTGGAAGATGGCAAAGTAGACTAGTACATATTCAAGCATTATCTATGAATTGAGTTTTCTTCACTAAATGTTTAAAAATATATTTATAACCTAGTTCAGTGTTTCTCAAACTTGGCAAACTTAAAATGTGTGGATTGGGTATGTGCTGGCCAGAGAGTTCTGAAGGTTAAAGTTCATATAACTTAAAGCTTCCAAGGCTGATAAATAAATAAATACATACATACATACTTACATACATACATACATACATACATACATACATAATAATTTGGAACACAACATGCCAGATATCATAGTTGTAGAGGTTTGAAGCTTACAATTTATTGATATCACAGTACCAGAAGATGCCAGAGTCAAAGAAAAAGAACTGGAAAAAAATCACGAAATATCGCGACCTGGCCATTGAAACTATGTGATTATGGATGAAACATGTAATAGTGATACCCATTGTCATCGGGGCACTTAGTACCATGTCCAAGAATTTTATAAAATACATCAAGAAATTGCAGCTTCTTGTAATAACACCAGCAGAATTACAAAAAAACTGCGCTACTCGGAACATCGTACATCTTAAGAAGGTACTTGATTGATATGTAGGACGCTGGCAGCAATCTGTATCAACCATTAGCACCAGTCAATGGTATTTGTGATGCATTTCTGAATGTTCAATTGACTGAGTTTCATGTTTAATGAACAAAAGAGAATAATAATAATAATAATATCATCACACAGTCAGCCAGAAGTTCAGACTGGGTTTGACACTTTTGTTTACCTATTGAGTCCTTACCAAGGACCTGGGATAGGCAATTGTGGATGCTTGATGGTGTTACAGAGTCCTCGTTTAATGACCCATGTGCTCCTTGTTTAATGATGCCAATTGGCACTGCTAGAACTGCTATTGCTAAGCAGCATGGTCATGGGATATCTCATTTATAAGTGTGCCATTTAGCAAAGGTAATTCTGGTTCCAATTGCCATTATAAACCAAAGACTACTGTATTGTAGAGTAAAATAATAGAATCTTGAAAGCCCACCAAAGTTTTTGCTTATTATGTCATATGCCAAACAAAATCATAGTGTGGTTATTTTAGTTTCTTTCTCATTTTCCCCTCTTTCTCAAGATGAGTATTTTATTTATTTGTTTTTGAGACCAAGCCTAAATTCTTTCATTGAACTTTAGGATGCATATTTGTAAGTGACTGTATGCTACCTTTACTCTTATAGTCTCCTGTTTGAAGTTAAAACTTCTTACATTATCAGCTTCCAAGAAGATTGATTCCAGTCAATCAGACAACTAAACAGACACAGATGTATAGCTGCTGTCAATCCAATCCCTTCTACATAAGTCATTTTAATATACTTTTGATGTTTTAAAAAGGTAAGTTATTTTGAATATGAAAAATAAAAGCCAGATAAAGGTATAAGTTACCTATCAGATTTAATTCTGACATAAGGATATCTTTTTACTTTAATCACATATAAGCATTTATTGACATTTAATTCTCCAACATTTAATTTCTCTTACATATCATTTTTAATTGACATGACATGTGTAGAGAAGATTACAAGTTCAAATATGCATTTCATTTATATGTTTGCTAAGATTAAATGCAGACAATATCTGTTTAAGTAGAACTATAAAGAATGAATAAAAGATAGAGATTTATTAAAGGAAGGAATCACAGGGCATCGTGAGTCTTTGGAATTGAATCTCAGTGCACTGATTCAAGCATACCGAAGACTTTTTAACTGCAAGAATAGATGGTCAGTTTTAGCTAATTGGTCAGGAGTGCTGAAATATCTATTAGAGCTTTTAAAATGTTTTTAAAGGAATAGGGTCATGAAGAAGATTTTATCATACCTCAAGGTCATGAAAGGGATTTTATCATACTCATGGGAAAAATTATTTCAACTAATGGAATAATAGGTATTATAGCTGGGAGGAAAGCATTAATTTCTTTATAGATAAATTATACTAGTTGTCTCCTAGATTTAATTTAGCCAGTTTTGTGTTCATGTTGCCTATAGATCAAATGGATCAAATGGAAGCTAGACAATTTGATGAAGGCCAGGATGAAGAATTTGCTGAGAATGGTGATCTATGTATACTTTACTCTTCTCAAGTCTACTTGATACTTTGAAAATCCATTTAAAGCCACTTTCTTTGGCTAATGTAATGTACCTTTAACTTAGGCACTTATTTATATGTTGGTAATATCCATTTGAGCATTAGCAAAATGATCCTCATACGTTATCTTCCACCGTTGCTAAGCAGAAATTATTAATGTCTTCCTCTATGATAAATCTGCAAACAATGAACCATTACAAACTATAACCTTGCATGAAATAACCTAAGATAAGAAAAGGGAAACACAAAGGTCAAAATGAAATTCTTGATACTCCCGCTGCCTTTTAAAGGATAGGATGAATGTTAAAAGGCAACGATGCTTTGAATAAAGCAATATTCAGATGCTTGTCTGAGGAAAGGAGGAAATATTTCTGTGCAATTTAAATACCACTGAATATTAATCACCAAGCAATTATTTTGACTATGTTGTCAGGGCAGCTTTTATCAACTTCTTGAAAAGTGATTGTTTTACCATCCAGGTCACAACCATAACCTCCTCTTCAGCAGATTCTTTAGTAATCCAAAATTAGCACAGCAGAGTTAGACAAAGGTGCTTGTCCTTTCTTTTGTGCTGTTGAATTCCTGTTTGTGAAAGTTACTTTGGATGCTATTTTTAAAATAAAAGTGGATTTGTTGTTAGAGCAAGTTGCTAGAAGTTACTGAATAGATGACTTCATCCACATTAGCATCTCATTATCAGCTTGCATCCACAAGAGCTTTCTGAATAGCATTTGGAACTCAGGAAGAAGGCTCTTTTTGCACTATTATATAGATACTGGTATAGATGTTGATTCTGATCACTTACTTTGCTCAGAATTTCATCATTAAAAAAAAAAGAATGTGAGCCACTCAACCACATGAGCAGTTATATTTTTCATTTGGGTGTGAAAAGAAATGATTGTGTAGTTAGATGTATGGTAGATTCTGTGGAAAATAAAAAAAAATATCACAATTTTTTTAAAAAAATTGATTTATATGCCGCCCTTCTCCGGAGACTCAGGGCAGCTTACAATGCACTAAGCAATAGCCTTCATACTTTTTGTATATTTATACAAAGTCAGCTTATTGCCCCCACAAACTGGGTCCTCAATTTACCTACCTTAGAAAGGATGGAAGGCTGAGTCAACCTTGAGCCTTGGTGAGATTCGAACCTGCAATAATTGCAGGCAGCTGTGTTAATAACAGGGTGCTTTAGACCACTGTACTATCCAAGGCTGTCGATGTTCTCAATTCCTCCATTAAAATTGAATTTTGAAGAACTAAGATAACTCTAGGCTAAGATAAAATCACTTCCATTTTATTACTGATTTGCAAGGCTAGTGCCAGAGACCATAGTAGGTATAAAAATGTAATAGCTATCTTACGGACAGAAAAATCAGATAAGTTCATAATATAATAATTACAATGTAATTTTGAAAGGGGTGGGGGACCAAGCAACAGCTTTTACTTAAAAGAAGTGAAGTTCAACAAATGATTGGGATAAAAGAACTGGGGCCATATTCCCTCAACCAATTGTCCTCCTGAAGCTACATCTCTCAAAAATTGTCCTCCTGAGTCCCCCCCCCAAAGTTCCTGTTAATAATGCAAAGAAAGCTTAATTGCATCTCTGTTCAAAACTTACAAAGACCAGAAACACAGAAACATACTTCCTTTCCATAAATTCACTGAATATTGGACCACATAAGGAAAAGGATGATAATAATGGTCAGAAAATGATAACTCTATCATGAAATGTACAGGGTAAAAACAAAGCTTCTCCTTTGTATTAAATAGGCATTAAATCAACACATGGATGATTGCTTCTAATATTTGAGTAGACAAAAGGGATTCAAGAAATTTCATGGTTGCTTGGCTTCTAACACAAGCAGAAACTCTTTTAGGCAATACCACTTACCTGAAACCAGCAGCACTTCTGAATACACAGACTTATTATCCTGTAAGCTTATTATTTTAATAAAGCTGGCAAAATAAAGTTGAAGGTAGAAGTCACCACCTCCTTTCGCTTTCTTTATTGTGACAGAAACAAGCCCTCTGTTCTGTTCTATTCCATCTAAAAAAGAAAAATATTAAAGCTACTGTGTAGGCGATGACTTAAGTAATGATCTTAAATTGAATCTGATTAACCTTTCCACCTTATCAGTTTTGATGCACCTATAAAATCACAAACCAAGAAAACATCGGAAGAAAAAGCATATTATTTTTTTTTCCAGGAAGACATTTTTCTCTTATTTTTCAAGAACTTCAACTTTTTCCATCACTGCACTTTCAGCTCAGGTAAAACCTGTTAATTTTTCTACCATTATAGACACCATGCATGAACCAGGATATTCACTATATGTTTGAGACTAAAACTCCCAAATTATTTCTCAAGGTAGCATTGCACATAGTATATTACAAGAGCTTCCAGAGCAGTGAGAAAGTTGGTGCAATAATTAGAAATACTATGAAGTTCATCCAATTTCTTTTGCAATCTGCTGTGGGAACAAATATCCATCTGGTTCAATTCCAAGCTGGGAGAAAGACACTGGAAACATGGAGGCTGATTGGAAAGAAGGTTTAATGATGAACAGAACCACCAAGCACATGGTTCTGGTGCAGCTGATAAAATGAAGTTGAGAGTGAGTGGTTTTTATACCTTCTTTGAGCTTTGCACTTAAGCTTCCTGTTCCTGTGCAAGGACATGTATTCTATTGGCTGTTATCAGATTCCTATGGGCTCATGTAGGGGTTATGTAGGGGTCATAGCTGCCTCTAGAGGCAAAAGAGGAAATACAAATCCTAGGCATTTGTCTGAGCTAAGTTTGGTTGAAATTTGGACTGAAATTTGGGTGATGCAATAATTCCTATTGTGGCTTAATGGCTTTGTCCTGTGTTGGATCTCGAGTGATGGCTGCTTCTAATCCTACCATTCTGCTTTTGTTTCAAAATATCTTGTCTTGGATGGATTACCAAATCTGTATTTCTAAAAGGTGGCCTCCTCAGTTTGGTTTCTGAATAGGCTGGCCCAATCTTTCTCAATGGGTACCAAAATATCAGCTGGGGGCTATTAAGAAAGACTTGGAGGCTGCTTTCTGTCTCCCAGAAAACATGTTTCTCCATTTCTCCGTTAAGGAGATATAATATTCTGCACTTTTTAAATATTCCTCATAATATTTCACTCTTCTAGGAGGGGGTGGTGGCTTCCCACACTGCTTATGAAACAGAATTCCCCAGTCAAATAAAACCCCCAAAACTGCATCTGTTCTGTGGAATAAAAGCACCATCTTAGCAATAACAAGCAAATCTACCTTATAGAAGAGACGACACCTGAAAGCATTGCTTTGATTTTTCAGGATTAGCATTCATATAGGGGCATGAAGAATCATGCACTTGTCTGCCTCTACTGACTTCAAAGCTTCACTATCTGTGATCTCTCCAAGCTGTTTCATATGGATGTTATGACCCTGCCCACAGGAACACTGCTATCCATCTTCCCAGGAGTTGAGGTAATTTCTGAAACAGCATTTCCACCTGTTGCCCAAGAGATTTATTACATGTCCCGGTTAAGGATAATGGGATTTGTAGTATAATACATCTGCAAGACAGGTCGATGATAGGGAAAAAGGAGGAGGAGGAGAAAAAGATGTTTATTTTATCCTCAACAATTCAACAATTCTAATCCAACAGTTCAACAATTCTAATTGTCCCTTAATACGCTTATCTGAAAGTCTTCTACTGGACTCTTTGTATGCAGTCATTTATTCAGTGCCCAGCTCTCTGCCAGAAATCTGGGGAGGAGGTTAATTTCACACCCTGAGATACAGTATATATACATACATACATACATACACACACTGAATTTTATCTGCTTTTTTTGTGTATTTGAGTGTCCTCTTGAGAGTTTTTCAAGCCTTTCTGCCATCCTGCTGTTCTTCAGCTCTAGGGGAAAAAAAAAGCTTGGAATTGGAAATGAGTAATAATTGTGAGATAATTCTTGTTGCTTCTCATTATTCCCCAGTTGCTGTGGTAAAATCTCACATCTTGCCTGTGGCTCAGTGAGAGTCAGATAGCACTTCATCCTTCTTCCGTGACACTCAGAGTAAAATAAAAGAGTTGCTTGCTTGTCAATCTGCAAAATTGAGCTCTTTCGCTTATTATATAATGCCATGGAATAGTTCTGGGAAAGTTCCTGATTCTAAAAGGCACACAATTATTTCCATTTAAATGTCACTCCGTGCTTTGTTTAAAATAGTCCTGAAGATGGACAAAGTCATTTTACCTTTTGATAGCACAGGTTGGGAAATAACTACAATGCTTTAAGTTGTTATCCCCAGCTCCATTAATCTCAACTAAAGGTGAGAGCCTTTAAAAGAGAAGGATGGATACTCTGCTGTTTCCAAATGTATGGTTAAAATGTGATTTGATAGAATCTAGCCTGATCCACTGTATTTAAAATGTATTCATGGGGAAGGTTCACTACACCATCTCCAAGGTGATGTATCAGAAGGCCTTGAACTCAATTTATCAGTATTGTTTTCTAACTTTTCATATAACTACGTGGCAAGGAATTTTATTATTTGAAGGCTTACTAATTACATCTACCATCCCATCAGCTCCAGCAGGAAGAGTATATTGTGGGTGCCTCTCTCTCTCTCTCTCTCTCTCTCTCTCTCTCTCTCTCTCTCTC
>WNWU01000005.1:24278214-24300680 GCA_012654045.1 Ptyas mucosa
CTCTCTCTCTCTCTCTCTCTCTCTCTCTCTCTCTCTCTCTCTCTCTCTCACACACACACACACACACACACACACACACACACACACACACACACGTCATATGACAGGAGCCAAAGCCTTGTCTGCCATGACACTCACCCTCTGGAACTTGACATCAGACTGGCCCTGCCTTGCTGGTCTTCCAGGAGAGCCTGAAGACATGGCTTAACCATCTGGCCTGGGCATCTGGAAGCAGATGGGGAGAAATCTGCAAAGGGGTTATATTGTATATGGATTGACTGTGCTCTTCTGCTGTGTGTGCTTTTATGTTTTAATTGTTATTATTGTTTTACTGTTTTTGTGGACATTTTGTTATTGTTTTGTTTCATATTTTTAAAAATATTTTTAACTTTGTTACATAAGGCCAGATTCACATATATGAGATGGGTGGCTATATAAATTGAATAAATAAATAACTTTTGGATTTCTGTAAGAATAGCCCACTGGAAAGAGAATGAAATAATTCTTCCTCACACCATCCTCATACATAGCCCTCAAAGAGAGTCAAATTATATACCCAATTCCCAAAATACTTATACCTAATCCTGCCAATAAAACACAGTAGCATCTTCCTTCCTTCCTTCCTTCCTTCCTTCCTTCCTTCCTTCCTTCCTTCCTTCCTTCCTTCCTTCCTTCCTCCCTCCCTCCCTCCCTCCCTCCCTCCCTCCCTCCCCCCTTCCTTGCCATAGCTATCTAATCATTTGTTATCTGTTAATGAAATCTCTTGCAGACTCATTTAGCAAATGGCAGGGTTCACTTAGGAAGTTCCAAAAGAGTGTTAAGGAAAGAGGAGATTTGGGTTTCCAGATTTGAAATTGTATTTTGATGCATGCTGTCTGACCTGGTTAAAAGAGTGGGTGAACCTCCAGAACAAGAGGCTACTTGATCTAGAGAGTCATGAATTAAGGTTTGGATGGCACAGTTATCTATGGTATGACAAAGTTAAAGTTAATGTTAGTTTTAATAATCACTTTGCTATACGTGCCCTACTAAGTGTTTGGAATAAATATAAACAAGGTTTTCTATGAAGTTGCCTCTTTGGAAGTTGCCCAGGAAGCTTTTTTTAAAGAAAAGAAATGGTGGCGAAGCCAGACTGGTGGACTTATGGTAAAATAATACCTTTCAACTCTGATGACCCTACTCTAAAGTCAAGGGAAGAGCTAGAATTAGATGTTACGTTTGCCATTGGTTTACATATCAACAACCGAAAGAGAGTTTTAAACTAGATTAAAAAGAGTCATGGGTTTGATTTTGTTAAAGATGAATTGGAAATCTTACTGTGTGGTAGTGATGAACATATTATTGCTAAGGTTTATAAAATGTTACTGAAAATGAATTTGGAAAGTGAAAATGTAAAACATTGTATGATTCAGCAGTCAAGGAACTTTAGATATAACGTGATGCTTGAACAATGGGAAAATATGTGGACAAAAGGTTTAAAATTCACACTAAACTATAATTTAAAAGAAAATGTTTATAGGATGATGTGTCACTGGTATTTAACACCAGATAAATTATCTAGAAGGTATAAAAGTATTTCAAATGAATTCTAGGCTTGCTCACCGAACCAGGTTACTTCGGAAGAACCACGACTCCATTTCAGTACGAAGAGGCTGAAAGTAGGTTTATTTTCACACCAAGTCGGGTGTAGTCAAGACCGAGTGTTTTATAACAAACATAAAGTCGGTGCTGGGAACCGCCATCTCCCAGCGCTTTTTAAATAACCCGCAGGGATTTAGCACCCAATCGATATTACTTCTGGGGTTCTTAGCCAGCTGCTGCAGGTCTGGTGCGTCATCTCACCGGTGAGGTGAGAGAATTCCCCGCGCAGAGCTGCCTCGCCCGGCCGCAGAGTGCTCGACTGCCTGGGTAAAAGGAATACGATCACCCCACTACCACTGTGCACAACCTCCCACCCATCTTCTCAACTCGTTGGGGTCGCCTGCAACATTAGGCAGCTTTCCCATGTCGAGCCAATGTGAGTCTCGACATGAATGTTGAAAATGTAAAAGTAAAGAAGGGGTCTTTTGTTATTTATGGTGGACATGTGATAAAGTAAAGGAATTTTGGAGTAAGATTCATATTTTAATACAGAAAATTCTTAAAACAAGGATAAAGATGAAAGCACAAAATTTTCTTTTGGGTTTAATAGAAAAAGACTTGGAAATTTATTTTGGAACTTTGATCTTATATATGTTGATGGCAGCAACATAAATGTATGCACATAAATGGAAGGACATTTTGATTCCCACCATGGACGAATGGCTAAGTTGACCATTTTGATCAAAGAAACTAATTTAACTACTTTTGTTGCTACATGGAGACCGCTTCTGGAGTTGGTGCTTGAGGTGGAAAAAAAAATGAAACTTTGATTTTGGGTTTTACTGATTAGATGATTTGTTGTTATAGAAATGGCTAGTTTATATTATTATGGAAAAGTGAAAAAGTTGAGGTTGGATGTTAATGCTTTATTCTACTGCAACAGAGGGAGTCGGAAGTCAATGCTTTTTTTCTTTTCTCCCTCCCCTCCTCACTTTTCCCCCTTCTCCTCCCCACCATAACTTACTATTTGCTTTTGTATTTTTATATTTTATTCTATAATCTAATCAAAAAAAATTTTTAAAAGGAAATTCCCAAAGATTATCACTTCTATACTCCATAGTCTGCGTCATAGGTGATTCTAATTAATTTACATTTTAAAGGGCAAATACAAAACATTACATTGCACATTCCCAAAATCTGCAAGCAATACTTTTGAAATAGAAGCTAATTTTAAATTCCTGCAAAAAAGGTAAAGTGTACCATATGGAAGAATAGATGTGAAATGGAGGATTCCCACTGAAGTAATTTGACAGTGGAAACCATAACCAGAATGGTATGTTCCTTATCACTGCATATTTATTTATTTATTCAATTTATATATCAGGATATGTTCAACTAATCCTAGACAGCTATCTCTTTTAATTTGGATCACTGAACTGAGAAGGGGATTGGACTCGTTCATTTAGATAACCCTCTTCAACTCTGTGATTGATTTATTTCAGCATCTTGAACTGATTTGAAGATTTAAGTCAAAGATTCAATTCAAAGGGGTGAAGTAAATTAAATCTCCTTCATATTAAGTCACCCTTAACGCTCTTCCTTGTCCTAAAATGTATATAATAGTACTGAAGAAAAGATGATGTGCGTTTTCACAGATGGATAATACCAGCAATAGGCAAAGAGCTGTTGGTTTGAACATTGTTTCTGACACATGAAAAAATTTGTTATGCCCTTGCATCCAACTAATTCAAGATCATAACCATCCATTTCACAGTTGCTACGTCTGTCAGACATAAGAATGCACTTCTCCCTTGAAGCAGAACCAACATCTTGTTTACATGGATTGCCGGCTGGTGTTGCATTTAATATCTGCAGTGATTTACACAAGTACTGTAGAAGGGTTATAGATAGGGAAGACAACACATGAGGTCTATTATGAGTTGGATAAGCAAAAATGTTCTTTGTTTTACTGTGAAGCAAAACAAAAGTCTTGCTTCAACTGCCAGAACCTGAATCTATGTGCCCAATTAGTTTAATTTTCTATTTTTGTTAGGTGTAAACACAGCAGTAGATCAGCTAGTTTATTTGAGAACCTGAGCTCAGTGGGGAAAGGACATCTTTAGATTTTCCACTTTGGAATAATATTGTTTGTGTTTATACATAAAAAGAACTTCTGTAAATAAGTAGATGACTTGGCTTTAATATGTTTTTTATTTTTAAACAGATTTTAATGGTTTCTAAGAAATCACAGTATTTCAGGTACTGATGCAATAATCATCTCATCTCATCCCGTCCCATCCCATCCCATCCCATCCCATCCCATCCCATCCCATCCCATCTCATCTCATCCAATTGTTGGAGAGAGAAGGATGACTCAAGCAGGAAACTAATTTGGAGTATATATGTAGAGAGCAAACCCCGCCGCCCCCGAATGTCATTGAACCTTATCTAGGCCCAGGTGCAAACTATCAGTCTTAGAAGATTGCTGTGAAATAGGCATTGAACAATAAAGTAGCTAATTTGAAATCTTTTTGGGTGGGTCCAGCATTAATCTAATCTAATCTAATCTAATCTAATCTAATCTAATCTAATCTAATCTCAGATCACTCTGATTGCTGGATGAGATTTCTGAACTCCACTTGTACCTGCACTTTTGATGTACTGGGAAGCAACACTAGTTAGCTACAACTTTGGAATTATGAAATGGACTGACTGCTCCTAAAAATGCATAATGGATTTTAGGGATATAGTAGATTTTGACAATTGCTTTGATTTCATTGTTGGAGGTCAGTAACCTAACTCAGATATGATTCATTCATGTATTTATTGAAATTGTAGCATACTCTAAATTGCTGTTATAGGAGGCAGTTAATCTAGGGTGGCAAAACCATTTAAATATATTAATAAGCTACAACCCATATTGAGCAATAAAGTTTTATCTTCTCTGGTATTGGGTGGCAGGCTCATATTTGTGTAAAGTAACCACCCAACCTGAAGTAGGTTCTCATAGACAACAAGACAAGAAAGGGCAATCATCACACAGACCCAATACAAAGATTAGAAGTCTGTTCACATGCTCTTCCTGGATTGTGATATATGCTTCATTCACCAGTGATGCCCCTCTATGTAGAACAAACAGAGATAAACTTTATGCAAAACAATTAATGGACTCATGATTGATATCAGGACTCAAAACAAGGACGAAATAACATTAGAGCTTTTTAATTTCCCCAGACACTCTGCAGGAGACCTCAAAGTAACTGTGTTGGAAAAACAGGATTTTAATAACACCCAGGTGCATATGTAGTTTCCTACATGGCAACGCTTGGCTTTAAACAAAGGAATCCTAAAGTGAAGAGCATTGTCAGCCATGCAAGTAAATAAGACCCATTTAAACTTTGTTTGGTAGCTCAAAACTGTAGTGACTAGACTACTGCAACATGCTGTGCATGGGTCTGCCTTTAAAGACAATTTGGAAGCTGCAGTTGATGCAAAATATGGTGGCCAGTTTGGGAGTTATGGAAACTCATCACTGAGGAATAATACCCGTCTTGTGGGTACTGTACAGATTGCTATTAAGTATTCAGTCCTAGGAAAAAAATTCTGCTTATTATCTATAAATCTCTCTATAATTCCCATAAAAGAATTACGGTTATGTACTATACTAGTTTGGTAATAATAATAATGTATCCCAGGTCCTTCAGGAAGGACTCAATAGGTGGATAAAAATGTCGAATCCAGACTAAACATCAGGTTGATAATAGTAATAATAATCTTAGTGTTTTTGGTTAATTGTGGAGATATTCTTGAGATGTTATAATCTTAAGAACACCAGTCTGCATGGCATCCAAATATTTAGTGTATCCAGTTATAAAAGTAATTGAGAAAATATGCTCAAATATAAAAACATCTACTGTATTTGACTTATTCTGGACTCTTGAATGGAAGTAAAATCTTATCAATAGAGTTCTTCGTTTACTTTAAAAGTTCATGCTACTTGAATAAATACAACTTGCACTGCAGTGATCTAATTTAATCTTTTTCTAACACATGAATTGTTGAAAACAACTCCTTTCACATCTATAATAAAGCTAGCTTCTTCAACAATAGGTTGGATTCTATTAAAAAACAACTTCAAAGGTGAGCAGGAGTAGTTATTTAATTATAATTTGTAGGTCTATTTCTCTCTGAGCAGTGAAAAAAGGAATTTAAAAACTGAAACAAAGCATATGGGTTCATTCCTAGCACTTCACCTTCAACAAAAGCTGATTTATACATAGGTCTATGGCTAAGCCTCCAATGTCTTGTAGAAGTGGACTAGGTTCATAATACCACTTTGAAGTATGTTTTCTAGAGTTACAAACAAAACAGCTGTTTTTATTGATTGTGTAATCGTGGCTGATTTTGAAGCAAAAACAAAATAGGATTGGACCTTGGTCGTATATGGAGAAGAAACCACAGAATGAAATAGTAGATTGGGAAAGTCTACTATTGTCCTAGAAGAAAGCAGATTACATGCATTGTTGTATTATAACATGAATCCACCAGGAGTTGAGCTCGGTTTAGGGACACTTGACTTTTACAGACAATATAGGAACAAGAAGATTGCTGTGGTTTGCAATTGACCTTTATTTGAATGTACTTAGTCTATGAGAGTAACTGACCTCAGAAAATGAATGGAAGGGCCATTCATTTTTAGGGCTTACTTTGACCTGATGCCTACTGAAAATATATTTTATTTATGTATTGCATTTATATCCTGGCAGAATCCAAATTAACTCTTAGTGATATACATAATATAGAAAAATGTAAAACATCAGCAATAAACGTTCAAACAAAGTTTAGAAACAATTAAAGAAATCTCTCCCCCTCCAATAAATTAGTAAGATTTTCTTTTAAATGGTGAAGTGTAGCTAGAACGCTTTAAAAAACAACACTGGGAGACTATTTCCGAGAATCCTTTCTGCCACTGAAAAACAGCACTTCTGAGCCTCAGCTCTATTTATTTCCCAAAAGTGAGAAACTAAGAGTTGTTGCTCCTGAAATATCCCTACAGGCTAGACCAGGTGGGTCAAACTCACATCGTCACAGTGTCATTACGTGGTGTATCGTGACTTCCACCCCTTCGCTAAACTGGGTGTGGGTGTGGCCAGCATGTGATGCATCCAGCCCATGGGCTGCGAGTTTGTTACCCCTGGGATAGACTGATTTAAATTCTCCAGCAGGAATCTTGCCAAGCCATAAACAGGCTTTACAGGACAAAAACAAAACTTTAACTTGGCAATTTAGGACAAGGAATCCCCAACTCCTGGACCACAGCCCACTACTGAACCATGGCCCATTTAGAACTGGCCATGCAAGTGGCAGGCGAGTGTGTGCGTGCAGTTCCACTTGTGCAAGTGGCATGCACATGCATGGGCATGAATCGCCATTTGTGAGAGCAGCAGGTGCATGTGCCCACCCAGAGGTGGGTTCTACTTATCTTTACTACCGGTTCGCAGATCACAGATGATGACATCTGGGCGGTGGGTGGAGCCTCCCGCCGATTTTACTACCGGTTCTTGTGAACCAGTCTGAACTGGGGGCAACCCACCACTGTGCCCGCCTCTTTCACAAATGGAGCTTCACGCTCTCATGCACACGTCTGCCATTTACCATCTCTTCTCCTCCCCCACATCCGGTCTGCCAATCCAAAAAGGTGGGTAACACTGATTTAGGGGATCAAAGTGATTTCCATTACACATACTCAGCTGTTTTCCATTTGCTAATCCATAGCTGAAGCTGTTAGGCAATTCCATCTTCGACCTACAGAAGTGAGAGTTAGTTGGTTAGTAAGTACCCGCAGCATTGTGTTTGGGGATAAGGATGCTGAACAAAAGCCAAGGATGCTCTTATGAAGCTTCTGCTTTGAGGTGGCAGAAACTAACAGAACTGCCACCACAATTGATGGTAGGGATCACCCACAAGTAGACTTACTGCAAAGTCTACTGTTTTACTGTATAATGAGGAATAGACCTAGGTGGGCAGATTTAACATTTAGAAATGTAACAGTTTGGTGATACGAAATTTTGGAGATAAATTTGTTAAAACATACATATGAGTGCAAGAATGTTACTGGGACTTCCTGACCTGCTCAGTGCTGGGACATAGCTATCTAAACCTTCGTACTGCTGATAGCTTGTAAAGATCACTTATGTCTATTTTATTACACTCTCAGGAGCAGTAAGCTTTTAAAATTGCTAGCTGAGTTGGTGACATTGAGACAATGGTAAGTTTTATGTTAGTTCTCAGCTTTATTCCGTCTTTGGCAATAAGGGAAAGTTAGTTTCCCTTTCTTGCTTTTTTTTTTTTACTGCTGTTAGGAGGGATAATAATGTCACAGTTCAAATGTCTAAACACTGATATGATCCACATTTATTCAGGGCAATTCATGTACATGTCAAGTGTGCCATTGGAAACAGTAGTGAGAGATGAAGGCCAGAAGAGAAATCTGAAGTCTTCTTTGGACTTGAAATAACATAGCACTTCTCTTCTCTGGGTGCTTGTGAATGATAGAGGGAGACATCAATCAACTTTTATTAGAGCTAGCTAATCAATCAGCAGGGATGCTCTTTAATTTAATTTTATGATTTATATATTCTATCTTTTCCCAAAGGGTTTGTTTAAATACACACTTCTGTGTAAGAGTGAGGACCTCCTTATAAAAGGAATCCTGTTTCTCTCTTTCTCTTTCTCTCTCTCCCTCTCTCTTCCTCCTCTTCTCCCGCTCCCTCTCCCCTCTCTCTCCCTTTATTTCAATTGTGATTTTTGTAATTCCACTCTTTCAATAGCTCCTGACTATGAATGTTTTCCTTGTTTTATACATGTATGTATATCCAGTGGTGGGATTCAAGTAATTTAACAACCAGTTCTCTGCCCTAATGATTTCTTCCAACAACCAGTTTGCCAAACTGCTCAGAAAGTTAACAACCGGTTCTCCCGAAGTCATGCGAACTGGCTGAATTCCACCAGTGCATATATCCTTTTTTTTTTAAAATGCAGAAGAGGTTCGACTGATGCTTAACTCTGGGTCTGGTGCAAAATCATTTGGCTTTGTACTGAGATAACAGATTAATTGGCCTTTTGAATTTGACTGGCTTCAACACTGGATAGTAATGTTATGGGTCCAATTCATTTGGATTTTGAGTAGAAAAGGACAAACAGTTCAAATGTTTATATGCAGAAAACTAAAAATTCAGTGATTGGAACTTTCCCCCCAATTTTGCTTGATTTAAAATAGGTTTTAACCTGAACTTGAAGCTATTGAACTCAATTTCAGAATAGACTTTTAAGTTAGGTTTTACTAAACACATGCAATTATATTTAGGGAAAGGAAGAGAAATGCTTAATTTTAAGTTACTAATGCATTTCAGTGCTCCATTTCCTTATCAGTAATGGCTCCTTTCTGCAAAGAAACATAATTTTTGGAAAACCCCTTTGCAAGGAAAAAAAAAAGAGAGAAAGAGAAAGAGATAGAGATAGTTAGAGGGAAAGAGGGGGAGAATTGTGTGTTAAGGCCTGAATTGTTTACTAATAGTAGGCTTTGAATATTCCAAGGAAGAAATCTTCCAATTGCCTTTATTTTGATACATAAACTAGATAAACTATTTAGAATCAATAGTTGATTTAGTAGTTACGCTATCAATATCTTATTTACTTCTTGTCAACCAAATCACATGAAACTATAGAAATCAATGACGGCCAGGAGCATAAGTGAACTGGAGCTTATTCCTCAGGTAATGAAGCTACTGATACCCAGGTTTCAATAGAGGGAATTCAAATTGTTCTGAAACAGAGTGGCTATCAATTGCTTATGGAACATGCTTATACTTTCAGGAATTTCTGTATCCATCACCATTCAAAACTTTCAATTGCCCAGATTGTCTTCTGCCAGCTCTGAGTGCCACATCAGCTGGACAAGGATAGTTTGGCTACAGTTTTTGATGTCCTAGAAACCTTCCATTAAACAATAATACACCACAAATGGGGTTATGCTTATTGCACTATAAAAGGGTTCCCCTCTTGAATATATTCTAAAATGCCCACCTGGAAAAACTAAAACTGCTGATATTTTCATAGGGTTGATATATGAAAATGAAAAGAACTTGCTAGTATCAAAAATATTTGGCTAGCAGTTTGTCATTGACAAGGCTTGTCTACTACCATCTTGTTTAACATCATCAACCAAGTTATTTTCTTTCATTAGGCTAATCTGCCTAAAATGAAGAGGAGGCATCTAATACACATAGTCTTCAACTTATAACCACTTAATGACCATTCAAAGTTACAACAGGATTGAAAAAAATGACTGTTTTTCACACTTACAATGTTGCAGCATCCCCATGATCATGTGATCAAAATTTGAACACTTGGCAATTGGCTCATTTTTATGACAGCTGCAATGTCCCAGGGTTATGTGATCACCTTTTGCAACCCTCTGACAAGCCAAGTCAACGGGGAAGTCAGATTCACTTTACAACCATGTTACTAACTTAACATGGTTAGTTAAGCTAACATACTGGCTTAATTATGAGCCACGGTGGTGCAGTGGATACAATGCAGCACTGCAGTCTACTTCTGCTGACCTCCGGCTGCCTGCAATTTGGCAGTTCGAATCTCACCAGGCTGAAGGTTGACTCTGCCTTTCATTCTTCCAAGATTGGTAAAATGAGGACCCAGATTATTGGGGCAATACGCTGACTCTGTAAACAGCTTAGAGAGGGCTGTAAAGCACTGTGAAGCAGTATATAAGTCTAAGTGCTATTGCTATTAACAACTGCAGCGTGGCAAGAAAGGTCTTAAAATGGGACAACTCGCTTAACAACTGTCTCACTCAGCAGCAAAAATGTTGGGCTCAATTGTGGTTGTAAGTCAAGGACTACCTGTATTCATTTTTGGTTCTGCATCACTGTTTACTGAACTTCATCCTAAAGAAATGTTTGGTGCCAGTTCTGCTTTTTTAGGGGTACCAGTCAAAACTCTTTTTAATTCTCTTAGCCATTTTTTTTATTTCAAATGTTTGTTGATGATAGTGTTAGCTACTATTGTTGTTTTACTGTGTGCATTTATTGCAGTGAGGATAACAAATGAAGCATGGAGAGGTTTGCACAGGCTTGTCAACACAGGTTAGACTGAAAAAACAGTGACTTGATCAGAATTATCTAATGATCTTTGTGCCTTAATGTTGTTTAAAAGAATTTAGGAGATTATAAAATGAGGCAATGCTCTAATGTCATCTAAACATGGGGCTTAGCTATCTGGATGGTACTGCATGCCCTCTATTTTTGGTTGTGGAATATTGCTATTTTATTTGGCTGCTATTAATAATTTAGGTGAATTCTACTGAAAAAAAAAACAACAACAAAAAAACAAAAAAAGTTTTGTGTGCAAAAATACCCAGGAGTGACCTAATTGTTCTTATTTTGGCAGAGGAGTTTCCAGCCCAATATATTTAACTTTATAAGTTGTCTGCATTTGATCTTTATTGGACAAACAGCTGAAGATCTTTGTGGTTTCCATCATGCTCACCTTTTTGGGTTCCACCCTACCTTTTACTGTTCTAATCAAGATAAATTTTTATTAAGTTGGTCCTCACAATGCTATTTCTGTGGCATTTGAATTATTGCTAAACTAAGCCATACTCTGGAAATCCCTCTTATCTTTGTCCATTTCCTTTCAACATATTTTTGTGGGTGTTTTTATTCTGCTGCTTTGCTGGAATTTGAGTGATAATAGCTTTCATTAATGCAGCTTGTAAGCTAGCTTTAGGAACTTTCAGGTAGTTGCACTCTCTCCCTCCCTCCCTCCCTCCCTCTCTCCTTCCCTTCCTCCCTCCCTCCTCCCTTCCTTCTTTTTGCATCAAGATTCCACAATAAGTCTCTTTAAACTCTTAAAAAGCATGCCACTTGAATTAGAAAAATGGTAAGCTCTCATAACTTATTCTTGGGACTGTGAAGCATTTATGTTCTCTTGCTAGAGAGAACACAGAAAAATTGTTTTACGATAAAAGTTAAGGGTAGATAAAAAATAAAAAGAGATTTGGGTCTTCTGATAGATGAAAAGAATAGCGGAATCTGATAGTCCTCGAATATGGGTCCAGGTGTAGTTTGGGAATGGGCAGGAACCAAAACCATTTCTTTGATTGCTATTGAGGTGAGTTGGTTAAAAACCACTGCAGTGAACAATCCTATTGCAACAGTGACATCCTTTATAAAAGGTTTTGGCAACAAATGTGAACAAGTTGTTGTTAAATACATGGAGAAGGAGGGAGACAGAATAAGGTAAATATAAATTTAATTTGTTATATTTTATTATAAAGTGCAGGTTGGCAGTTATAATAAAATATAATGGCTTTAGTAATTATACATTAATGCAGGGATTTTTTTCCCAGATCCAGAAATATCAAAGTAAAACAAGAAAGTTACTGTACTGATATGGATGATATAAGATGTACCATCTTATTATTTCTCATTGGTAACGATAGTTCTTGTCAAAGAGCTATTGTTTTTCAAATCCATGTCACTACGCCTAAATTTTTTTTTAAAAAAAAACGGACTTAACTTAAGCTGTGTGAAACATCAGTGACCATAACCCTGGATATGGGATATCCAAATATTGCGTGAGATGTTCCAATCTTTGAATATGATCTTGCAAATTCTGAGTTATCAAAAGATTTCATGATCCCCTGAAATTTCAGTCATTTCTATTGCATTAATTTGAGAGGCTGCGGAAGCCGTTTTGAGGTAACCATTCCAAACCTTTTTTAAAAAATAACTCTGCATTCTCTCTTACTCTTCTTATCTTAATTGTTGCTTCTTCTCTTTTGTGTTTTTAGTCTACAAAGCATCACTTTGTTCACACTTCCCCCTTAGTGTACAGTAGCTACGCTTCAGTGACTCTCTGTGGCATAACTCCTCTCCCCTTCTCTTCTCTTTCCCTTCTCTTTCAAGTAGTTCTCAATTTTCGTTCCTTACATTCATTTTCTATTCATTCCATTCTATCCTTTGGAGAGATTAATAGCCCCCCCCGGCTCATATTTTGCTTTTTTTTTTTTACACTCACTCTATTTTCATTCTAATGTCTTTCATTTCTTTCCTTTTTGATCATGTCTTTATTTTCCTAAAATCCATTCTGAAAATAACAGTCTGTCCCATAATCTGAACTTTTTATTATTCTGGCACCTTTGATTAATTCCTTGCATCTTACATCACAAGCAGACTTTTCAGGTTTCATTTTATTCCTTTGCCATGTATATAGAGGAGTAGCTTACCCCATCTATTGAAAGCAAACATACCTTTCTCCAAGCAGATCCTCATCAAAAGTCACCATTCTCATTAATTCGTGAGTGTCCAGAGAGCAATTTTTGTCATTTCATTTCATTTTCACTAATCCTTTCATGTCCTTTAACAGACATGATATTTTCACATGGGACTTTTTAGAGGAGTGTAGTATCCCATCTTCTGGCTAACACATTATATTAAAGGGTATAAGCTTTTGTGAACTGCAGCTCATTTCATCAGATGTACAGAGTGGCTAGACTAATGTAGGATTTAAATTGAGGTGAGACCGAGTTTGGGGGAGGGGGGCAAAAGGGAGGGGAAGACAGGTTGTTTATACAGATGCAGGTTATACGGGAGACAGATTACAAGTACCTTATCAACCAACAATGGTAATGTGTTAAAAATTCATTTTGTTTGTTGAGATTGCCTGGAACCCTTTGATGTATGTAAATTCAGCAATCTCTCACTGAATGGTACTGTTAAAGGCCTGTTTTTCCAAAATAATCACTTTGAGGTCTGCCATAGAGTATCACATATTGTACATCAAAGGAAAAGTGGTTCATGCTGCTGTCTACTTCTGTCAACAGGACTTTGGAAAAGCAGCTGTAGTGGGAAATAATGCTGAAATTATCTCTCTCTCTCTCTCTTTTTTTTTTTTAAAAAAAATTGATTTATATGCCGCCCTTCTCCGGAGACTCAATGCGGCTTACAATGTGTTAAGCAATAGCCTTCATACTTTTGTATATTTTATACAAAGTCAGCTTATTGCCCCCACAAACTGGGTCCTCATTTTACCTACCTTAGAAAGGATGGAAGGCTGAGTCAACCTTGAGCCTGGTGGGATTTGAACTTGCAGTAATTGCAGGCAGCTGATGTTAATAACAGTTAATAACACTGCTTTAGTCTGCTGAGCCACCAGAGCTCAGCATATCTTGAGGATATGAAGAAACTATAGTTGTAACACTATATCAACTGTCATGTGTTGTTTTTTTAAATAGCATCATATTGAATCAAATTTTATTAAAATTATAGCCCAGAATGCAGGGAAGACACTGATGAATGTGCAGAAGCAAAAATATATTTATAATAAAATATAACAAACAGTATACATTTACATTTCTTTATTCTCACTTCAAACATTTGAGCCAGTTCCACTTCAAACATTTGAGCCAGTTCAGCTGACTCAATTTCATGTAATTCACATGGGCCAAACCTCTAGGAAGCAGATATAATCAAATTTGCCTTCTAAAAGATAGGGCATTAAATCAGTCTCTGCAAAATGCTCATAATTATTTAGGGTGCATAAGAGGAAAAACTAGTGAATTAGGTCTTGGAACTCTGGGAGAAGTTGGTATTTCTTTAAAGTTTGTCTTAAGTCATTCTTAAGTTTATGATTTATATCCTAGATCCTTGAGTTCATGATCTCTTTAGCTTTATTTATTGGTAGAGATAATAAATATTTTGGTGAAAAGCCATAATAATATAATTTACTTGAGATACACTTCTATCGTATTGATCTAAAGTTGTCAGGGAATATTAGGAGAAGCAATCCAGTTTGTGCCAAACTTAGCCTTAGCTGGACTGTTAAAATCACTCATCAGATTTTGGCTTCGATTTTTAGGCAACCCAGTTTCTATTATTAATACTACATTGGAAAAACATCTGGGGATTGAATCAATAATATCACTACCCAGTCCAAATTGTGACATGACTTAGAAGGCTGACAAAATGCATCAGATGTGCAAATGCATTATGCAACAAAACAAAAGGAAACCAGTGTTGAAAAAGAGAATGATTCTAGGGTTCTGGGGAAACAAAGTTGGATCCCCTGATCCCTTGCCTTTCTCCTGACCAATAGACTTTGACCTAATAATAATAACAACCTCTCTGTGATCCCTATCTAGGCAGACAAACATGTCAGCCCCTTCTCAGAAAAGTTTCAAATTAGCTTGTTACAGAGATCTGAAATGGAAAGCCAAAGGGACTAGCTTAGACATTGTAAAGGAATATGCTGACAGAGATGACAGATAATTAAGAAGTTGAGACTGATATTCCCCGTAGAATGAGTGCACTGCTTTCAAGTCATAAATCTTGTAATACATAAGCTAATGGCCTATCGTTCAGAAGTGTGTTGAACAAACAAAATCCCAATGTCCGCCTTCATACTGATGTTCACATGTGATGTTCACATCTCTAGATATATAACTATATATCTTAAGAATATCTTCTACTGCATTGCTCCCAGCGACCGGTAAGATCCCACAGAGTTGGTCTCCTCTGGGTCTCATCAGCTAAACAGTGCCGGCTGGTGGGCCCACGGGGGAGGGCCTTCTCTGTGGCCGCCCCAGCTCTCTGGAACCAGTTACCTCCTGAGATTCGGACCATCCCCACCCTATTGGCCTTCCAAAAAGCGGTGAAGACCTGGCTTTTCTGGCAGGCCTGGGGCTGTTGATCTCACTGTTGCGATCTGGCGAGATCCAGCAATGAATGCTGTGAATAGGTTTTAATTGTTTTTAATGTTTTAATTTTTAATGTTTTTATATATGGTTTTTAAATGCATTGTAAGTCACCTTGAGTCTTCGGAGAAAGACGGCATACAAGTTGAACAAACAAACAAACAAACAAACAAAAGACCACCATGACATTAATATTGATTGTATGTTGGCTAAACGGAGTGACTCCTTCCATATAGTCTAGGAAGCATTCAAAAAATGTCTTTCCTATTTGGGAAGGTCATCCAGAATCTCAGTGCTGGCATTACACTGAACCAGCTCTGCTGTTCCTTACAGTCTAATGCCAAGAGAGCATCTCTGAACATTGCCTAACCTGTAAAATGGATATAATGAGAGAAAACATGTTGAGATTAAGTCCAGAGAAGAGAAAGGGCTTCTGGTAAACAAATTTTTGATACTGAATGAAGCTTATTCAGGTTGGAGTTGTATTCCCTTAAGAGGAGCAAGTTGAGAGCCTACAAGTATTCTTTGCTCCCTGCCTATCAATTTGTACATGACTCTCTAAGGATCACATTTCCATATAGCAGCTAGTGCACCAGCTTTAAACCTTTTGAGTCACTTGGATGTAGTGATAATAATCCACACCTTGTTTTGAGCCAAACTATTTAATGGGTTTTTATATTGTTTTTTAAAATTTTGTAGTTTGTGTGTTTTATCTTTTTGGCTGTTCACCGCCCTGAGTCCTCCGGGAGTAGGGCGGTATATAAATCTAATAAAATAAAATAAAAATAAATAAAATAAACACCTTAACCCAATTGAATTACTGTTATAGGCCATGCATGGGGTTGGCCTCAATGGAGCATCTAGGCTACTGATTGGTGCAAGAAATGAAAAGCATGTGATTCTTCTACTGAAGATACGCATTGGCTATAACTGCCAAATGGGTACAATTCAAGGTATTGGCTCTGACTTTTAAAACTCCAAGCTATTTAGGATATTGCTATCCGGCAGATTATCTGCCCTTCTGTGAATTGCCCAGCTACTCAGATTAGTAGGAGATGCTCTTCTAAAGGTATGCTGGCTGCCAGAGGCTCCTATCTGGTATATGAAAGGGCCTTCTCTTATGTGGCTGCCAAGCTAGTAGAATGTGCCTCTCAAGGAAATTTACTTGGCTTCCATTTGCCCAGTATTTTGGAAGTTGATAAAAACAGATCTCTTTCATCAAGCTTGTAATTGTTCATTTATTTCAATTTAATTTAGTTCATTTCATTGTTTGATTTGTATTTAGATATTAATTGCTTTAATGCTATTCTAGTTTATATTTTATAGTGCGTTCTTTATGGCTGTAAACTGCATTGACTGTCAAACAGATTAAAAGATGCATATAAACCCAATTGGAAAATTAAAGTAGTAAAAAAAGAGAGATTGTTATGCAGACTGTCTCAGATAATTCCATGAAAATGGTAATTAAGCAACGTCCCAAAAGCAACTTGTTTTCCTTCATTGGAATTCATTACAACCCTTTAAAACAAAAACAAAAACAAAAACAAAAAACAAAACAAAACAAACCCCCAAAGTAATGTACTTTAGAAAATGTAGTTGTCGTAAATTGCCATGTAGAAGTTGCTGAATCTCGACCTGCTTATGATTTCCCTCAAGTGCGCTCAAAAACTAAAGAGATGAACCTAATCAAATGCATTGATTATCCAATCCCAATCAGAGGTGGTATTCAGCAGGTTCTGACCAGTTCTGGAGAACCGGTAGCGGAAATTTTGAGTAGTTTGAAGAACCGGTAAATACCATCTCTGACTGGCCCCGCCCCCATCTATTCTCTGCCTCCAAAGTCCCAGCTGATTGGGAGGAAATGGTGATTTTGCAGTAAGCTTCCCCTGGAGTGGGGAGAGAATGGAGATTTTACAGTATCCTTCCCCTACCATGCCCACCAAGCCATGTCCACCAAGTTATGCCATGCCCACCAAGCCATGCTCACAGAACCGGTAGTAAAAAAATTCGAATCCCACCACTGATCCCAATGGATTGTTTCATCCTTCTTTAACAAACATCCTTGAAGGGAAGTGTTCATTATCAAAGTTACACTCAAAAGGATTTTGACTTTCAGTGTCATAAAATAATTAGCAGAAAGCTTCTTGTTTACATGCCAGATTTCACCGCATTTTGTTGCCACATTAAGTTTTAAAAGAATTAAAAAGGGATGGGGTGCTTTTTTTTTTTTTAAAAGAAGAGTCTCAGACAGTGAAATGGCTTTGCTTGCCCTTGGGGTTCCTTGGAGGAAAGATGAACAAGAAGTTAATGCCAGTTCAGGTGATTTTATCATGCTCACTCATGTGGCAATTGGAAGAATATAATTCAGTGTGAATTATAATTTTCTTTTGTTCCCTTGTTTTTTGCTGTACTTGTCCACCAACTAAAATAATAGTATCTTTTTATTTACTAAATATATATACCACCTGATTCCCAATGACCACAGGAGGTTTACAAGTTATTAAAATCAAGGAAAAATATTACCATGTTTATTGAATATGCCTAGAGCTGGTGAACATATGTAGAAGTTGGGGGTTAGTTTCTATGACTGCTTGGAATAGAATTGGAACAGAACTCAAAGGATATTTAATTCAATCTCTTGCTGAAGGAAGATGCTACTACAATTTCTCCAACTGGGAGGGCATATAGTGTGATATAACCAGCTATGTCTCTTACTCTGCCAGTCAGCTTTTGCTACCGAGGGTTTTTTCTTGTTTAAGGGAAAATATTTATTTATTTAAAACATTCGTTATCTCTTGTAATTTGAACTCACTCATTCAGGTTATCTTCAATACACAGTATTGTGGCTTTAATATATTACCATGTGATGAGATGGATGGCAAACAAATTTAATTACGGGGTGTGTGTGTGTGTGTGTGTGTGTGTGTGTGTATCTTTTTCATAGGTTTTATGTGTATTTTTCTTTAGCCAGGTTCTACCTACGTAAGCCAAGATTTTATGCAAAAAAGAAAGAAAAACACATATTGTACCTTTACAGGGAGGATACATGAGATGAAGGTGTGGCTAACTGATGACGCCTTATAAGGCAGAAATAAATCTATCTTAGTCTCCCAATGGGCAGCAAAGAGTTTGCTGGTTGCTAGAAGAAAAAAAAAGCCTCAAAACTAGTGAATGAGATTTCACTGAACTAGGGCTGCATAAAATCTTGGCTTACGTAGGTAGAACCTGGCTAAAGAAACACACACACACACACACACACACACACACACACACAAAATCTGTTGCACAATTTTGTATAACTTGATTTCCAGGACCTTCATGGCTTTAGACATACACAGAATTACTGGAAAGCATCAATAAATCTCTTTTATTCATTTTAACCAATCTGAAGTATTTATGTGACAGGTTTCTGTCAGCCAAGGAAAACTGGCATTTTGCTGTACAAAATATGTATGTTTGTTAATAAGCATTTACAAAAACAAAACAAAACAG
Source organism: Ptyas mucosa (assembly GCA_012654045.1). Taxonomy (NCBI): domain Eukaryota; kingdom Metazoa; phylum Chordata; class Lepidosauria; order Squamata; family Colubridae; genus Ptyas; species Ptyas mucosa. The sequence continues at coordinate 24,297,062 of WNWU01000005.1, forward strand.
GTGCATTGGTTCTTTAGGTAAAACCAGCTCTAATTTCATTTTCCTTTCTTGTTCTTCTTTTAAATTTAAAATTATTTCAACTCCTGCAGCCAAAATTTTCCCTTGTGTTTAAAGAGAATGCTTTTTAATCAAAGGGGTTGTTAATCATGAAAAATAACAGGGCATAAAGGATTATAATTAAAAGATCCAAAACAATAGACAGTGTTCTTGCCTATTCCAGACACAAAAGAAACCAAAAAATGAAAGCTTTCTACATTTTAAACAGGCACCGCATTGAATAGTCTGCTACCACTTTTATCCATCTCAGAGGATAAGCATTTGGAATCAGCGAATCTTCAAAGTAAACTGACATTTGATTAGACTGTTAAAAATTAGGCGCCTCCTTTTAAAGTAGTAGTTCAAATAATGTCAGCCACAATAAATATAACACACAATCTCTCTTATAATTGGAGACAATGAAATCAGCTAGCCTGGGTTGACTGAAATCAGCAAGAAACATAGACTGGAGTCTATGTCAAAGTCAAACTGGTTTTGTGGAAGACTTATTTGCTTACCCCACATAATCCTGGTTCAGAGCAAAGGGAGGTAATCAAAACAATTTGATTATAATTATAGGTATATTGTTGACCCTACTGTTCTGTTTGTTAATTTTACCTCTGTGAAAAAGATAGAAATTACATGGAAGAACACACTAGGGGGCAGCATCTGGCCAGATTTGGCTGAACTAGAGTACTAAGTAGGGTCAAACCTGAGTTGGATTTGGAAGAGAGCCCAAAGATACAAGAAGTTTTTTTTAAAAAAAAACACACCTTGGCAAAATATTTCCACAGAATGCTAAGAAAACTAAATGAATAATGTCCAATTAAGTTACTCAAAAGAGTTTTTATTTTTCACTGCAGAAGAGGGATGTTAACTTTGTACAAGGCATGGAAGTGGCAAAGAGAATAAGGGGAAAAAAGAACTAGAAGTGCTTTGTGCAATTTGCCCCGATGTCTTTTATCTTTTTAGTCAGAAATAATGAGGCAAGTGATCCCATAGCATAGTAGAACCTACAGTGTTGATAGAGAAAAGTTTATCTTTTTGCATTCAGTGTAGCCTCAATCCAGGTTAATGGTGTATAAAGCTTGAGCCGATTGTAAAACTAACAGATTAATAGCATATAAATTGAACCAATAAATAAATACAATAAATAAAGATTAATCAATTACTTAATATTACTTAATATTTTAAATTTATTAATCACATTTTTTTATCCCATTGCAATAATGGACAGACTTTCAGCAGCTCACACATGTAATAGAATGATATACTGTATAATATTAAAAATCAAAATTACAAAAACCTATTAAGCTGCTCAGCATCTGGTGTCAAGCTCCAAGTGCTCTCCAGAAAGCTCCATGTTCAGTTGTTTTTAGAAAGGAGCTGGTTGAGCCAATCGAACTTTCATCAGGAGGCTCTTTCAGAGGGATAGGCCAGCCTGATGACTGTAACAACATCTCTGCACCTTGGCTCATCTGGGCCTTCCAAAAATCAAGGACATTTATTTTCCCAGCAGAATAAAAGTGAAGAGATAAATCCCTGCAGGTAACCTGGCACTCAGCCATAAAATGCTTTATAGATTAAAATTGGCACTTCCCAGCACTTCCCCTGGAAGCTAAAGAGACCCCCAGTGCAGGGTTGGCAAAACAGGCTACTAGCAAGTATTTGTGAACACTGGACCGCCAGCCTTTCCACCCAATGAAGCTTCCAATTTCCAGTTTCATGAAGGGCATGTTGCAATAATCTAGGGCAGGGGTGTCAAATGGGAGGCCTGCGGGCCGGATGCGTCACATGTGGGCCACACCCACCCCAGCTCCGCGAAGGGGAAAAACGTAGTGAAACATCACATGAAGGCAACGTGACATGGCGAGTTTGACACCCGTGATTTAGGGCAGGGGTGGGGAACAATGGCTGGCTGAGGAATTCTGGGAATTGAAATCCACAAGTCATAAAAAGGGCCATCATCCCCCATCTCTGATCGAGGGGAATGTAGTGAAGATGGATTGTTTTTGACCTTTACAGAGTTTCTTTGCTTTCTTGGTCTTTCAGCTGTTCTGCTTTGTGATCCACAGGGCCTGTATATTTATTTATTTATTTATTTATTAGTCCAATTTATATGCTGCCCTTCTCCATAGACTCAGGGCAGCTTACAATGCATTATTGCAATAGCCTGCATACTTTTATGTATACGCCTGCTTATTAGGGCTTTCGGCCCACCCTAAGCAGTGTTGTTCTATACGAAGCTGGCTTATTGCCCCCACAATCTGGGTCCTCAATTTACCTACCTCGAAAGGATGGAAGGCTGAGTTAACCTTGAGCCTGGTGAGATTTGAACTCGCACTAATTGCAGGCAGCTGGCTGCTAAGTGCTGGCACTTAACAATACTTAGTCCGCTGCACCACTGAGGCTCCTATATATGGTCTTCTGCCTCCTTTTTAATGGGACAGAATATTGCAGGTAGATAATGAGGTATGCTACAAATGGTCTTGAGTCCCGGCCTGGACTGATGGGGTTTTATATGGGTTTTTAACTTTTATCTGGTTTAATTAGGTATTTTAACTTTGTACTGTGGTTATTGTGGATTTTATTGTTGTGAGCTGCCCTGAGTCCATTGGAGATAGGGCGGCATATGAGTTAAATAAAATAAAATAAAATAAAATAAATAAATAAATAAATTATACCAAAGCTTACTAGCTGCAAAGATGGAGAAATAGTAGTTTGCCAGAATGTTCATCAGGAACTCATTTTTGTGTGTGTGATACATTAAAAAAAATACAGTACTCTTTTGGGTAATAATCAAACATGGAGAGAAATGAGCTGTCATTAACCTGGTTGTTCATTCGTCCAGTTAACATTAATCCTAAAAATAGCATTATAGAACAAACACATTCCTATATCTTTAACTAAACAGATGTTATATAACCAGTGTTGATGATACAGCTCTGTGTACTATTGTTAATATATTAATGTATTTAAAAACTCTAAATCCTCTATGCATTTCATGATTCAATATATTCAGAAGTAATGGGCCCATCAATTTTAAAGGAAATATCCCTGATTTTTACCTATGCAAACCTTCAGGCTTGAAAAATCAACAGTGATATTCAAATAGGTTTATTTTAATTGTCTTCTAAAGCAATGTTAGACTCAGTCATAACATCACAGCATTGGAAGTTGTAATAATTCAGACTAAAGCATCCCTTATTCATGGTTATGTAATTGTTGTTTGAATATATTCAATGAAGGAAGGGCAGCCTATCACTTTGCTGAGAAAATGACTTCCAGGGAAAGCTGTTCTTAGTGCTGGTTTGTTTTTGATATTGGTGTTGCTTCTGGTGTTAAATTACAGGTCTTTCTGTAACTTAAATCAAATATTCCATACATATATTCTGGACCAATGAAGAAAAATTCTTGAATTTCATCCGTATGAAGTCATTTCAGGTATCTAAAGGGTGCAATGATACTGCTACCTTACGGTTCTCTCCCTAAGGCTACACCTTCCTTCCTTCCTTCCTTCCCCCCCCCCCTCTCTCCCTTTCCTTTCCTTTCCTTTCCTTTCCTTTCCTTTCCTTTCCTTTCC
>WNWU01000005.1:24300690-24330922 GCA_012654045.1 Ptyas mucosa
TTTCCTTTCCTTTCCTTTCCTTTCCTTTCCTTTCCTTTCCTTTCCTTCTTTTATTTAGTTTGTCAAATATGTATAAGATAACAGATATAAATATAAACATGATTATGAATACAGGAAATGGATACGAATAAATGGGGACAATAGGACAGGCACGGTAGGCATGTTGGTGCGCTTATGCAGGCCCCTTACAGGCCTCTTAGGAATGGGGTGAGGTCAACAGTAGACAATCTAAGGTTAAAGTTATGGGGTTTGGGGGATGTAACCACAGAGTCAGGTAGTGCATTCCAGGCATTGACCACTCTGTTGCTGAAGTCGTATTTTCTGCAATCAAGTTTGGAGCAGTTTACCTTGAGTTTGTATCTATTGTGTGCTCGTGTATTATTGCGGTTGAAGCTGAAGTAGTCATTGACAGGTAGGATGTTGTAGCAGATAATTTTGTATACTACGCTTACCTTCCCAACTGATACAATCTATCTCTATAAACTGTAATGTTGACTCCTCTCATTGCTATTCTCTGAAAATCTGCCAGTTTGACTGCATTATCCTTATGGTATAATATGATACTCAAGAAATGTAAGGAATAAAATCTTTCCTTTGAGCTATCTTTCCTTTGATTTTCAACTATACGTGTGTCTTTGTTATTTGTGGGGGATTCTGTTCAAGCCAAACAATCACAAATAATGCAGTCATGAAAATATTTTACACATGGACATTGGTTTGTTGTTGTGCATGTGTAAAGTAAACCAAAACTCTCATTGTTATGTGAAATTATTTATCACAGATGCTGAGTTTTGGCATGTGTTTGCTAACCATGGAAAAGTGAAACTATAGATAACAAGATATATATATATATATATATATATATATATATATATATATATATACACATACACACACACACCTCAGTTAATGCAGTCTAAATTGCATCTGTTTCTTTGCAACAGCCTCATATTTCAAAGAGAATGTGTGTCATTATTCTATGATTTACCGAAGCAGGTGTCCCCCATCCTATACCTGTGCATTTGATTTATGTATTGTAATTTTATCTTGTTATTTTTATATCATTTTTATAACCTATCAAGGTCATTTTAAATTTTATTTCTCTCTTCTAGGGAATTTGCTATCCCACCTAATTTATCTGTCATCTACAATAATTTTCATCTTTCTCATGAATAAAAATGTCAGAAGTAAAGGGCTCTGTGAATTCCAAAATAACTTGGGTTTTTTTAAAAATGCTATCCTGATTGGGAAATAATGAGAGCCAATGTGGTACAGAGGAGAAGAAGGGCAGCTGAATGACTGGACATTTGGAGGCAACGTCATCCTCCAATATTATAATTCCAGGAATGGTTGATGGGACAAAGTTCCAGATACAGGATTGGAGGTCTTCTGCGGGAGTCATCTGGAAGAGACAAATCACAAGGCTGTGGCTCAGGGGTGGGTTCTACTTACCTCCACTACTGGTTGCATGCATGCTTCTGCGCATGCTCAGATCATTCATGATGATGTCCAGGTGGGTGGGCGGAGCCTCCCACCGCAGTTACTACTGGTTTGCAAGAACCAGACCGAACCGGGAGTAACCCACTACTGCTATGGCTGATACAGAAGAGAAGAAAAAAATTCCTTTCTTTATTTCCCTTGCAGGGAAAGGGCTGCGTTTCTTTTCTGTAAATTCCATGTATGGAAGGAAAGGGAATTTAGTAGAATAACCTAGTGTTCCTCAAAGCAGATGTCAGCTATCCAAGGTACTCCATTCTTACACAGCTTGAAAAGAATTGCCTATCTAACTCACATTATCCTAGCAGATGTGATGTAAAGCCTCCAGGTACTATATTTTCCAGTGTTAAAACTCTGAACTGTTGCAACAACATGCCTGACCGAGCCCCACAGGCCTTAGAAAAATCAGATGTGCACCAAATGTATAAAGCCATACACACAGATTAAATCCAAACACCCTATTTACTTCAAGACTATTTCAGGAATTAAAAATTAGTGACATGGTTAGCTTAGAGACTACTGATTCCAAAAATATGTCATTGTAGTGGAATGTTCTAAACTGGATCCCTTCAGATGTGTTGATCATCTGAGCATGGGACGTTCTCATAATGGCCCTAGAGAAAGCAGCATGATCCCATCCCCAGATGTCTATGTGACAGTAAGTCAAATAGTATACACTGATGAATACCAACATTAGTTGATGGGGCCAATAGCTTTGATCAAAGTAGTGAATGTTAGCTTACAAGTTGACAAAATGCAGATCCTCACCAGCTTCGATCTAGTTTAGGCTGATAGCTGTTGTTTTCTCCTTTGCAAAAATATGAAGTGTCTTTTCCTCTCCTTTTCCAAACTGTTCTAGCCTTCAGGCACAAACAAGAGGAGAGATTACTGAATGCAAATCATACATAGAACTTTGAATGCTACAGTTAGTTGCTGTTGCTCAGTGTTTTAAAAAGTTGTCTTTTAAGCTGAGGGCAAAACAGGATCCAACCGCAAACAGTTGTGAGGGTGGAAACCTCCCCAAGAGAGGGGAGACAAATATCTGAAAGAAAGTTGTATTTACAGAGATACTGTAGTCTGAGATCTGCTTCCTACCACTTCAGTGAGGAGCAAGGTATGTTGAGGGTAGTCTTAAGTCAGTCATATGCTTTATAAAGTTTTGGAAGCACTGGAATATGTTAAACATTATTTTGATATATTTTCACATGCTGCTGTACTAACATGAAAAAAGGAAGAAATAAAGAGTAATTAAAGGTTTGTGTTTCCTATGTTATGTGAAAGCAGTTCTATTCTTGAACTCAACCAAACTTCTAGAAAGATTATTCCCTGCTCTTAGTTTATTATATATGCTAACAAGTGCAGTTTAGGGTGTTTATCCAAGCAACAGCTAACCCTGCTTTGCCTAATTAGCTATATATGCTATAGCAAACTGTGTTTGCCTATTTCCATGCCAGACATCTTGACATTTGTATGTTTGAAGCATCTTTTCAAGTCTGTCTAACTTCTAGTGATGGATTCCTTATGAAGGATCTTGGATTATGACTGTGCCTCCCTCCTTCCTTCCATCCTGGGCAACTTTAGGGATTTTTTCTCTCTATTACCATCTAGATTCCTGCCTAGGCTTTCTTTCAGTGTTCTTTATTATTTAAATAATAAAGGAATCTGTATTCATGTGTGGCTGATTACAGCTCCCTAAACTGATAAGATAATTTCATGAAAATATAGAGAATCGGGGATCTGTTTTTTCCCCAAATGCCAGGAAAAGTGGCATTTGAGAATCAAGACATCAACAGCAGTTCATTTGGCCATCTGCACTATTTTTAATAGGGCCCTAAGATCAGTATTACTTCTGTGTAACAATAGCATGGAGAAAGTGATATTATCAAAACTGATTTATCCAAAGCCGAATGTAGATTTCGTAGCTGAGCTGGAGATTATGCCTACAACTTGGATTGGTTTCCACACTGACACAATTCCTGCAATAAATCTTTTCTTTAATATGGGATTTTAAGGATAGGTGAAGGTACAAGAATATTAATGAGTTCCTGATCCAACTAAATCAAGAGCAAAGGACCAGCCTGTTGACTGATGAATATAAAGGAAAGTTTTGCAGGAAGAGATATATCCAAAAAATACATTGCAGGCTAAATTGTCATAAATTGTGAAATAAACTACAAATTGACCTAAGTATTATTATAGGGTCTTTTTGTTCTGGGGGAAATAAATAAAGATTTATAACTGGCTTCTGAAATGATTCCATGAAAAAAACTTCATTTTTCCTATGAATACTTAATAAGATCCCTGAAAGGCATCAGGTGATGATTAGCAGATGCAAACCAGTTTTCCATGACACCGTTTGAGATAATTTTTAGAATGGTTCACTATTCAATTCTTTTACTCTGTTAGCTTAAACATGTTTAAATTTGAATTTACACATTAAACCTTCTTTCTCAGCATGCTTTTATACACACAATGTGTTTTTTTCATAATGATGAACAGTTCTTTCTATTTTCCCCCTTGGAATCTACCACAGACACTTAATGATTGCAAATCTATTAAATTGCAAAACAAATGCAAGCTTTGTCCTTGCCAAAGAGTAAATTGAGTGTAGATGAGCTCTGCAAACTCATTTAAACAGGTGGTCTTGCAGCTGCCTTCCAAACGTAAGTAAATTATACACTTAGTCTAATTTAAACGAACAAACATTATCGTAGCATTCTTTGGGTTTTCTCTCTTTTTTCATTCAGGCCTAAATACTGAAAGAGATATGAACATTATGCTTAAGACAGAGATATATGAACATGTCATATGAAAATATTCTGTTTAATTACTCTGTTGGAAAATTAATTTAAATCAATACACAATGTCTACATCAGAAGCAAAGTAAACTCAATTTCTGAGATTTATATTAAGGATGTTTGAAAGATTCAACCTTTGTGAATCTCAGTGAGTTAACCTCCTACAAAATGCACTGACTTTTTACTCTTGATGAATATTCTGGTTTAGTTCTCAGTGAAAAAACAGACTTGAGTTCTCTTAAAAATGCAAATGAAGAAGGCAGTAAAACATTTACTGTATAGGGACATACTTTGAAGGAAAATATTATGTGCATAGTATTTAACAACAGATAATGGTACAAACCTTTACATAATTTGCCTCACAGCACCTACTGCAAATTTCAAAATGAGTTATTTTATGGGGATATGTACTGTATATGGTTGTGCTACATTAGGGAACTTTATGAAGTAGGCATTTTGGTGATCTTGTGCATATATGACATTGACCACTAATTTATCTCTTTGAAGTTTAAAATTAAAGTAGTGGGTGACAAAACAGATTAGTCTTTATACTGATATAAAATGCCATATGTGCAGTGATACAAATAGAAAAGTGTGCTTATGTAGTAGAATGTTAAGTTCAGAATATATTAAATATATAAAGATATGTTTTTATATATTTATAAAGAGCCATGGTGGCAAAGTGGTTAGGCTGAAGTATTGCAGGCTAATTCTGCTGATTGTCAGGAGTTTAGTTCTGATCGGCTCAAGGTTGGCTCAGCCTCCCATCCTTCTGAGGTTGGTAAAAGGAGGACCCAGATTGTCGGGGCAATATGTTGACTCTGTAAACCCCTTAGAGAGTTCTGTAAAGCACTATAAAGCAGTATAAAGTAAAGCACTATAAAGCAGTCTAATTGCTATTGTTATTGTTATTGGTATATACTGAGCACATGTTAATAGGATATTTAGGCAGAACTGGTATGTTCCTCATCTGATTAAAGAGTCCCTCAGCAGAGGAATAATCTCCCAGATATCAAACAAAAACAAGAAAGTCCAGTTGCCTCCCGAAAAAACACCTTTGGGACAACCATGACTTGGATGACTGAGAATCTCCATAAACATTCTCCTATCTAATGTACTCCAAAAACAGCACAAAAGGCCCAGAATTCAATATCATTATGGTTCAAACACATCTGGTTGAAGAATGTTGGGAAAGTTTACAAATAGAAAGCTAGTTGGACAAGGCTACTCTGCCCTTCATATTAAGAAGACATGGAGTTTGTTAAGCCAGATATTTCATCAAATATCCTTGAGAACTATGTATCTAAAGCTTAATTTCCCTCTGTAAATAGAAAAATAGAACTTCAAGGCCTATGATTATAACTGAAGTGCTTCCCCACTGCTTTGTTAAATTTTAATACCTTTAATATTTGCTCTACATCTCTATTATTTGTGTGTTAAAAGACTGACTTGTTTGGTTTCTATAAACACACAAAAGGGTATGGATAATAATTGATAGCATATGTCATTTTGGAAAATATGATGGGAAATAAGCTCTTGATTTTAAGGCTGAGGTTAATTGATCTTGTAATAGGATTGTGAGTGTTGTTATGGTAATAAGGTAGGTGCTGAGATTTAACATGTGGCTTTACCACCATTTTTGTATACACACAAATATTTGCAAGACCAAATAATTGCCAAGTGAAAAGTGGCCTAATATTCAAGTAATTATTATTTCTACAGAAGGCTATACTTAACAACATTATTTTTTTCATATTCTACAAAAGAGTGAATATTGTATGTTTTTAAAAATTAAATGAGCAATATCTATCTTGTATAAAAAAGAACACCGCTTAGAGGGGGCCGAAAGCCCTACTAAGCAGGTATATACAAAAGTATGAAGGCTATTGCTTAATGCATTGTAAGCCGTCCTGAGTCTCCGGAGAAGGGTGGCATATAAATCGAACCAATAAATAAATAAATAAATATATTACATTAAGGCATTCTCCCTGAAAAAAATCCTAGATCTACTGTTTTATGATGTTAAGTAATGTTTCATGAAACATTTTCAATCATGCAGCAGTTGCCATTATTTCTTCAAACTGAATCTGAGCTTCAAGTGCGACTAGAAATATAACAATTTCTAAATACTGCCATATAATTCACATCCACTTGGGACAAAGGCTTGGCTGGCGAATTCTGTGAGTTGAAGTTCACACGTCTTCAAGCTGCCAAGGTTGATAAATATTGTTGTAGAATACCAATATTCTATTATGTGTGCCTTTTAATTTACAGGTTTCAGACATAATTTGCTCTACCAGTACACCTTCCATTAATGGTAGAAAGGTATATCCAGACAATTGTTACCTAAGGAGATTGCAAAATATTACTGTGATATTAAGGCTTCTTTGGAAAAGATGAATTGAATTTAATGAACTATTGAAAACTGAAAATTATTTTTAACTGATTTATTCAGAATGTAGTTTTCTGTGGGAAATATTCTTGGCAACTCAATTCAACTCGAACTGAAATTGAATTGAGAATTAAATATTTTTGTCTAATTGGCATTTCCTTATTGATGATGTACACATTAGAAAGATGAATAAACCAAATAATCTGTTTTCTCCTATATCATTTTAAGTTAAAATAGAATTTAAGCTATTTGTTCTTTTGTTAGGCATCAACAAGGAGTGTTCAAGTTGAGGATTTTAATAAACAGGTAATTAATTTTCTATTTTCTTTCTTTTTTAGAAAAACTAAAATAATTTCTTTTTTCAATAGTCTCTTTATGATGTTATTAATATACTGCCTTCATTCCAGTTTTTCTAAATATTAGGAAACTACAAGTATTGTATGCATGGGTGTTTATGGCTATGCAAAGCAGCATCTGCAGGGTGGATCAGAAAATTCATTATGGCAATTGAGGCAGCAAACAAAAGGCCTACCTTTGATATGATGCAGATACAAAAGAAATGGGTCTTCAGTCATGTTGCTGCAATTGCTATCTTGACTTTTTTATTTGCTCCCCATAGCTGCCATTTGATATACAGTACATATTCTGAAGAGGTTTATGCTGTTTTGTACCATTGGAAGAACAATTGCAACTAGCTGTTGCATTCTGTGTATTAAACAGTCTTAAGATCAATCAGAATAGAGCTGGAAGGGACCTTGGAGGTCTTCTAGTCCAACCCCCTGCTCAAGCAGACCGGCCTATACCATTTCAGACAAGTGACTGTCCAATCTCTTCTTAAAAACCTCCAGTGATGAAGCACCCACAACTTCTGATAGCAAGCTATTCCACTGCTTAATTGTCCTCATTGTCAGAAAGTTTCTCCTTAATTCCAGGTTGCTTCTTTCCTTGATTAGTTTCCATCCATTGTTTCTTGTCCTGCCCTCTGATGCTTTGAAAAATAAGTTGACCCCCTCCTCTTTGTGGCAATCTCTCAAGTACTGGAATACTGCTATCATGTCCCCCCAGTCCTTCTTTTCTCTAGACTAGCCAAACCCAAATCCTACAACCGTTGTTCATATCGTATTGACTACTGCAATGCTCTCTACATGGGGCTGCCCTGAAGACCACTCGGAGGCTTCAGATGGTGCAGAATGCAGCCGCGCGGGTAGTGATGGGAGTGTCCCGACACTCCCATGTTACACCTTTCCTGCGTGACTTGCATTGGCTGCCGGTTGCCCTCCGGGTGAGATTCAAGGTGCTGGTGATTACCTATAAAGCCCTACATGGCCTAGGTCTGGGATATTTGGCAGACCATCTGCAGCCAGCAACAGCTTCCCATTGCCTGGTGCGCTCCCACAGGGAGGGCCTACTTAGGGTGCCGTCGGCCAGACAGTGTCGGCTGGCGACCCCCAGAGTGAGAGCTTTCTCTGTGGATGCACCCGCTCTTTGGAATCAACTCCCTCTGGAGCTCTGGGTGGCCCCCGACCTTCGCTCTTTCCGCCATGGGCTGAAAACTTGGCTATTTCACCTGGCCGCCTTGGACTGATGGGGGTTTTAATCTGGGTTTTATTGAATTTCTTAATTTTAATCTTGGACTTCTGTTTTAATGGTTTGGCTGTTCTATTTTAATTGTTGTGAGCTGCCCTGAGTCCTGTGGAGATAGGGTGGCATACAAGTCCCAACAAACAAACAAACAAACAAATAAATAAATATGTTTTTGTTTCCCATCCTTTAATCAGCTTAGTTGCTCTTTTCTGCACTTTTTCCAAACTCTCAACATCTTTTTTGTAATACGGTGACCAAAACTGGATGCAGTTTTCCAGATGTGGCCTTACTAAGGCTTTATAAAGCAGTACTAATACGTTACATGATTTTGATTGAGCTTTTGATTGTTAAATGAGCTAGGAAAGTACTATGACAGAACATGTCTTTCCTGAGAATCTCACTTATTATAATGGGCTGATTTACAGGTTGGTTTTTTTTTTTTTGATAATACTATCATATTTGAATCCATGAAGATTCCCCTGTAGAAGCATCTATGCAAAGATGTCCAGATAATAAAGCCTTTTATGGCATTTGCCCTGCCTGTCTCTGGTAGTTTTTACCCATCCTGTAGAACAGAACAGAATAGAATTCTTTATTGGCCAAGTGTGACTGGACACACAAGGAATTTGTCTTGGTGCATATGCTCTCAGTGTACATAAAGGAAAAGATACATTTGTCAAGAATCATAAGGTACAACACTTAATGATAGTCATAGGGTACAAATAAGCAATGAAATCATATTAGGAAACAGTCAATATAAATCGTAAGGATACAAGCAACAAGGTTACAGTCATAAGTGGGAGAGATGGGCGATAGGAATGATGAGAGATTAATAGTACTGCAGACTTAGTAAATTGTTTGACAGTGTTGAGGGAATTATTTGTTTAGCAGTTTGAATGTGTTAAGTTCCAGATTGTTCTGGTCATACCACGAGGCTGTAAGACTGGCAGAGTTGGTACACTCCAGATCCCATTGATCAAACTGTAGTCTGAGGAGATCTAGGCATCATACTTTCTTTTTCCCCCCTGGAACAATATCTGAAGAGACTTGTATGGCCCTCACATTGGCCTTGTTTAAATTGTCTCAAAAACATGGCTGTTTCCCAGGGGTTTCAGCTAGGTAGGTGATGGACCTCTTACAGGACTGTAAATTTTAGATTTAAGTTTTATTGCATTTCCCTCTATGCGTTGCTCTTTTTTTTTTCCAGTTGCATTTGGGAACTGTTTTTTATTGTGTTAGGCAGCTCACAGTTGTACAGTCAAGTGACTTTATAAATCTGATGAAAAAAAAGAAGAAGAGTGGTGAGTACAAAGTGGAACTTTTGGGATTTCACCAGCCATTCCTAACATGGCAATCTTGGGTTGTATTGGGACTATAACTCTAAACCGACATGTCTTTGGGATTGTAAATCAAGTCCCCTATCATTTGGAGAGTATCTCCTTGGGGGAGATATGCTATAACCTTTGAATTTACTCTTTGGTTTATAAAAAAAGATAGAGTGTTCTGCTGATTACCTCAGCATAGATATTTGAAGATCAAATACACTCAAATCCTAGCTCAACACTGCTATTTACTTTCAGTGCCACTGAGAACACTGATTGTTCTGATTCATGTTTAGTAGCTGGGCTTTATACAGTTTTTCAGTTTTGTCCTTTGAAATCTTATAGATAGTTGATCCGTTAAACCTCTCACACAAGAGAAAGGAAAGCCAGCAGCATCTGAATGACTGAAGTACAAAACAGAGGTGATGAAATGCTAAATTCACAAGTGTTGCAAACATGCACATGGCTGCTTGTTAAGTCACATGGGAACCTACTTTCCAGGTTTTTGAAAAAGGCAATAATTGTTTTTCTCTCATTTGTTTCCTTCAGCACAACAGAATAGAGGCTTTTAAATTAACCCGAGTGTTTATGTCTGATTTCTTGCTCCAACCTAACCCACAGTACAACCCCCAAGATTCTATTTGTGTCAGATTTGCATGGCCATCTGGTTCACAATATGCTTTCTTGATTTTAAATGTTTGGTTTATGGCATAGTCTGATATTTTCTGCAGGAAGCTGCTGAGACAACAAAGAATGATCAAAATACATACTATACTACTTCTACCATACTTCCATTTGATACCATCACAAAATTCCGATAAAATCCTTTGTTTTTCTATCTCTGTGAGGGAAATGGGCAGTTTAGAAATGTGAAAAACAAATAAATAAACCAGTAAGTAAATAAGTAAGTAAATCAAGCATTCAGCATTTTATTTGAGATCATAGAGATGGTATAAAGATCTTGTCAGCCCTGGAGGTCATCTTTTTCTTTGGATCTTCAGGGCTGCCACCCTTAGTGCTGTGGGAAACTGGGAAGGGGGTTTGCATGGAGTTGTAGAGATATCTAGCCATAATAACATTCTTTTCTCTGGGAGTCAAGGACATACTGCCTGCACCTGGAGTGGCGTGATTGGGAGGCATCTCCAGTTGGGATGGTGCATTGATTAGACCATGTAATGGACATGTGGGTGCAGGGGAAGGGACTTGGACTTTCTTTTGGGTGGGGAAAACCTGGAAGCTTTAAGATTTGAATTTTTCCAGATGTGACAATATGACATCTCTAATAAAATGGAACTTTGAGGAACTTCTAGCCTTGGAGTCTGCTTTCATTGGGGGTGTTACTTGGGGCCTTGACAAATCTCCTTTGAATTCTGAATAACTATTTTAATGTAAGAGAGCCTATGTGAAGATGCCAAGAGTTGAATTTACCACCTCTATGAAATCCTGTGCATTGCGAATCAGTTATACCCGTTCAGAAGAGAAATTATATATGTGTATATGGGACCTTGGAGGTCTTGTAATCCAACCCTCTGCTCAAGCAGGAGACCCTCTACCATTCCAGTATCTTCTTAAAGGCCTCCACTGATGGAGGATCCATATGCAGATATCCCTGCAGATGTTTCAAGGAACATGTCTTTATTCCCCTTTCCGTACTCCTTACAGGAGAAGTCCATAAATCTCCAAGTATGCAGCCAATCCTAATATCAACTTCTCTTAAAAAAAGAGGTCAGACTTTAATTTCAAGAAAAAATGCTTGCTTTAAGAATCCAGGAAGAAGATACTCCATGATGTGTGTTTGTTTATTCTTGCCAAGCACAGAGATGGCTGCCACTTCAATATAAATGCATTGCAAAAGTCTCGCATTTCCCCTGGCTTTCAATTCCCTTGGTAGAATTCATCCTGTCACTTAGGTTCTTGCTAGGGGTAAAATAATCATCAAAGTTCTCTGCTATTCTTCCAGTTCAGGTAAAATGAACTGACTGATTTTGCTTTGTTTCTCTTCCTAGGGGAAAATAAGCAGAGCAAATCTTTATTTCTATGATTCTAAACCTGTAGGCTATATAACCTTAACTGAGGTTGCTAGTGAAATTGATTAGATTATCATAAACTCCTATGGAATGGCATAAAAATGCCCTGAGTGTTAAGCTGTTAGGTTTTATAACCCTCACACTGCATTGGGAAGTTTTCTTGCAGTCCTTGGTGCCTACAATAATGTCATTTCCATACTTCATTTGAAATTCTGTTTTTTTTTTGGTCCCACTGACTTGGGACTCTAAGGCTGTTTTTTTCTGCCTGAGTCTGCTAAACAAGGGTTTTTAGTTGGCATGACATGGTTGCCCTGTGTGCTCTTGAACTCTGTGGCCCCCTTTCTTTTCTATCACCCGTGTAGAAATACAAGAATAGAAAATGAACTATTGTGCAGTGCCTGTGTAGGTTAAAAAAATAATAATCCGAATGAACACGTGAGTGACTCTGCATTTGAAGGAGTTTAAAAGCTGAACTATCTCTCTTTCAGTTTATCGCAGAAACCCATAAGAGTCCTTGTTCACTGTTTCTTCCAGAAAAAGGAAAGTAGAGTTGTCAAGAAATTGCCAAAAGAAGGAGAATCTTTCACAATTTAAAATCCCAGAATCTCTCTTAACTTCAGACAAATCCTGTGTGGCTTCAGAACTAAACCAGCTGTCAGAAGAAAGAAAAAAAGTCAGTAGCAAAGGAGAAATGAAAAATCAGAGTAAATGTTTAGATTTTCTGAAAGAGGTACAGTTTTTGTTCTTCTTTTTTGTATCTCATACATATAATCCAGTGGTGAAATTCAAATTTTTGTTTCTACCGGTTCTGTAGGCGTGGCTTGGTGGGGGTGGCTTGGTGGGCACGGCAGGGGAAAGATACTGCAAAATCTCCATTCCCTCCCCACTCCTGGGGGAATGATATTGCAAAATCTCCATTCCCACCCCACTCTGGGACCAGCCAGAGGTGGTATTTGCTGGTTCTCCGAACTACTCAAAATTTCCACTACCGGTTCTCCAGAACCTGTCAGAACCTACTGGATTTCACCCCGATATAATCCTTTAAGGACAAACATGTTTAGTTCTTACTGTTGGAAGGGAAGACTAATCTTTTGAGCTGAGCCTAATTCAAGGAAATCTTGAAAATAAATTATGTAAAGAGACCTGGGACTGTTGTCTGTTAGTCTGTCTGCCATTAGGAAAACTTTAAAAAAGGAGATAGATGGCTGACAAAAGTAAGGTAAAACTTGAAAATAGGTCATATTAGACTTGGTGGAAAGAGAAAAGTATTGGAGAAAATAAATCTCCAGTGAATCCCATTGAGAGAGAATAGAGAGTAATGCCTTGGACGTCTTGCAATTGTTCCATTCTAAGCCCCTCTCCATCCAGATGGGAACTTATGCAGCTCACCCTCTGCTTCCTGGTGCACTGATACCCACTGATGCTACATATATACATAACATATGATATTACTAGCCAGAAGAAATACAGGTATCACCTGTGCCCGCTCCTTAATCATCATAATCATAGGTTTATTTGTCAAGCATATATAAGATAACAGGTAAAAGTATAAACATAATTTGAATACATGAAAAGAGTAAGTAAAAAGGAATATTAGGACAGGGAGGGTAGGCACGCTGGTGCACCTTAGTAAACAGATTGGAAAGAATGCCAGATGCTTTGTTCTGCCTGTTTGCCTTCCTTGTTTAACTCTTATAGAGGAGAATTCCAATCAGCAGTGCTTTTCAGGTGCAGCCAAAAGGAGACAGACACGAAAGCCTCTCTCGATGAAAGCAGGTTCATGGCGTTGTGACACAAGTCCTGCCCTTTTCCTGTGGGCATTGTGACATCGGATGCACAACGGAACAGAGGAGCAGAGCTTGCAGGGTGACCCTGTGACCCCAACTTCATTTTTTTTCTGACAAAAACAGTACGATCCCGAAGGCACCACTGACTACAACACAACTGAACTGTTGAATGGCTAAACACTGAGAGACTTACATTTGACAAGCCTCTCTCAGGCTCTCTCTCTCCATTTACAGTGCATATAGCTCACACATATAAGGATTTAGGAACTGGTCCATTTGTGGATCTTGCCTTTTTTCCATTCCATTAAAGTGTTTGCATTGTAGTCAAGCCAACAGGTAAAAAACTGAATACAGGGAGCATATCCTTTCTACAATAATACTAATATTAGACGCCAAAGGATTCTGGCAGATTAGTGTAGTGCAATTGGGAGTCAAGCAGGATGCCTTTGTTAATTCCATCCATGACCCCAGGGTACAGCAATTTAGTATAAACAGGGAGTAAAGTTGGTACTACAAAGGACCTAAAGAAAACCTTGACCACTCCTCCTCCTCCTGTCTTACAGATGAGGATCAGCAGAGCATATTCAAGGAAAGGAGATGAGTGGTGCTGAGCACATTCATTCGTAAATCTAGTACACTCATCCTTTTTATTTTACCTTGATAAACTCAGAAATGGGGGAGGGAGATGGAGGGAAGGGGGAGAAAGTCAAGCATTTAGAAGGAGAGTTAGAGGGGAATAGTCTTCATTAAAAGATGCCTAAGAATAAACCTGACATGAGGCAGAAGCTGGAATCTTATATATAACTGTTTGTTTATTTGTTTATTTGTTTATTTGTTTATTTGTTTATTTGTTTATTTGTTTATTTGTTTATTTGTTTATTTGTTTATTTGTTTATTTGTTTATTTGTTTATTCGTTTATTCGTTTATTCGTTTATTCGTTTATTGGTTCGATTTATATGCTGCCCTTCTCCAGAGACTCAGGGCAGCTTACAATGCATTAAGCAATAGCCTTCATACTTTTGTATATACCTGCTTAATAGGGCTATCGTCCCCCCCCCCAGCAGTGTTCTTTTTTATACAAAGTCAGCTTATTTCCCCCACAATCCGGGTCCTCATTTTACCTACCTCAGAAGGATGGAAGGCTGAGTCAACCTTGAATAATGATACTCAATAATACCTATTGAAAATAGTTTTGTGGTACATAATAAAGAAGCACAACTCTATCCAAATCCCCTTGATATCATATTTATTTATTTATTTATTTATTTATTTATTTATTTATTTATTTAGATTTATATACCGCCCTTCTCCCCGAGGGGACTCAGTGTGGTGAACAGCCAAAAGTAAAAAACATACATACAAAATTTAAAAGCCAAATAAAACCAAATTAAATAATGGCCCCAATTATTTAAAATCCCAATTATAAAATATTAAAACCCCAAATATTAAAATATTTACAATTTAAAATTTTTAAATTATTTTTACAAAAGAAGAGAAAAAGGGAAGAATTAGGCCAGGCCCGCCTGGTGGAACAGGAAAGTTTTTAACTCACGGCGGAAGGCACGAAGATCCAGGATCCTCTGTAACTCCGGGGGGAGCTCGTTCCAGATAGTGGGTGCTCCCACAGAGAAAGCTCTCCCCCTGGGGGCCACTAGTCGACATTGTTTGGCTGACAGCACCCGGAGGAGCCCCTCTCTATGGGAGCATACTGGTTGGTGGGAGGCTATTGGTGGTAGTAGGCTGTCCCACAAGTACCCGGGTCCTAAGCCATGGAGCGCTTTAAAGGTGGTAACCAACACCTTGAAGCGCACCCGGAAGACCACCGGGAGCCAGTGTAGCTCACGCAGAAGAGGAGTAACATGGGAGTGCCACGTCGCTCCCATCACCACCCGCGCAGCTGCACTCTGCGCCAGTTGGAGCCTCTGGGTGCTCCTCAAAGGGAGCCCCATGTAGAGAGCATTACAATAGTCCAGGCGAGAGGTGACGAGGGCGTGAGTGACCATGTGTAAAGAGTCCCGATCCAGAAAGGGACGCAACTGGAGAATCAGGTGAACCTGATGAAAAATCCTCCCGGTCACGGCCATCAAATGCTCTTCTAAAGACAGCCGTGAATCCAGGAGGACGCCCAAGTTGCACGCCCTCTCTGCGGGGGCCAATGATTCGCCCCCGATAGTCAGCGATGGCACCAGCTGACTATATCGGGACGTCGGAAACCACAGCCACTCGGTCTTGGATGGGTTGAGTCTGAGCCTGTTCCTCCCCATCCAGATCCGCACGGCCTCCAGGCACCGGGACATCACTTCAAGGGCATCGTTGGGGTGGTCGGGGGTGGAGATGTACAGCTGGGTGTCGTCAGCGTACTGATGATATCTCACCCCAAAACCACGGATGATCTCGCCCAGCGGCTTCACATAAATATTGAACAGGAGGGGCGAGAGGACCGACCCTTGTGGCACCCTGCATATGAGGGGCCTTGGAGTCGACCTCTGCCCCCCTGTCAACACCGACTGCGACCGGTCGGAGAGAAAGGAGGAGAACCACTGCAATACAGTGCCTCCCACCCCTAACTCTTCCAACCGGTGCAGCATGATACCATGGTCGATGGTATCAAAAGCCCCTGAGAGATCTAACAGGACCAGGACAGA
The DNA here is from genome assembly GCA_012654045.1 of Ptyas mucosa. NCBI lineage: Eukaryota > Metazoa > Chordata > Lepidosauria > Squamata > Colubridae > Ptyas > Ptyas mucosa. Next base: position 24,316,744 of record WNWU01000005.1, read on the forward strand.
GGAGCACCCCCTGTCCCGAGCCCTCCAGAGATCATCAACCAATGCGACCAATGCTGTTTCCGTGCTGTACCCGGGTCTGAAACCCGACTGGAACGGATCCAGATACGTCATTTCATCCAGGTGCTGGGGAAGCTGTTGCGCAACCACACTCTCAACAACCTTCGCCAAAAAGCGAAGGTTGGAGACCGGACGATAATTTACCAACATTGCCGGGTCCAGGGAAGGCTTCTTGAGGAGAGGCCTCACCACCGCCTCTTTCAAGGTGGCGGGAAAGTCACCCTCACCCAACGAAGCATTTATAATCCCCTGGAGCCAGCCGCATGTCACCTCCCAGGAAGCCAGTACTAGCCAGGAGGGCACGGGTCCAATAAACAAGTGGTCGCGTTCAGCCTGCCCAGAATCCTGTCCATGTCCTCAGGGGACACAGGATCAAACTCAGTCCAGATAACATTCACAAGACCTGCCCCTGTCCCTCCCCCCGAGACTACCCAGTCGGAGTCCAGATCTTCCCGAATCTGAGTGATTTTATCATACAGATACTGAACAAAATCCTCGGCTCTACCCTCCAAGGGGTCCTCCCGCGCTTCCTGGTGTATCAGGGAGCGGGTCACCCTAAAGAGGGTGGCCGGGCGATTATCTGATGACGCAATAAGAGCAGCAAAATAGTTACATTTAGCTGCTTTTATCGCCACTAAGCAATTCCTAATATGGGATCTCACTAGTGTCCTGTCAGATTCAGAACGACTGGCTCTCCAACTACTCTCTAGGCATCTTTCCCGGTGCTTCAACTTCCTCAACTCCTCAGAGAACCAAGGGCCAATTGAGATCGGCGCCGGGTCAGAGGCCTCAAAGGCACGACCCGATCCAGAGCACCCGCGGCTGCCCTGTCCCAGGCGGCCATTAGGTCTCCGGTCGAGGCGTGTGCCAGAGCCTCAGGAAATGGCCCAAGCTCCATCTGGAACCTATCAGGTTCCATCAGGCGCCTGGGGTGGAACCAACTTACAGGCTCCGCCTGCCTGCGGCGGGGTGCAGCGGTTTGAAAGTCGAGATGAAGGAGAGAGTGATCTGACCATGACAAGGGCTCGATGACTAAGTCCCCTATCTCAAGACCAGCAAGTGTGACCATCAAGGTTACAGGACCTGAACTAAACCCCTCTGTTATGATTTTTTAAACTGAAACAGCCTGAAGAGTTGGTTTTACAGAGACAAACTTCATCTAATCTGCTGAATCCAGAATCAGGCAAATAGAAATATACCAGGTTTGATCTGGTTTGAGTTCCAGCTCAGTTTGATTTTTTGGACATGCATAAGCTGTTTAGTACCCTATAAAGCTAATGTTTGATGAAAGAAGAGGTTCGTAGCTTTATCAAAAAAAACACAAGTGCACTGATGGCATTTGCACTGAAATATTACAGCAATTAGATACAGCTGTTACAATACTTGTAAGACTTGCCAGGCAATTTGGAAGACAACTTCATAATCCACTGACAGGAAAAGTTAAGTGGTCATATCAATACTGGAGAAAGATGACCCAACTGCCTATGTAAACTATTGCATAATTGTCCTACAAGGCAAGCAAGATGCTACTGAAATCACTCACTGGACACTAAAATTATACCTTGAACAATAACAGCCTGAAGTACAAGCCGGATTCAGGAAAGTATGAAAAACAAGAGGCTTCATTGCAAATACAGGATGGATCCTTGAAGACCAAATATCAAAAAGATATCCACATTTGATTTATTGCCTATAGCAAGGCTTTGGATTGCTTAAATCATGAAAAACTCTGAGCCACATGAAGAACTATGGCATACCAGAACATCTGATAATTCTTTATATATTAATCAAGAAGTAACAATCCCTGGAAATGGAGAAATGGATGGTTTAAAATTCTCAAAGGTGTATGAGAAGGCTGCATAAATCGACAGAGAAGCAGGACTGTGGGAAGAAAACTGATAGGTGAAAATTGGTGGAATGTTTGTGAACAACTTTTGCCATACTGATGATACTATATTACTATCTAAAACCAATGAAGCCTCTGTTGATGAAGAATAGGAACATAATCTTAAATCGACCTATGGCTAAAAGTGAAGGCAACAAAGATTCTAACAACTGGAAACATCAATTATTTATCACTTGATGAAGAAGAAATAGAAATTGATAACTTCAATTTGCTTGGATCACTAATCAATACTGAAAATACAAGCAAGTAAGAAACTAAACAATGAATAATTCTTGAGAAAACAGCTATAAAGTAGTTGGACAAGCTCTTTATGTGCAAAGATTGAAGTATACAAAGACTCCCCTTCTTCAGACCATGGTATTATCAACAACGTAATACAAATGTGAAAGATGAACAATGAAACAAGATAGGAAGAAAATAAATATTTTTGAATTATGGTGCTTCTAAAGGATATGAATATGAGTCACAAATCTGAGGTGAGCAGCTACACATAATGAACAAACAAATAAACAAGGGTACTGCATGTATTATGGATTGCCCGACAAAAAATTAATTAGTATTAGGATAAATCAAGCCTAAATTTTCAGCCTTAGAAGCAGAAATGAAAGCCCTTGAGTTTTAGCCCTATCTTGCCAAGAGAAAAATCATTACAGAAAGAGATCATGCTTGACAAGGCTGAAGGAAATCAGCAAAAAGGAGACAGACAATGCAACAACAGTCATGAAGAATGCCTGTCTAGCAACAATTAGCTGCTTGGTTGAAGACTGAACTGAATTCAAGACAACAATCCACAGGGTTGCCATGAGTCAATACTAACTTAACAGCAACTTATAAGAGAATTGATACCGTGGGAGGGTCCAGCTCATGTTTGTTCAGATGTCCGTGCCATCTATGATGATGAACATAATGAAGGACCAACTGTGTCTAACTAAACCCAAATGTCAAACTATTATTAGGCTTCAAATAATTTTAGTACAGAAATACTCTACCAAGAAAAGAAACCCGAAAAAGAACAATTCTCTGTACTAAAATGTTGACAGTTAGGAACATAATGTTCGGTCACCATTGTTTCAATTTTCATGCTTTTTTTTTTACACACTCCACGGGATCAGCCAATATAAAACAATACTTGCTCTGAATGGCTTATTTCAATGGCAAACTGCTAGCAGTGTGGAGAGAATCAATGCATAGTTTTGCTTTGTTGTATTTTATTCTTTTTTAAAGCCATTGTTTGAGATCTTCTATTAGCGTTTGGGATAATTGTATCATATTTTGAAATGTATGCTTTCGGTCTCAGTTTTACCTTGATCCTAATTATCTTCTGGCTTTGCTTCTTTCTGAAACCACACAGAATGCATTAAGTTCTGCTATCTAGTTAGTTGGAAACCATCATTTTTGAAAAAAATAATAATAGAAGCTTGCCAATCACTATTGTTATTCACATTCTTGTTTGCATTAGAGATAAGTGGATGTTTGCTAGATTTTTTTTTTTTTGCATTTGTATTAAAATTTAGAAAATAATAGAATAAAGTGATGTCTGAAAGAGTTGGATGAAATAGTTAAGCCTGTGAAACTCACTGGCACAGCCTCAAATGGAAAACCTCCCATTCATTGTTATGTTTTACCAATTTATTTCTCAGCTGCTTAATGTCTATGGAGCCATTAAACAGCTGAGCTGAAGAAGCTTCTTGAATGAGAAGTGAAATGTCTTCAAAGAAAAACCAGAAAGTTCAGTTGCCCCTTGAAAAAGCCCCTTTGGGGTCTCAGCTGTTTACTTTTGGTAGGTAAATTATCTTCTCCAATCACCAAAAAACCTCTTCTTGCTTGAACTTGACTTAGACTTATCTCACTATGTCAGGGAGATGAGTCTAAGGAGGATTTTATCTTTCACTGCTGATGTTAGTCCTACTAGGTAGACCAGCCAGAAATGGCCAGATAAGCTGATTCCACTTTATTACAAAACTATATTAACAGAATCTTGCAATTCTGAAAGCAACATTCTCCCACCATCACCTTTACAACTCAAGAACTTAAAGATTGTCCTTTCTGAGCCTCTTACTCCACTCACTATGAAACTGGGCTGTGCTGTCTCATTCCCTAGGCAGCATCTCTTTGCCCATCTTCTAAGGCCGTGATGGCGAACTTATGGCACGTGTGCCACAGGTGGCATGCAGAGCCATATCGGTGGGCACGCGAGCTCAGCTCCAGTGTGCATGTGTGTGCTGACCAGCTGAGTTTTGGGCCTTCTGGGCCACCCAGAAGTAGGGAAACAGGCTGTTTCCTGTCTCCTGAGGACCTGGGGTGATGGTGGGGAAGGCCGTTTTCGCCCTCCCCAAGCTCCTAGAGAGGCTCTGGAGCCTGGGGAGAGCAAAAGATGGGCCTTCTGGTCCCATCGGAAATCGGCAAATGGGCCGTTTTTGGCCTCTGGAGGGCCTCTGGGGGTGGGGAAGGCCGTTTTCAGGGCACATAGAATTATGGGTGTGGGCATGTGCATGCATGACCCCCTGCACTCTCCCTGCTTTTGGCACATGATGGCAAAATGTTCTAAGGTCTTTCCCACATACCATTACAGCCATGGCTTCATCAAGTGTGGAAAGAAACATCCATGCCCTTATTAAAAAAAATGAAAAATAAGTGGAGAAGGATTCATCAGCAAAGACAGGATAAAAATCTAGAAAAAAACAAAACAAAAAATTAGGAACTGAATTTATCTGTGGGAAAAGAGCTCGGAGGCTGACTCAGATTCATATATGAAATGAAAGGCCAGTGAACTGATTATTTTTTCTCCTCTTTCTTTTCAGTATTCTTTTTTACCCTAACATTTGAAATACAATTTTTTTAAAACATCCGTACAATGTTCAGTAAGGCTTAAGCATGCTGCTTCAAAGTTTCAGGGAACAGTTTCTACTCTGAAGTTTTTGGTATCTCATTAGCAACAGAGCTTCTAGGTGTCGTGGAAGACTCTGGAATAGGTTTTACGGCAGGTCCTGTTTATGTGGAAGGCTGCCCATATTTATTAAGTCCCTCTCATTGTACACAGGTAGTCCTCAACTTACAACAATTCACTTAGTGAGCATTCAGAGTTACAACGGCACTGAAAAAAGTGACTTATGACCATTTTTCACACTTACAACCTTTGTAGCATCCCCATGATCATGTGATCAAAATTCAGATGCTTGGCAACTTGTTCATACTTATGACCATTCAAATGTCCCAGGGTCATGCGATCCCCTTTTGCAACCTTATGACAAGCAAAACCAATGGAGAAGCCAGATTCACTTAAGGACGGGGTTACCACTTATCAACTGCAGTGACTCATTCCACAACTGTGGCAAGAAATGTTGTAAAATGGGGCAAAGCTATATTAACTTTATCACTTAACAAATGTCTCATTTAACAACAGAAAGTTTGGGCTCAACTGTGGTCATAAGTTGAGGACTACCAGTATTCCCTGAAAGTAGACTTAGAACACATTAACCTCTCTCTTGCAGCTACATTTGGGCTGGGAGAGAGTTGTGGTGCTTCTTCACACATATCAGCCATTTCTCATTAAAAATGATGTCATTTTGTCAGCTGGAGATTCTGCACAGACAGGTGTCTTTGCGACATTTCCTGGTCAATTATAAGGACACTACACAAAGAGATTTTGCCCACAGAGGTGGCTAATGGAACCACTTCGTGCTCTTCATATCTTGCACTGGTAGGAATCAAAAAGTTTGGTTGTGTCAAACTTGAAAAGAGGACAGGAAATGCATGTTCTATTAATTGCAGTAATTTCAACCTGCACTCAGCAATTAACATTGCAGCGTATATTACTAAAATACAGTAGACAGTGCCATCTTTGATCTGCAAAGCAACATCATAAATAAAAAAAACCCCACTAAATCACAATGTGGAGAAAAATTTTCAATGGGAGATATAATGCATTATACTTGATCATTTCTTGCGGCTGATTCGCCAACAGAAATTTTAACTTTGGAATTGCAAAACAGAAACTGTACAGTATAGTATTTGATCAGAATTGCTTGTAATCTCTTTGATGTTGCCAGGCTGCTTGGGTTGCAATTTTTCCTCAGGGGAAAGAACAAATGAGAAAAATTAATCTCAAAGAAATATTTGTTTCGGAGCTTGGGATAAATCCCACAGATTTATAGGGGAATCCTAAATATATGTATTTTAAAATTCATTCATTCATATACATTGAATACAGGAGCTCTGGATCTTCCTAAATCATATGTAACAGATGTGGATAACTCAAAGTCTGAGGGATGGAGAAAAGGCTTCACGTCTGATTATGTACCTCCATATTGCTTTGTGGTACATCTATGAATCCTAGATACATGCAAAGGAAAATTGTGTTGATGCTACTTTATCTCATTCTTGATGATGGGCTTAAATGTTTCCTTACACTGCAACAAATGCAATAAACACTGAAACATGGGTACCTAAAGCAATGATATATATCATACAAACATACATACATACCTATCACACATTTCTTTTGGAGTCCAGTAGTACACAGAAACACAGAAAAATTGAAGACATAAGCTGAGAAAAAAAGGAAAGGAAACTTAGCTAAAATTAGTGTACAGTATCTCAACACTATTTGCTATGTTTCTTCATACCTTTCTAATTTTGGAAACACGTTAACCACTTCTTGTATTGGCAATCCATTTTGTATTCAATCTATATTAATTCATTCCCAAATCTCACATTTATACCACAAAGTGGAAAGGAATGCATTCTGATACACAACTATTCTAGCTTCTTTCAACAAATATTTAATTTTTGCATTGCCCACAGTTTATTTTATTTAATTATTTTAAATTGTTTTTTAAATTTTGTAATGTTCTGTTTTATTCCGGCTGTTCACCGCCCTGAGTCCTGCAGGAGAAAGGCGGTATACAAATTTAATAAAATGAAATGAAAATGAAATTTTACTTATTAAATTTATTTTACTTATTAAATCTACATGCTGCCTATCTTGTCTAGATATTACCCGTTATCTTTCTATCAGCATCTGCATGCCTTAAAAATTGTCCATCCATTTTCCCAACTTCCACCATGGTACATACATTCATCTACAGGTTAAGTTTTTTCACCATTTATGTATAACTTGCAAGTGTTCATTTTCCCCACCCCATGCAATTTCTTTGGTGTTTGATATACTCTGCATAGCATCTTATAGTGTATCTTACATTGAAAATCATTCAGCTTCTCCTTCTCACTCAACTTTCAACTCCATTATTCAATCACTTCATCATATACTTTCTCTAAATCAATAAAAGAGCAATAAACTTTTCTGCATTCATTCATTTCTCAGTAGCGTACTGAAGAATTTATATTTGGTTGCCACACCCCTCTGTCTAGCATAAAATCACCCTGCATTTCCCAAATGTTGCTCACTGTCTCCTCTTATGCCTTTCCAAGCAGAATTATGACAAACATTCCAAGATTAAACTGACCTCCTTATAGTTTTTTGCATTCAGCCTTGCTATTTCTTCCCTTTTCCATAGCGGGCAAGAGTATCTAAATTTTTATAATCATTAAGCACAGATGCAATTCCTGCACACTTGTTAAACCGGTCACATAACTTATTTATAAGCAAACCACTTCCTTATTTTAACATTTCTAATGACACCATCCTCACCTATAGTCTTATAGTTTTATCAACATTCACACAGCATGTTTGTCATTTTTCTCCCAGACACTTATTTGTGTAGCCTTCGCTTCAATCCCTTCCATTGACACAGCATTATTATTCCAATTCAGATCTCTAAAATGCTTTATTCCTTCAGTTTCATCTCAAATAATTTCATCCCATTTATTATTAATTCCTTTCACTCTGCTGGAAGCTTATTTTTTAGCCTCTTCACCCACTTTCATCCCCCCCCCCAAATCAGAATTACTCTGCCTTTCTTCTTCCACTTTTAATCTTAATTGTCCCTTGCACAATATTTGCAACTATATTTTATTTGCTGCGTATGTTACAGATAGTCCTTGCTTAATTATGGATGTTTAACATGCATTCAAAATTACAGCTACTGAAAAAGTAACTTTGTAACTTTGCACTTACAACCACTGCAGCATCGACCGAGATTTGGCTTTGGGCATCTGCTGAGCATTACAACTATTGCAGTGTCCTACAGTCACATGATTACTATTTGCATGCTTCACAGCTGGTTTCTGACAGGCAGAGTCAATAGAGAAGTCAGCAGGTTACACACACACACACACACACACACACACACACACACACTCTTAATCACTGTCCATCTGGAATACATAATAGAAAGAAGAAACTTGAGAGTTCATAAGGTTGATGCCTCATGGAACAAAACTGTGACTGATCTGGATGTTCGGATACCACAAAACCTCCTCCCAGAAGGTAACAAGGAAAACAGGTCACGAAGAGGATGTGTAGCATCCCAGAGAATCCTGCAGTCCCTGCTCAAGCAACTCTTATATGCTTTGTCCTGGATTGAAGGGAGTGAACTGCCAATAATCTTTTCTGCCATCCTCACTCTCTGCACTGCCTTCCTGTCTGAAGCAGTAATGCTTCCAAACCAGAGAGTAATGCAATGTGGATGTCTCACTTAGTCTCATAATGTGTCATTTAGCAATAGAATTGCCCATCCTAATTGTTGTAATAAGCAAGGACTACCATATATAAAATCTTTCATCCTAATTTGCAGTAACAATAACTCTCTAACCTGTACTTTTTTTTTTCTTGTCCATACCATTTTTCACTATCATTCTACCAACCATCTTTCATCATGCTTCCCAATATACACTTTTTGGCATTCTGTAACTTCATTTTTTACAAAATTTCAAGAAGCTGCATTCTCTCTTAATTCTATTGGGAGATTAATCTGTCATCAGACCTTGGATATTTTATTCCTGCATTCTGCTTTCATAGATTTGTGTTCAGATGAAACAGCCTTCTTTAAAATCAGACATTCACCAGTTGCCATTTTCATTTATTCCTAGCAATCTATGGCAACTTACCTATTTAAATTATATTTATATAACAACAACAACAACAACAATAATAATAAAAAATTAAGTATAAGTATATAATATAAAAATGAAAGTTATATTATAAACTTAAAAGTAAGAATTGTAAACATATACATATTCGTTGCAAAAGAAAGTTTGAAGTCATTTCTTTGTATTTCTTTTTCTTACGGTATTTTTGACTGCTTTCTTTTTCATTGCTTACATTTTTCTTGTCTATTTTTTAATCTTAATTATTAGTTTTTAATGTCTTTATGTTAAAATCTAATGAAGTTATTTTTTTAAAAAAGCAAAAATGAACAGGTCTTTATGACAGAGATTTTGGAGCAAATTCCTTGGGGATGTAAGACTTCTTATATTTCAGCTTCTTCAGCATAGTAATATGGGTAGATAAAATCAGGCCCATTTAGGCCAGACCTCAGCATTTTATAGCCTGCGGCCTACATCCTATACCTTTGGGTGTCCCTGTTGGGCCTGAGGCATTGGAGAGTTGGCAGTGGGGTGTTGGGGAGGGCGGGACATTGGCAGTGGGTAGTATCAGCAGGAGGCTGCATAGCAGCCAGAAGTGGTGGCAGAGGGTGGGGGGCAACTGTAATGGCCTTGACAATAGTCCCAGTTTCTCATGTGACCCCTTGGAAAACTGTCCACCCATGATTTAGGTCATCTCTCATAAAAATGCAGATTGAAACACAATAAACTGTGAATCTCATTTTCTTCCCACAGAAAGCAAAATTGTACATAGGGCAAACACAAATTTATCTTTGAGCAGGTAGAAAAACCATACATAAAATAATAGGATATCAGAAAATAAGAAGCAGTACATTAGGTTAAAGTTATTTGAGCTTGTTATATCATACAATAGTATTATTTATCATTATTATGTAAAGATGCTTTCAATAAACTACATTACTTAGGATGAGAGGAAACACACAATTAAACTGGGTATTAATCTTCATTTAATATGGTTTTTATTATATGTTAATTGAATGTTCACTGAACAAAAAAATAGAAATAACTGAATTTCAGATATATTCAATACAGGCATGTGACATTTGTTTCATTAATGCAGAATCTTGGAAATGTCAAACATTTCAAGTAATTAGATTTTTCATACCCTGCTACCCATTCCATAGTCATTTGAGACTCCAAAAGAAAATTAAATTGTAGTTTCTAGAGGTTCTAATTAGTAATAAATTTATTTTAATGTCTTTCTTTTTAAGTTATTTCCATCATACTAATGTAGAACAGTAAAGGCCTTTGGGAAAGGGGGATTAGGAATAAATACATACATAAACATCCAGTAGCATTTCTATTTTATTTGCAATGAATTTTATTTCTTCAAAACATTTATTTTTCAAAGTAGTGCTAAGCTAGAATTATTTTCCATGCCAAGTGATTTTGCAGACTGTATGTTTCCTCATGAATTTTGCATTTTAAAGTACACTTGTGAAGAATTAGCAGCATTAGTTCCATGAATGCAAGGGAGCTTGGGGCATTTTTTAAATCCAACCTACTTTTTCATGTGGAAAATTACTTTTAAATTTCTCCCCATTTCTAAACCTTATTAAAGAATATGTAAGCCAAAATTCAGTTTCACTGGATCAACCTTCCTGAAGCAGGCGCACTCTAGCAGAATTGTGAATATAGTTTCCCTAATTCTTTCCCAGCTTCATTGATGGAAATCCGCACATATCTGAAGAGCACCACAATGGGAAGAAATTATTTGGATTTAGGTGTAAATCCTCACTGCTCTGAGAAAGTGCAAAATATCCTTGTTGTTTAGCTATTCTTGGAAATTTATTTACTTTCTTATTTGTTTGTAATTATTTTACTCAGCATTTTGATTGTTAAGAGTAATCCCGTTGTCAGATGGGAAGAAGATTAAACTAACTTTTGTCAATAAGCTCCATCTTACTCAAGAAGACTCTTGCGGCCTCTTATTTAGTTTGGCATACTGGAGGCATGAAATCAGATATCCTTAAAGTGATTGTACTGATGCTTGAAACGATGGGGTGATCCTGCCTATCTGTTTAGTGTATTCGATATACTAATGACTGGTCCATGGTCCTGAGAGGGATCTGCTTTTGTCTTATATGTTCAGAGGAAACTTCTTCATAAGGTTGAGTAAATTACAAAATAGCATTTCAATATGTAGATCCGACGGATCAGGTGTGTTCAACCTGCAGCCCGTGAGCCACATGCAGCCCTAGACAGCTAGTAATGTAGTCCCACAAGAAAATAAAAATATAAAGAAATTAAGTTTGCTATTTATACATCATCACCTATATCATATATTTTATATGTGGCCCAAGACAATTCCTCTTCACTCAAGGTATCCTTGGTAAACCAAACAGTTGAACAACTATGCGATAGATCATTCAACCATAGCATTTTTATTATAAGTAATTAAAAGCTAGTGTGGTTTCTATATGCACACAGAATGCATAAAATGAGGGCACCGAATATTTTTTTTCAATTACTCCTGCAAAGTAAGTGATGTGCATCTTATGCATTGTAGGTTCGGATAAGGTTGGATCACTTGGTTAACCAAGGAAATGATCTGCAGAAAGAGAAATCTAAATAAACCTAATTTACTGTGGCCTTGCACACTCTGAGGTTTGAATGCAGAGCTGATATCCTTAATAGCTGAAGTGATCCTTTTAGAATATTTTTATGTGAGGTGTTTAAGTTTCAATACTTCAGGCAGGGCGCAGCTACTGTTTAAATTCCCCCTGATTTAGAATCGGGGTGATGATCTCTTTTTTGCTAGACTGTCCACTGGGTCTGGAGGTTATCTGGGGTGTATTTTTAGGATGCAGGTTGGTCCTTCATAATTTTTAAAATTCTGTTTGTATACAGGCAACAGATGAAAAAAATGGGTCTAAATTAGTATTTTTACACAGCTCGTCTTAAATATTCACCTAGCCTTTATATTTGATGTCTTGTTCATTAACAAGAGAAGATTCATCTTTCTCTTCAGCATTTAATCTGTCTCAGCAGTCATTTCCAGTTTTATTTGCCCAGATTAATACTTAATTATAGTCTTAGCCACAGTATGATATGCTGCTGATAGAAAATATATCTGTCACCGAAAAGGAGTCAACTCAGCATGTCAGCATTTCAACTACCCTGAATCCATTTCAAAATTCTTTTTAGGAATCCAACTATGTGAGGAAAATATGGAAAACTGAGAGCAGGGGCAGCTGGTGCTCCACAGAGGGAGTTAGCTAATTCCAGGCAAAGCCATATCTAATGAACAGCCTTTTATCCATTGTGGGTTGCTTTCCAGTGCAATCTGTTTATTGCACCACCACATGTTCCAATAATACATCACTTTCCAGTAATGAAAGCCAAAGAGCCAAAGTCTAGATTAGTATATCTCCTTTATCTGTGCTTTATCCTCATTTTCCTAGATAGATTTCTTGCTTGCTTGTAAAGGGCTTTGGAAATTAATGAGTGCAAGTGGCTCACCCCATCTACAGGCAGAGGAATTTCACAAGCAATTAACTTCAAAAATTATACACGCAAATTAGGAGAATTAGAGCAAGACAAAGGGGTTTTTTGGGTTTTTTTCTAGTCTGACCTCAAAAAAACGAGTGTATATGTGTGTAAGATATACAGTATTATAAAAAAGCATCCATAAAACAGCTTAGTAAAAATTGTAACTTTCATCAGGATGGGCTTTTAAATGCTCCATTATTCTCATTGTATCCTCTAAATTTGTTCCAGTTGTTGGCAAACTGTAGTCTAATACTTTACCAAGAACCTCTTTCTATTATTTCCACTTTATTTTACATCATGATAGCTTTCCTTTTCTTCATTGCATCACTTGTACTTGCAGTGGATTGATGCTTTGGAGGCATGGTTACATGAGATACATAACACAAAAATTTAAATCAAATGCAAAGTGACATACTCAACATAGTATTAAAGGCAACATGATCCAATCTAAAATGATGGGTGACATTCTCCTTCCTTAGGCTGATGAACTACTGAAGCTGCGGAATATTTTCATGGCCACCACAAAGTGGTTTTTGCATTCATTATTGCAAACTATTGTAATTAACTCACTTTTTAATATAATAGGCTTTATGGCAATCTGTTTGTAACTACAAGTTGTCACTAAGTTGGACATTCTTAACCCAGGGACTGCTTGTACAATCTGTCCCAAGAGCCTGATTGGGAAAGTCAAACTCCAGGAGAAACCTTTGAAATGCCACCTGAGTTGAAAAAAAGACAATTTATTCATGCAGAGAGAGAAAAGGTGATAGGCAGATACTAACTGCACATGTTTTGGTGCTGGGTGGGAATGATTAGCACTTGAAAAATACCCTGCTGTTCTTTTCATTATATATGCAAAAATAACACAGGTATCTCTAATAAAGGAGAATATTTGTAGCTCAGGGTTGACATGAGAAGTCCTTGATGCTCTCTGAACTTGCTTGTTTTCTTGCAGATGTTTCATTACCCAAATTAGGTAATATCATCTGTGCTCATGACTAGCACTGATGATGTTACCTAGTTTGGGTAATGAAACATCTGTAAGAAAATAAGCAAGAGAGCACCAAGGACCCCACAGGCATCTCTAACTGGATGTCTTTTTCCATAACTTGTTCATGGACTGTTCATATCTTCAATAATATTGTGAAATCTATAAGATCTTTCAGGCATGCATGCAGTCCACTTACTTGTTTCTTGATTCTATTTTCAGCTGGGAGGATCTCCAGGTAAAAGTGCTCTCAGCTTTCATTAGAAGAACTGAAAAAGAAATAATGATTAATTTGCAAATCATCACTGAATACTGGACAATGAAGAGCAATCGTGCAAGAACTCACTATGTCCTGTAAAGAAAAGAAATGAAGCTGAATATGCTGTCAACCCTATTTAATCTTAGTTCTTAGGAGGAAAAATGCAAGGGCAAACACGACTTTTTCTTGGGTTGTAAGTAATCAAAGCATATAAGATTTGTCATCTTAACTCTTCATAAAAATTGTTATCAGTCAAGAAGATAGAAAGGTGAGTGTATGCAAAAAAATGTTCCCATAATTCTTCCTTTTTCATTTTTCTTTGCATGGTGTCTCAGTGATGACAGAATGTTTTTCCTCACCTCTAGAAGCTAACATAAGGACTGGAACAATTGCTCTCATTCTGATTTATTTTATTTTATTTTATTTTATTTTATTTTATTTTATTTTATTT
>WNWU01000005.1:24330932-24386061 GCA_012654045.1 Ptyas mucosa
TTTTATTTTATTTTATTTTATTTTATTTTATTTTATTTTATTTTATTATTTTAACTTATATGCCGCCCTATCTCCAACGGACTCAGGGTGGCTTACAACAATAAAATCCACAATAACCACAGTACAAAGTTAAAATACCTAATTAAACGAGATAAAAGTTAAAAACCCATTTGGCATCAGGAACACAGATATTTATAAACTGATGAATTTCAGAAGCTGATTTGGAATGAAAGTGAAATCAGAACTATGTCTTTCCATTTTCAAGATAAACCCTTATAAGAATGATAGGGAGGAACTACAATATGGACTTCTGACATCATCTCTCATAGGAGAATCTGAGGATGTTACCCCAACTGTCAGACATGGTGCCTTCAGCTTCTGAATCCCCTGCATTCTGCTGGAATGGGGTATGTCTAGTTTAATGAAAAGAAGGACTATGGGTGAATGATAGCAATGTTCCAATATCTAAGGGGCTGCCACAAAGAAGAGGGAGTCAAGCTATTCTCCAAAGAATCTGAAAGCAGAACAAGAAGCAATGGATGGAAACTAATCAAGGAGAAAAGCAACTTAGAACTAGCAGTTCCTGACACTTAGAACAATTAATTAGTTTAACAACTTGCCTCCAGAAGTTATGAATAATCCAACACCACAAGCGTTTAAGAAGAGATTGGACAACCATTTCTCTAAAATGGTATAGAGTTTCTTACCTGAGCAGAGGGCTGGACTAGAAGACCTCCAAAGTCTCTTCCAATTCTGTTATTCTGTTATATCTGGTTGTAAAATTACCTGCTTAGGAAATTAGCAAGGTAACACAAACAATCACAAAGTCCAGGTTTAATTGTGATTGCAGCAGCTGCACAATTCTAAGAAAGTATGTATTTAGTTTACAGAGTTACAGCCAGGTGCCACATCCATCCTTATGAGCACACAGGAGCATTTTTCATGCCTTTGAATCCAAAGCATTACATAGTCTTATTTTAGGAGAGGCAGGATGTGGGACAATGAGGTGAAGAAAGTGGCCTGGTCTAATCCTAATCATCTTCCTTTTATGATATCTCTAAACCAGATAGAAGAGGCAGAAGAAGCATGCCTTGAAGTAGGGGAACACTATAGGTAGTAAGGAAGAGTTCAGGAATAGAATAGAATAGAATATCTGTAGTTAAAGATTTCCTAGATTTTTGAAGTAGATATATGTAATGCAGGAGAGAAGAGATTCATATTTAAGTCTATTGAAAATATACTTACCTACTTTTAATTAACCTTTTGTTATTTTTTTCCAAACCTTCAAAATAATAGAGAAACCCATATAAAAAGGGAGGAAAATAAAAACCAAAACAAATAATAATCCAATTTATTTTCATTTGAAAACTAATTTCCTTTCCTTTCCTCCTGAAATAACTCTATTTCTTTTCACTAAGAATTACAAAAGAAAATCCTATCCTTGTTCAGATAGAAAAACTCATCAGTTTATATTCCTTGGATATTAAAAAATCTCAGAAATGTTAGGAGGGAAGGATTGTGGCTAGAATGAAGGCTTAAGGTTACAGAAGGTGCAAACTGTGTAAGTTCCAGTCTAAGTTAAAAAAATGTTTCATAGCAAACATCTGCCTCCTCCTCCTCCTCCTCCTCCTCTTCCTCCTCCTCCTATCAAATAATTACAGAATATATTAACAGTAAAGGTTAAATATGACCCTCCCCAAAACACTTTAAAATTATTCTTCACTATATATTAATCACATATAGAAGACAGCATCTTCCAGGAAGTCCTCGATTTAATGACTGCTTTAAGTTACAACAGCTCTGGAAAAAAAGACTTATGATCAGTCCTCACACTTACGACTGTCACAGCATTCCCCCATGCTTACATGATCAAAATTTGAATACTTAGCAACTATGACGATTGCAACATCCCAAAGTCATGTAATCACTATTTGTGACCTTCCCAGCTAGCTTCCACCGAGCAAGGTCAATGAAGGAAGCTAGATTTGCTTAACAACCATGTGATTCACTTAACAGCAGTGATTCATTTAACAACCATGGCAAAAAACTGATTTTTTTGAAAATTGGGTATGACTCACTTAACAACCATCTTGCTTAGCAATGGATATTCTGGTCTTATTCTTAGCAATGAAAATTGTAGTTGTAAATCAAGGACTATCTGTATAATCTGAGTCATTTGGGTTAATGGAGGCATACACTGTCCATTGGGGCAATAGGCATATTTGTAATTTTGACAATATATCCTAGACATGTTTACAAAATTACTAACATGAGATGGGAAATGTGAACATTCGGAAGTGACTGACATGCTGAGGAAGTTGTTTATTTATTTTAATTATTTATATTTTATGTTTATAGACTGTCCATCTCCCTCAAGGACGGGCTCTAAATGGTATTCCCATTCACTTCCTCTATGTGCCCCTAATTTATTCTAAGTCAACTTTGTTTCCTTTGTCTTTTGAAAGGTAATTTCAGTGCTTTCTAAGCAAAGCACTGAAATGCTACTGTTCGCCATTTTTATTTTCTAAGAATATTGTGGGCTCTCTCTCTCTCAAAAAAAACTGGAAATGAAGATGATAGTAGAAGGTCATCTGTGGTAGGCAAGATTGTATACATTTGAACTAAATTCATGTATTTGGAAAGAAGCTGCTGGGCTATTGGCAAAAGGTAGGTTGAGCCACTTGAAATATGAATAGAGAACTTTGCAAATGATTGTTCAATGTTTATACCTTCTCTTCTATTCTCACAGAAAAGAGAATGATGTGCAACTTCATGGAATATATAGGAAGGTTTGGTATCCCTCCACTAACAAGACAATAAGTTTCAACAGCATAAGAAATTGTTAGAGCCAGTTGTAATAGCCCTGGACTCTTACAACATCCATTATAGTACTATAACTGCTATATTCTATTAACAGAGTTCTCCTTAAGAAGATTATCTGAAGTAAGTAGAAGAAGAAATGTCATATAAAATTTAATTTAATGTAATTCAAAGCTGCCCAACTCCCAGATGACTGTGGATGACTTCCCAAATTAAAAACTCAATAAAATGCAGCCGGGACAATTTATGGCAACACAATTGGCATGTGAAGAAAAATCATAATTCATTACATACCTCCAAGGAGATATGCCAAACAACAACCCCAAACAACCCAGGCCCAGGCCAATGGAAACAACCAGGTTTTAATAGTTACCTGCAGGGAGGTAAGGCGGCGGATGGGGAGTAGCATACAGTTATCCAGAAAGATGCTTTTCCACAGGGCAAGTGTAGTGACTGAGGAAGCCCACATGCCAGGTCCCATTAGAAGAGATTGTTTAATTGATGGGACTTGCAGCAGGTTGACAGGTTGACTGTATTGGACTGAAAAGGACATGTAGAATCTATAGGAGACAGATTGTCCTTCAGACTTCAAGCCATGTAGAGCTTTATAACTGGAACTTTGAATTGCAATTGGCAGCCAACTGGTAACCAGTACAGCTCAAGTAGCAGAGGGTACTTCATGACTACAGAAAGGCTTACTATAATTGCTTGTGCTGCTGTAATTCTGAGGCGATCTTCAAGGACAATTCCATGTAGAATGTGTTGCAGTAATCCAACTGTGAGGTAACCAAGGTGTGAGTGACTGCGAGGAAAGATCTCATTCCAGACACGTTGAACCTGTACAAAGTGTTTTCTGGCCACAGTTGCCATTTGCTTCTGGAGCAAGAGCTGAGGGTCCAGGGAAACCCTAAAGTTTCTCATAAGTCCTGACATTGGGACAAAACCTTAACAGCATTGCTTGATCGGCCAGGATTTAAGATGTACAGCTGGTTACAATCAGCATGCTGATAATGCTTGATCTCAATCGGATGAATGACCTTCCCCAGTACTCTCATGTCAATATTAAAGAGGAGGGGGGAAAGCATCAGGACCTGAGGCACACCACAAACCAAGAGTTTGAGGCTTGACTTTTCTCTCTCTCTACCCATGATCAATGAATTGTGCACAAGGGAGGAGAGCTACTGCAGTATTGTGTCCCCCATTTTTGTGCTCTACAGTCAGTCTAATACCGTGATGGCAAATCTATGGCACACGTGCCAAGGTGGCACGCAGAGCCCTCTCTGTGGGCATGCAAGCCATCACCCTAGTTCAGTTCCTCCACACACTTCCTGCTGGCCAGCTCGTCATTGGGTCTCTGCCATGCATGCGTGTGGGGCAGGGGGGTGCAGGGGGTGGGGTGCATGCGGGGGCCTGCGTGTGTATGTGTGGGGGTGGGTGGGGTGCATGTGGGGGTGTGTGCACACATGGGACTGTGCACAAATGCGTGGGGAGGCAGGGTGCATGCGCGGTGGCCATGAGTGCATTGCATTTTGGGGGTTCGGGTGCTTGCATGCACATTTTGGGCACTCAGTCCAGAAAAGATTAGCCATCACTGATCTAATATGATTTATGATATTATAAGTCATTGAAAAGTCGCTAATGGCCAGGATGGATGCTCGACCCCACAATCTGATTTAGGCAGTGGTCATCAACAAGCATGAGCTAGATCATCTCAGTTCAATGTCCTGACCTGAAGCATGATTAGAAAGTATTGTAATAATTTCTTTCAACCAGGGTTGTCTATAACCCAGTTGCCTTCTCCACTACCTTCTTCAGAAAGGGAAGATGGAAATTGGATGTGAGTTGTCCAGAGTGGTAGGTCTAGGGATGGTCATCTAGGAAGAAATGTGGGATATAAACAAAAGATATAAATAATAAATTGGATGGAATTGAAGGGAGAGGTTCCTTTTATTACTTTACTAGAGTTGGATTCTACTTTCACAAGAGCAGCAAAAGATCACTATTTCAAATTAAATTGCAAACACATTTTTTTCTTTCTATTATTTTTCTGCAATTGAATGGTCTGATCTTTTTCCCAGATCAACAAATGTTGATCCATTGGTTGTGACAAAAATTGACCTACTATCTTGTCACCCAAGCCTGACATCCTGGGCTGAGAGAATGTGTCTGGCCCAAAATCACCCAACTAACTTTCAGGACAAGAACTCTCAGTCTCTGGGTTTCTAGCCTGGTGTCTTAATCACAGACCAAACTGGCTCTCAAAAAGCAATACATTTGTGTATAGCGGCAATTATATAGTGTAGATGTCTTGAGAATTCAAAACAAAATAATATATATCCATTTTGGCCATTCACCAGAAGAAGAAAAAAACATAAACCTAGAAATTGATTGTATAAGAATTTGACCACCTTTAATGTGAAGAAAAAAGCTTAAGCCTTAATTAGTTATGGGAATACAAGCAAGGACATATTTATTACTTAATTGTTATTAATACAATTCTTCATATATTTCTTCCTTGATGAAGTTTGTTTGCAAGGCTTGATGAGACCCAAGGGATTGATGATTAGGATCCCCTATGGGTTTTACTTTACTAATTAACTGCTTTGAAGTTTAGGAAAAATCCCCACTGATTTTAATTTAACTCCTTCTTTCTCTGTGAATTCCCTAATACAATTCACTTTGTGGGAGAGGGGAAGAAAAAATATTCCTTGCATCTTTCTCTCTTCCTGTAGATTTCATCACTTAGGAGGTGAAGTTATGCACGTTGCCAAACACTTTCTCCAAGATTTTAAATACATCACTTAGTACTACCTGGATGTATTGTAGTAAGAAATGCAGTTTTGTGCTAGTTTCCCCTATATACTTTCCCCTATACCAGTGGTTCTTAACCTTTCCTTCTTTAAAGGACCCTCTTTAAATACCTTTTGTGGCCATAGACCAGGGTGTCAAACTCAAGGTCTGCAGGCCAGATTCGGCCTGTGGGGTGCTTAAATCTGGTCTGTGGAACCGGCATGGAAATAGCAAAGGATCAGCCCACAGTGCCTTTGGCAACCAAAATGGGTGGCGGGGGGGGGAATGCAGGGGGGTCCCCCACACCCAATTTTTAGTCTGGACAGCCTCCTGCAGCACTGTTGACTAAAACGAGGCTTGGGGGGGCCTCATGTGGCCCCCAGCATCCCATTTTGGCTGGCAAAGTGCTGCAGAAGGCGTCCACCCTATCTCTCCACTGGCCGGCCTGTGGAGGAGAACAGCAATGCTGATCCAGCCCTTGAAGAAATCCAATTTGACACCCCATGCCATAGACCATGGTCAACGATCCCCCAAGACTTAACTGAATATTTAAATCATAACATTTCTTCAAGCTTTCACAGACCCCTTGTGATGACATTGACAGGACTTCTAATTTAATTAAAATTTAAAAGTTTCATATTATTCATATTTTTTAAATAATGGCTATTGGCATTGACAGTTATAGATTACTGGATGTAACATTGTTTGAGCTCAGTATAAGATTGTAACTTTTCATTTTGCTTGTGACAATTTCTGAAGACAATTCTTGCTCAAATATTCTATATACCCGCTTGTGAAGAAAGTGAATGGCTTCATGAAATATTGATGAGACACAATGATGCTATATACCAGTTTTCATTTGTCTATATATATATATACCTATCTATATACCAGTTTTCATTTGTCCCTCAGCAATAAAACTTGATCTTCTGGTTTCTTGTTTTTAGGGGGAAAATATTTTCAGTATAAAATCTTCCCACTCCCATGTTATCTCCCATCAGGATAGCCTTCATGAGGAACTTACTTTTATCTGAAGAGATCTGGCCCAAATATGATTCAAAGAAGGGACCTGTATCTAATTTGGCTGAATCTCAAATACTGAATAAAAATCAGGCAATATTTATAGCCAAATAAAGGGAAAAAGAACACTTCCAAATCAATTGAAACTGAACTGAAAAGCTTTATAAGCAACCCTGTACTTCAAAACACTGTAATACAGTGGCTTCCAATTTTCTATAACATACCACAATGAGAGATTGTAGAATTCAACTCCTGATATGTTTACCTTCTAATGATAGGAATTGTTTCATCCAGCCATGATTCCCATCACAGGATACAGGAGATTGGAAAACTGACATACTCTAAGATGCAAAACCAATGACATTATTGTCTGTGATTGACTACATTCCAATGGATAGCTGCTGTTTTCTAAGTTGATGGTGCCATCCCATCTTAACAAGCATGATGCAGCTGAATGAATGTGACATCCTCAGCAAATCAATCAGAAAGAATTATCCTCAGTGGAGGGGAAATTATGTCTGTAAATATTTCCTAATTTTGTCAAAACTAAAAACAAACTAACAAAAAAAATCTACAAGTAACACATCAAAATTTATAAGCGTCTGTCTTCATCTCTGAAATAGGATTCCTTCCAATAGCAATAGCAATAGCAATAGCAATAGCAATAGCAATAGCAATAGCAATAGCAATAGCAATAGCAATAGCAATAGCAATAGCAATAGCAATAGCAATAGCACTTAGACTTATATACTGCTTCAAAGTGCTTTACAGTGCTCTTTAAGCGGTTTACAGAGTCAGCATATTGCCCCCAACAATCTGGGTCCTCATTTTATGCGCCTTGGAAGGATGGAAGGCTGAGTCAACCTTGAGCCATGTGAGATTTGATCTGCCAAACTGCTGGCAGCTGGCAAGCAGCAGATGTAGCCTGCAGGACTGCACTCTAACTACTGTGCCACCACAGCTCAGTATCTTTATCTGCTGTTTTAACAAATATTACTCCATATTATTGAGGTACAAAGAGATACAATTGATTTTCTCCCATGTTAGTCAACAGGAAGTGCAAATCTTGTCACAGATTGGTCCTGTCACAGTCTGAACAAGAGTTGTTGTTCTCTATGGTGCTGAATTAAAATCTGAATTCAATCTTATGGTCGGTGCATGTCCCTTAATTGTGAACAGATAGGAAGTTACATCCAGGAAATAAACTGAGTGGAAACACGTCACTTGATCATTGTCTCCTATGATGTATTTATTTTATGATCAATACATGATCAATACCAGAAAGTTACATAAAGCATAATATTTTATGAGCATAAAATGCAGAAATATTCACATATGCAATTCAAAATTTATGTACCATTCTTAGTGTTCCTTGTAACTGAGAGGAAGCCCACATAATTATCGGTTAGAATACCTTTTAAATGCAGAAGAAGATATGTATCTAGCCCTAAAAATTGTTTTGTTCAACTCTGGGAAAGGTGAGAAGTAATTTAAATATTTTGCTGCTTCCCATATTCCCTTTTCAACTCAAGGTCTATTGCTGAGTGAGACCCTGTTGACTTCAGTACAATGCACAGCATTATTTAATATTTGAAATAATGTTCATTTGGTCTCTTCCTATCTCAAAAATAGGAATAATCCATACAATTATTACAGTTGTTTTCATTTTGGAATAGGTTTCTACTTTCAAGGATAATAAGGCAATAAACCTGTCAGGAAAAATTGGAGTTTGAGTCTCTAATTAAGAATCAATCCCTAAACCTCAATTTTTGGCATCTCTAATCTGAGTGGAGCATTTCCAACACCCAGGTCATATTATGATGAGATTTATTGAATTCCTTTGTAAAGTATAGCTATACTCTATGCATTTAAATTAGCATTGTTCATTTCATGTATGATTTTTGTTTGTCTGTTTTTATTGATAGCACTCATTTTCCCCCTGACATTTGGAGGCCAATCATTTGGAGGGCATTTGGAGACCAGGTATCTTGAATTTGGAGGGCAAAATATGTTGCTGTAAACTTCCCTGGTTTTGAAATATTCTATCTGCATGATTAGGTGGATTTTGCTGAAGTATTTTGTAATTTATGATAATTGAAAAAACTTACAGTGCTATAAGAGAATGTTGTTGTAACTGTTGGATTAGAGCTAGCTTTAACTATATTGGTGGGATTTCAGACAGGCATGTTTCATTATCTGGTGGGCTATGTTAATCTTTATTATTTTTAATTTTAAATCCCCCCCTCTCTCTCTTCCTTCCCCCCCTCCCTCCCTCCCTCTCTCTTATTGACCCTTCCATTCATCTCCTTAAGCTTCTTTTGGGCATTAGATGTCATTACTCTGTATAATTACTTTATATGTTATTAGAGATTTCTTGCGATAGCAGTTTGGAAAACTGTATTTTTCCTGTTCATTTCTCTTAGCTTTATTATTCCATAGAAGAGAAATATTGGGTTATTGTTGTTGTTGTTCAGGAAGGTGCTGCAAACAACTCTGAAAAAACAACAACAGCTCAGCTAAGTAAGCCAAGGTCCACCTCTGTGAATGCCCAGGAAAGACTAATCCTTAAAAAGAAATGTGAGAGAATAAAAATAATTTTTCTCATAACCATTTGGCTAACTGGTTTTAGAGTTGCACAGTAGCATGTTAACATTCAGTATGAAGAATTTGCAATAACAGCCAAGATTCCTGAAACACAGGGCTGGAGAAATTGGGTATACTTAGGATGAAGAAGAGAAGACTGAATGGGGTCTGACAGCATGTTCCCAATTCTTCTAAGAGAGCAAGTCTATCATTTGTAATATAATTTATAGAGTAAATGAACTAGAATTGGGTCTAATGGGGTTATGCTATAGAAGGGTAGATGCCAACTGAACAGTAGGAGAAATGTCATGAAAGCAAGAACAGATTGATAATGAAATTGACAACTACCTAAAGTGATGGTGGGTTTCCCCCCCCCCCATTCTCAAGTATTCAAGCAAAAGCTGGGCAACTCTGTTAACTTCCTGATATAGTGAAAAAGACCTATAAAACCTTCTCTAATTCAAATATTCTACCTAAATTCTACATCTTCAAAATGATTTAAAATCTTGTTCTTAATTCCTAGCACAGGCCTGGCTAGCTGCCATTTATTTATTTATTTATTTATTCATTCATTCATTCATTCATTCATTCATTCATTCAATTCGGCTTATATGCCGCCCTATCTCACAATGGACTCAGGGCAGCTCACAATAATAAAACAAAAGCTACAGTACAAAATAAAGTCTAAAATCTAAAAAATTTAAAATTAACCCTTAAAAAACCTCATCATCAGTCCAGGTCGAGGGATTTGAAAAGCCAAGTTTTTAATTCACGGCGGAAGATGCGAAGGTCAGGTGCTAATCGCAGCTCCAAGGGGAGTTGATTCAAGAGGGTGGGCGCACCCACCGAGAAGGCTGTACCCCTGGGCGCCGCCAACCACCACTGTCTAGCCAACAGCACCCTGAGTAGGCATCCTCTATGGGTGCGAATCGGGCAATGGGATATCGTTGCTGGCTGTAAGTGGTCCGCCAAATATCCTGGTCCTAAGCCATGTAGGGCTTTATAGATCATCACCAGCACCTTGAATCTCACCCGGAGGGCAACCAGTAACCAATGCAAACCGCATTGAACTGTTTATGAACTGATCTCACTCTTAGGATACCACACAAATAAAAGCAAATTCTACTGAGCACACTAGGACTTAGTAAAGATGAACAAGGTTGTCCTCTGAGAAAAAGAAACCATGCTCTCTATAGAAACAGCATCAAATATTTGCTGTGGCATTTAATCTATCTATCTATCTGTAGAAAGAAGAAATGGCCTGTAGATTGAGTGAAGCAGAAGTATGTAACTCCAGAAGGGAAATTAACAAAATGCACTTTCCTAAGCCTAGAAAAATGCTAGTGCTGCATATATATGCACACGTACATGTGAATAAGTTCCAGTTAGACTAATGGAATTCCAGCTGCCTGCAATTACTGCGAGTTCAAATCCCACCAGGCTCAAGGTTGACTCAGCCTTCCATCCTTTCTAAGGTAGGACCCGGTTTGTGGGGGCAATAAGCTGACTTTGTATAAAATATACAAAAGTATGAAGGCTATTGCTTAATGCATTGTAGGCTACCCTGAGTCTCCGGAGAAGGGTGGCATATAAATCAAAATAAAATCAAAATAAATAAATAAATTTATTTTTGAGAAAACAGGTGTAGAAAAATCTAAATATCCAGCTGCCAATCTCAACAGAAGCTTCATCCTTACTGAAGTCAAGAGGAATTTCAGCAGAATAATTATGTAGTATTAGAGACCTCCTGAGTTTCTAGCTTTCTAGTAACCTTGACTATCACTAAGTGTTGTATCTTTTTATTCTCGATGAATGTATTTTATTCTCCTTATGTACACTGAGAACATATACACCAAAGAGAAATTCCTTGTGTGTCCAATCACACAGCCAATAAAGAATTCTATTCTATTCTATTCTATTCTGTTCTGTTCTGTTCTGTTCTGTTCTGTTCTGTTCTATTCTATTCATTGCCAAGTATTTTTTTATACCTCTGAATATCAGTAGTGAAGTAGGAATGTGTGAGTGCGTGTATATGTATATATTTGCATATATACATATATATTATAAGTTTGAAGTATAATTCTGTTAAACTATGTGATAATGTATAATTTTAGAATCTTTAGAAATTAGATTTGCTGGAAATGTGAGTCTGATTTTTGGCACACTTTCATTTCAACAAAGGCTATATGCCAGGGGAGAAGGAGAAGGAGGAGGAGGAGGAGTGAGGAAAGAGAACGAAGAAGATAAATGCTAGTATAAGCATGGATTGAAAGAAGGCTGCCCTGATAAGACATTTTTCTTTAAGTATTGATGATTGGTTTGTTAGAAAAAAGAAGAAGGAATTTACACAGAATGTCTTTGTTTTTTCAAAAGAAAAGCAAGAAAGCTATACCACAGGAAGTGGCAAATCCTTATATTTTGATTGAACTCCTACTAAGGTTTTACTACAAGCCAATAATTCACTTAAGCTCAGTTTGACTCCTGGTAGCTTCCTAGACACATCCATATTATTTTCTTAAGGTCCACTTACTATACATTAAGTGATCATTAGTAAATATTTAAGAGTACTAAAGGACAAGGAAGGAAGGAAGTCCTTATGCTGCTTCTACCAGTCAGGAAATTCCAAAGAGGTGACATTGAACAGATCCTTTTCAAAGCCAGTGAATATGTAGCACTTTCCTGGTTTGGTCTGCATCAAAATTTTATTTCTTTGTGTGTGTGTGTGTGTGTGTGTGTGTGTGTGTGTGTGTGTGTGTGTATGTGTGTATGTTTGAAATAAGTTTCAAATTATTCTACACCAGCTATAAAGCTCCAAACCAATTATAGTTTGGAGCCTACATAGCTGATATAGGGTCCAAACCATAATTAGTTACACCTGTTTTTAATGGGGTCATTTCATTTGATTTTGCCAAGGCCAAAGCGGATAAGTTTGTATTGTCTTATCCTTGGAACACTTCACCTACTCTTGTCAAGGAAGAGACCATCCCAAAGTTAAGAAATATTGAAAACAAGTAAGATCATCCCATTCTACACAAGTATCCCCTATCAAGGAAAAGACAAAACAGAGTATAATCCTTAAGTGATGAAAATAAATGCTCTGTTCTGTTTTACAAAGTCAACCATTACATAGGAATATAAAGACTCTGTTCCATTCATCTAAGGGAAAGAGATGCATAGCATATCCAATTTCTCTTTGCCAATTTTCCAATGAAACCATAATCACTCTGCCTACCCAGTGAATTTTTAAAGATCAGCCAAGATTAGCTTGGTGCTGTTGCTCAGCCTAAGGTTTTAGTAGGAAAAAAAATCACTTTTGTATATTTGCTCTGGACCACCATTATGTGAAAGGACATATTATAACTTAGTATTGCTATTTATGTTACTTTCCTAACTAGTTACAGGACATGTAATCAGACTTAATTCCCAGTGAAATCTTTGCCATCTCAACCTGAAACTGATTCCTCTTTCAAAGATATTTATTTTTTTAAAAAGGTTTTTATTAATAAAAAATATACAAACAAATATCAATACATTAAGACAACATACAAGAGAAACAAACATCAATTCAGTCCTATGATTGACTCTTAAAAGTTACTACATCGGTGGGTTATTTTTCTGTTCTTCTCTCTTTCAAAGATATTTCAGTGATCTTGATTCTGTCCATCCAACTTATCTATTGTCTTCCTTTTCTTCTATCTCTTTCAACTTTGACACGCACAGTTGCCTTTTTCTTTTCCTTCCTGACTCACATGCACAACATATTTCCGTTCTTCAAGGGAGCTATTCCTGCTTGGTTTAGGAATGATAGCTTAAGAGCTTCTTTTGCCCTCTGCAGCCCACAAAACTGTAATAATCTCTAACTGCCAAGATTCATTTTGGATTGTGGCATGATTGACTCACTGATGTGCTATCAAGTCAGTGTTGACTCTTAATGACCAAAAAGATTTTCTTCAGCAATATCTTTTCTCAACCTTGTCCTTCAGGTTTTCCAACAGTTTATCCATCACTATTGTAATTAACTCCATCTACCACGCTGCCGGTCATCTCCTTCATGTCTTTCCTTCCAACTTCCCCAAAGGGCTAGATAGTCACATAATGTGTCCAGATGTGATGGAATACAAATGGAACAAATAAATATATCCAAATCCATAATGAAAGAACATGTGACTTTTTCTGTCCTTTCTCAGTGCTTAGTTTTTATACCCATACATCTCCATTGGGGGGAAAAACTTTGATTGTTGTCGTCATAGTAATAGTGTTGTCTTTTATGCAAAACACTTGAGCAAAACTCTTGAGAATGTTGATGTTGTTATTCTCTAACACATTACTTAGCTATGTTTCAAGGTTGCAACCACATGAATATTTCTTTTGTTTTTCTTCTCTTTTTTAAACCTAGGTGTACGGCCTTCATTGAAACAGAAAAAAATGCTACAAACTGGAATGAAAGTATGTCATTCACCTACTATGAAGTGCAATCTAAAGCAGAGTTTATTTTTTACAACAGGATGGATGAAGTACTGCAAGTTGAGTTTGAGACCAAAATTTTCCTGCTGCTCCAAATAAGTGACATAAAGTATACCTTCTTGTAGTAACTTATTGTCTTATTACCTGACTGCTCCAACTAAATCTGATCTAAAAGACAGAGTTCAATGTTATCTGTATCCTCGTGATGCTGAACTCTAAAACTTTGGATGAACCCATCACCTGGGATTATTAGGTTGTTCAATTTATTGACAAGTGAGGGACTTTAAAGGAAAATGTGCTTCTAAGCAGCCTGAATTGGCAAATGGAATCTAGAATGAAACCAGATTCCGCCAAGGAGCAAAAATCATTACTTTGAGTACTGCTGACCAACTTTTCAATGGTGTCGCTAAAAATATAGACTATTTCTCTCTCCCCAGTGAATGAATGCTATTTGTCCTAGGGAATGGATTTATTCTCAGTGTGGTTGAAGTTAAATCCCCCCTTTTTTCTACTAACTGTTCTGATGATTCCTCAGTGAACCTTAAGAGAAGCAATAGATTTAATTTTCATGGGGCAAGTTCTCTGCCTTCTTCTCTCTGAATGATGGAGAGTCCCATTGTTTTAAAAAGTGAGCTCTGGTAAGTTTTTTGAAATCAATCTGTCCAGCTAAGGAGAAAGCAAAGGAATAAATAGAGGCTGCACACAGACAGCTGTAAATTATGCACTTGCAGAATTGGATGGAAGCATAGAAAATTTGGCTGTCTTTTTGCAGTTGCCATGGCCACCATTGATATTCCTCACAGCCAAGGGCCTGTTCTGGTAGGGCTCTAAAATGAGGAGATAAAGGTCATTTACTAGAAATTACTCCCTTCATCCTACTTAATTAAATTCTTTCCCTGTATCCTTATAATTTGCTCCTATATAAGTCACACAAGACTTTATACCAAGTGGAATATAATTGAGATGTGGCTCCTTCTTGTGTTTGGAATTTTTCTTATGAGCTTCTCTTTTTTTTTCATATGCAACTTTGTAGAAGGAGAGCATGGCTGGTTGGGGAATTCTGGGAACTGAAGTTCACATATCTTAAAGTTCTTGAAGTTGAGACACTTTGGTCTATAGCAGGGGTGTCAAACTCGCAGCCAGCAGGCCAGATGCATCATGCGCTGGCCATGCCCACCTCCGGTTTAGCAAAGGGGGAAACTGTTGTGATATGTCACATGCCAACAATGTATCAGCGTGAGTTTGACACCCTGGTCTATAATATTTTTAAAAAGCCAGTGGGAGTTTGGTAGCACCTATTCTACTTGATAAATTTTATGAAAACACATTCATTTTGATGAACTACAGCTCATGCAAGCTTAAGCCTTTTAATAAAACGTGTAAGGAGGAAAAGATGTGATGAGACTTTTGCTGATCCCCTGCATATGAGTGGATCTTTGATTATTCAAATGGTATGAATTTACAATACACTGGGTATATTCTTAATGTCTAAAAGTAAGAGAAGATAACTGGAGTTTTGATTTAGTGACAGAGCGCTCCCTGTGCATAGTGCTTAAAGAAAAAATGTAACAACACATTTTTCTAAAAGCAAAACAATAACAAAAAGTTATATCTTCTGACAAACTTGCACACTTCAATTTTCAATCAGGAAGATATTTGAGGAATAAGAATAATAAATGAATTTGAGCAATTGTTCTTTTGTGAATTTTGGGATGGACAAATCTATCAGTTTTGCCTTCTTTGACTTTTTTTGTAATAAGTTTTTATTTTATAGTATATAAAATTCCAAATTGAATTGAACAATGTGTTGACAGGGTACAAATCTGTAGTCTTTCTTCATAGGTGAGTTTATTCCCCTATTCTAGTTCTATATTCTTTTTAAAGCTTGGTGATCACAGCTGTATACACATACTCCAAATCTAGTCTTACTACAGATTTCTAGGAAAGCATTATTAAATTGGCAGTTCTATTTTCAATTATTTCCCTTTCTTGTATACCAGTCTGAAATTTGTCATGTTTTATAGCAACAGCATGCTGGCCTGACATTTTTATCAAGCTGTTCCCTGTGACTCCAAGATCTCTTTCCTGGTCAATCACTTCAGCTCAGATCCAATTAATGTATATCTGTCATTTGGATTTAGTGTGCCAACATGTACCACATAATGCTTTTTTACACTGAATTACAGTGGTCATTTTTAAGCCCATTTCCCCAGTCTGGAGAAATTCTTTTTGGAGCATCTTACAATTCCTTTTTTGATTTTATTACCTGAGCATTATAACAAAGCAGAGTCAAACTGTTTATAAAGAAAAGGGGTTTAGCTGGGGGCGTGCTGAGAAAAGGTAGGGACAATGTATAGTTTACTGGTTAGGACCTCCAAATATAACAATGAAGAACAGGCATACTCTTTTTAAAAAAAGGGACATATTGACAATTTCAGGTATGGAAAGGAAGTAAGTAAAGGATAGGAGTTCTGTCTACATGAAAGTGTGTAAAAATTTTAGGTCTTTCAGAAATGTGCTGGAAGCCACACTCAAAAAGAGTCTGGCAAAAGCTAAATTTAATTGAATTAAAATACAATTTAAATGTTCCACATATACATTTAGTAATTCTTCTTCTTGTCACACTTAAATTACTGTTCAAACAGCAATTCTTGGAGAGATTCTGAAAGTTGCATTTAAGATCTAGAGGACCACATAAATCTTGAAATTCACAAATCGGACTGATCATGTTGGTCAAAGCTGACAAGGGCCACCTTCAATTTTGCTTTCAACCAGCTGGGTTTGCAGCTGTTGGTCAATCATGACTTATTAGTTTAGTTTACTAATTAATAAGGTTCTTTTTGTAGAAAAAATGGAGGAGGACAGATTTTTTTAAATATTCAACACATTTTGAAACCACCCATCTTCCTTTCAGAGGGACTCGGTGCAGTGTACAAATAAAATATTATAACATAAAACAGTATATAAAATTTTAAAAGAGGCAAGGAAGATTAAAGTCAGTGTTAAAAATTAATTAAAAGATGGAGGGAGGGTTTTCAGGATGTTAACCAGCCCCATGGCTGTGTGCTTCTTTGTGAGCCCCAAGCAAGGCCTCAGAGCCATATTTTCACACCTTTCCAAAAGACCAGGAGAATATATTTATCTAGTGAATCAAAATAACAACAATCATAAAGGTAAAGGTAAAGGCAAATATTTCCTTTTCCAGTCATGTCTGACTCTACGGGCTGGTGCTCATTTCCCTTTCTTAGCCAAGGGTGCGAGCATTACAGCATTATCCGAAGACATTTCTATGGTCATGTGGCCAGCATGACTATATGCTGTTACCTTCCCACTGAAGTGTTACCTATTTATCTACTTGCAATTTGTGTGCTTTTGAACTGCTAAGAGGGCAGGATCTGGGGGGTGAATGGAAGCTCACCCCATCACATATTGCTCAAGCTTCGAAGCTGGACTGTCAGCTTTCCAGCTGACAAATTCAGTATCTTTAACCACAGAACTATCACACCCCCAACAACAATCATATAAAGTGGTTTAATGTGTTAGATACAGCAAATTCTGATTACTCAGGTTGTGCAATCTCAGTAAAAGATACAGCTGCTTTAAAGAGTTGCTTCATTCATATTTCCACGATATCCAAAGCACTGCACATCCTTAATAAATATACAATAGAAAAATAATGCAAATAGTTTCAGATGCAATTTGCACACCATTCTTGTGTAATTGAATGTCATACATTGAAACGTCATATCCCCAAAGAGACTGATAGATTCTTCCACACATACATTTGGCCTCATTAAGGATCCTTTGAGTCAGGATGATTAAAACTGTTGCCTTTGCACTTCATTAGCTCTGTGATTCACAGTGGGAGGTGTGCTTTAATTGCTTGGATTTAACCTGCTAATTGAGGTTACATGAAGTTCATAGTAACAACAGACTAGCTGATTATCGAAACAGGAGCAGCTCTTTTTTCTTCCTCATATTCTAAAAAATGCCAGTCTTGAGGGATGATGGAAATGGCATCTGGAGAGATGCATCAATTGCACGCTTACTATCTCATCTATAAAGAAATTGGTATGTCTTCCAATTTTAATAGCTACCTCAGAAGTAATATGATATACAATCATATAATTTTGAAAGACATAATCTATAGGAACAGTAGAATTATGTAATTTGGCCTGTATGGGAGCTGTTGATTGTCAAGCTGCTGCCTGGCAATCCATCTCTAACAATATTAAACATTTTTAAAAATGCGATAAAGTAGCATGATACTTTAGAGACGCGGTGGTTCAGTGGCTAAGATCGACTGAGTTTGTTGATCAAAAGGTCGGCAGTTCAGCAGTTTGAATCCTTAGTGCTGCATAATGGGGTGAGCTCCTGTTACTTGTCCCAGCTTCTGCCAACCTAGCAGTTCGAAAGCACGTAAAAAATGCAAGTAAAAAAATAGGGACTACCTTTGGTGGGAAGGTAAAAGCATTCCGTGCGCCTTTGGCATTTAGTCATGCCGGCCACATGACCTTGGAGATGTCTTCGGACAGCGCTAGCTCTTCGGCTTTGAAACGGAGATGAGCACCACCCCCTAGAGTCAGGAACGACTAGTACATATGTGCAAGGGGAACCTTTACCTTTAGCATGATACTTTAGGCTGTTGTGCTCAGAAATGGAATTAGAACTGTGCATCTGCCTTGGATTGCTAGTCATTTAGGAAATTGTGCAGAGATCCCCAACCCTCAGCAAAAAAACCTGTGTTGGGTATTTATTCTTCCCCTTCCTATATACCTAGTTCTCAATTTATGACCATAATTGAGCCCAAAATTTCTGTTGCTAAGTGAAACATTTAAGGGAGTTTTGCCCCATTCTATGACCTTTCTTGCCACAGTTGTTAAGTGAGTCCCTGCAGTTAAGTTAGTAACGTGGTTGTTAAGTGAATCTGGCTTCCCCATTGACATTGCTTGTCAAAAGGTCGCAAAAGGTGACCACATGACCCCAGGATACTGCAACTATCATAAATGTGAGTCAATGATCTGAAATTTGATCACATGACCATGGAGATGCTGCAATGGTCATAAGTGTGAAAAATCATCACAAGGCACCTTTTTCGGTGTCGTCGTAACTTTGAACGGTCACTAAATGAACTGTAAATTATTTAGTGACTAAATAACTGAACTGTAAGTTATTTAGTGCAGGGAACATGCAGGGAAAGGAAACTTTGCTGTGTGGGCAGATAGCTAGTGTCTGTTCTTCCTTTTAGTGATTGTTTCCTCCTTGTTAGTCTGCATTCTTTCCTTTTGTTTTCCCATAATTTAATCCTTTAATCCTATTTCATCCCATAATTTAAGATTTTAATCCCATTTCCCAGGTTCTCCCCTTTGACACTCATGTAGCCCTTATTTTTGTCCCCCAGGGCTTGATAAGAGCAAGAACTAACTGGTGGTCAGATCTGGGTGGCATTTTTGCAAACCACTGTCTTATAATAGTCAATGTCCCCCATTATTGTGGGGGTGACGTTGTGATAGCAAACAAAGTACACGGAGTGGATTGCTGATAATGTATTCAAAGGAACACAGCTGTCTTTTTTCTTTCTTTTGTTGCTGTGATTATTACCAGATGATCCACTGTGATTTCTAGAAATAAATATTTTATTGTTGTGGGTGTACCTGCTATAAATAAATAACAGCAGACGGTAGCTGCAAAAACTTCAGTTTTAATTGGCAAAACTGGATCTTGATTTTTGACTTGGTAAAGCCAAATACAGCCAGAGTGGAAGGAACTTAAAATATTAAGTTTACAAAATAAAAACATGAAGTGTCTTATTAGAAGAACCATACTCAAAACACACAGCATGGTTTATTTAAAATATATATCGAGTCATACCGGTTTGTATGCTACTTCTTCCAC
The DNA here is from genome assembly GCA_012654045.1 of Ptyas mucosa. Lineage (NCBI taxonomy): Eukaryota > Metazoa > Chordata > Lepidosauria > Squamata > Colubridae > Ptyas > Ptyas mucosa. The sequence goes on from WNWU01000005.1 coordinate 24,350,505, forward strand.
GAAAAACGTGATGGTAAACTGGGTTCTGAAGGCAGGAACAGGCTGGATTTTGCTCAGATACTAAATGTCACATTAAATATGAGATTCCTCCATACTTGCTTTTTTCTTTAGTCAACTCAAACAGTAGAAAGAAAAAAAGGGCATGTAGCTATGACATGAAGGGAGGGGCATAGGCAGTGGGGAGGTGACAACATACCACATGATGTTATTATGAGAATAACATGATTATGTTAAAGCAACTGGTATTAACTATTTCATGCACAAAATGGCAGCATGATACATGTGTCATCATTTTGATTAGCTAATGAACATCTCTGGATGGGGATAGGGGCATTGGGCATATTGACTTCTTTTGGGAAGAATCTATTGATCGGAATGGTCCATAAACCTAAAACAAACAAACAAATAAATAGATCATGGGTGTCAAACTCGATCGTGTCACGTGATGTCACATGATGTATCACGACATTTTTGCCTTGCGGAGCTGGGGTGGGCGTGGCCTGTGCATGATGCATCGAGCCTATGGACTGCTAGTTTGACACACCTGAAATAGATGAAGTGAAAAAAGTGGATTTAAGGAAAATTTACCATTACTACAACATCAAGACTCTCTCTCTCTCTTTCTCTCTGTGTAATGTGAAATTCTTTTAAAGATGTAAAATAAAAAACATTAAACACTTCCCAAAATGTGCCTGAATATACAGTAACTCAACCTCAAAAAAATCCCCCTCTAAACTGAACAGAACTCAATTCAGTTGGGAAATTGGTGTTGCTGCTCTTTTGACAATTTTTTTTAAAAAACTGGAATTATCCTTTTAAAATGAGACTTTATAGTATATACAGTAAGTCTCTCATGCTCATGTCATAGAAACAAAGGATATTGGTTCTGTAAAGTATCAACAACAAAAGCCAAAATTTCTCCTTCATTTTCTGAAAGAAAACAGCTTCCTTTATATATCTATTTCTTAATAAATTCTAATAGATAAGATTATACTCGCCTTCCTTCTTTCCTTCTATTTTAGGAAGTGTAGGCAGACTATGAAACCATTTCCTCAAATGGAATTTTTCTAGCCTGAACTTCCTGTGTGGGGCAAAATGTACAGAACTGCTTTCCTAAATGTAGACTGGAGCTGGGTGAGATGGTTCTGCAACCTGCAATCTGCAGGAAAGGATGAGAATACATACTTCCCCTCTTTCTCTCTTCCTTCCCACCTGACACTAATATGAAAAGAAATGGAAGGCGTATGTGAGGATCAAGTCTTCTCCCCCCCCCACTTCTGTTGCCATGGGTAGTAAGAGAAAGGGGAGAGAGAAATGTTAAAAAATGTCTTCTTGGTGCCAGTTCCCATCAGTGTAGGGGTGGGATTCAGCGGGTTCTGACAAGTTCGGGTGTACCGGTAGCTCTGACAATCAGCTGAAAGCGAACCGGTTTGCTCTGACAATTAGATGGGCCCTCCCGCTTGTCCCTGCACTATAACCTACCTATATTTCTTGTTTTAAGCCCAGCTGATAGGTGCGGCAGAGCGGATTGCCATGCCTCAGCTGTTTTACTCACTCTGGATTCAATAGAAGCTAACTTTTGATCGTAATGAGCATGTGTGGAAGCTCACGCGCAACGAACCGGTTGTTACAACAGGTGAATCCCACTACTGCACTAGTGGGATCAAAAAATGGACACCAAAGGAAACATTCAAAACCCCACTTCCTTCTCCACACCCCTCCACTTATCAGTGCTGACCAAAACCCTATTTTCCTTTATGGTCAAGTTTGAAGAAGGGACCAAAGTTTAGCTAATATTTCTTTGATCCAATATTTCTTTATCTGATAATTTTGTAGACTCTGGGCAAGCTAAGACAGAGTGAAAATATTAAAAAGGACAATAATACCAAACCAACCCCAGTGGAGTGGAGCCAGCAACAAACAAAGTTGATGCCTTTTGTGCTCAGTCCATGAATCAGCACTTTCTTGCTGCCATAAAAACTGTACTCTTTTCAAAGACAATTATTAAATAATAGCATTTATTAAATAATAGATACAATCTGATTATATTTCCAATTACCAGTTTCTAAATAACCCATAGTTCACCATTTCAGAGATATTTCCTTACTTGAACAGAGAAACAGAATGATCAGGGGGGAAAAGCAATGGTAGCTGGAATGATTTCTGACTTCCTGCTGGCCTCCTCATTTACTTTCCTTGTAGGAAGCTGGCCGGGACATTGCAAATGACAATTATGTGACCATGGCTGATTGCACAAAGTGGCATCATGGCAGCGCAGCAGCACTTAAACAACCAAAACTTTGCCAAATTTCAAACCCATGAGAGTCACGGGTCTCAGATTTTGGACACATTCTTAAAATTAGCCCATTTGAGGTGCACTGATTCAAAAATGGTTGCCCTATGATAGTTGTTTTGCCCAACTGAAGATTACAAACAATTAAACAGGAACCAGAGTTTTAGTCATCTATCGATTGCTGACTGCTTGCAAGAACACTCGAAAGGCCAAGTGCTCTTCGGCTCTCATTAAATCCCATCTTTGGCGACAATAATGTTGGTTGTAGTGGAAAAAAAGCGAAGCAATGTACACAAAACTCAAATAGAATTATATTTTGCAAACAAATCTTTAAGTCTGCTGACAACAATTGGACCTAAAAACTTCCAGCTCTTTTGAAACTACATGAGTTGCAGAGGGCCAAAGGGTATTACTAACACCCAGCTCGCCCTAACAAACTTGCTTTCTCTCTCTTGTATTTGAATTCCTGTGGCTAAAGCAGTCCAGGGTTGTTTTAATGATCATTTGCCTTTTACCTTTTTGTGCAATGCGGGCAGTGAAAACAAGGAACATAAATGTAAGCTAGAAAGCCTGTTTGCTGCCTTGCTTGATTCTGCATTTTTCTCATTATTAAAAAAAGTCCCATTGCATGACTGAGTTCACGGCAATCTCAGTTTTGCTTATTTGAAGTACAGAAAGCGGGGACAATAGCAGATCCCTGTTAAAAATTGGGTTGTTTCCCAACCAACCTCATAACAAAGGTTGACAAACTCTTGACATGCAAAACTTAACCAACATTTTTCTTTCTATTTGAGCATTTTGGAAAGTTATGCATTTCCCCCCTGCCCCCCCCGTTGGGCTGAATAAGAGTACTGAAAAATGCAGAAGAATTTGTCAGCACAGCATTAACTAGGATATAGAAAACAGATATTGATTTTTTTTAAAGTAACAACTACAGCCCAGGAGATATTGCACTGACAATGAACAGAGTTGTCAAGATTCCCTGTGGATTCTGAAAAAAAAAATTAAAGTTCTTGTATAGTACAATTAGGAAGTCCAGCAAGTTTTAAAAGTAAAAAGTTGAAAACATGAGATGTTCTTGTTTTGGGTGAAGAATATACAAAGTGTCCCCCCCCACCCCCACTCTGTTCTCCATATGGTTGTCCTAGTTTAAGCTTTAGATCAGGGCAATGGTGGGATTCAGCCAGTTCGCACCACTTCGGGAGAACTGGTTGTTAATTTTCTGAGCAGTTTGGTGAACTGGTTGTTGGAAGTTATCATTAGGGCAGAGAACCGGTTGTTAAATTATTTGAATCCCACCACTGGATCAGGGGTGTCAAACTGGCCAGTGGTCGGTTGCTCCTGGTTCTGTCTGGTTCTTTAGAACTAGTAGTAAAAGCAGTGGGAGGCTCCACCCACCTGCCTGGATGTCATAATTGATGATCTGCTCATGCGCAGAAGCGTGCACGGTAGTAAAGGTAGTAGTAAAGATAGTAAAGGTAAGTAGAACCCACCCCTGAAACTGGCAGTCCACAGGCCGGATGCATCACATGCAGACCACGCCTACCCCAGCTCAGCAAAGGAAAAATACATCATGAAATGTCACATACCGGCAATATGATGCGGCGAGTTTGACATCCGTGCTTTCGATCATACTGTAGTTAATCTGAGCAATTTTAATGCAAAATATGAGTATAGAGACAAGGAGAAAACATGAGATAAGGAGAGTAAAATAGTTGTTCAGTGCAAGAATCTTTATTTGGATAATACAATTCAATGTTATAAAGTATTAAAAAGTAAAATAAAAGCCCATATTAGTTATATGTTTGAATTGGGGAATCAAAAATTGGAATTTCCAATTTTGGAAAATTATATATATATGTGTGTGTGTGTGTGTGTGTGTGTGTGTGTGTGTGTGTGTATGTAAGTTTTTACGGGTATATATGTGTGTACAGTTAATATTTCGGATTTCTTCCCGTGTAATTGTAGACATGTCCTTAAAAGGACAGTAGCGACGTTTCGACAAAATCACATTTGTCATCTTCTGGCTGATGTTTTCGGTTTGGTTCTTATGGCCAAACTGTGTGATCGTAACTGACGTTTTTGTATGAAAAGAGGCAGAGGTGTATTCTGATTGGTCGACAGTGTTGCTGTATTCTGATTGGCTGATGATGTAGCTGTACTTTGATTGGGTGGATAAGTTATGCTGGAACTAGTGGCAACACAGCCTTTTTGGTTAACCCTTGATCTATGGTTTATATTTTGTGTTAAGATTCGTCTATCTATGAGAGCAGGTTTCCAAATAGAAGGCAGACGGGAAGTGTCATCACGTTTATTCATACAATATGGTCTTTTCTCTATTTCAATGGCCTCTCTGATTATTCTGCCATTGAGATGTTCTATTTTTGCAACTGTTTTTGTGTTATTAAAATTAATATTATGTCCTGTGGCATTTATGTGTTGTACTAATGATGATGTGTGTTCTTTCTTTTGTACTGAATTTTTATGTTCCTCAATGCGCACACTCATTCTTCTGTTGGTCTGTCCAATGTATGTTGAGGGGCAGGAAGCACACGGGATTTCGTATATGCCTTGGTCCTCTAATTCTATATATAATAGAATTTATATATAGAACATTTATATATATATAAATGTTTTCTGAGGTTTTCGCGGGTGTTTGTATGTAGGTCTTTGGTTATTCGGGTTTTCTCCTACATAAAATTGGAAGTGTCTTGGCAACGTTTTGACAAAGTCTCATTCGTCATCTTCAGGCTGGTGTTCTCGGCTTCGTGCTTTCGGGAGCAAGCACGAAGCCTGGAAGCACAAAGCCGAGAACACCAGCCTGAAGATGACGAATGAGACTTCGTCGAAACGTCGCCAAGACACTTCCAATTTTACACGGGCGAAAACCCGAATAACCAAAGACCTACACACACACACACACACACACACACACACACACCACACACACACACATATAAGTTTACTTTAATCATTATAATTAGGTTTATTTTTCCTTTACTGCCAAATTGCTATTTATTTGTAATCTTTGTTGGCAATGGAGACTTTTTAAATTTCATTATTAAAAAAATAACATACATTATAGATCATATAATAGTTGCCAAAGTTTCTACCAGGTAGTCCCACAGGTCTGAGTTGAAAACCATTTGGAGCTTTATGATGTGTTGTAGACTTTCACTCTGTGCTCTTCTATCCATCCATGTGGAATCTGGAACCACAATCTGCTCTTTGTTTGCAGTGATTCTGAACGCAAGAAAGGCTGGATGCTTTAGAGCTGCCAGACGCTTGCTCCTGGTGGGCTCCAAGAAACCACTGGGTGGCGAACATTGTTCACCAATGCTTGGAAAAGCTCCTTTGAGTTTCAGATCTCTTCTGAAAGCTGTTTTTTATTTATTTTATTTATTTATTTAGTTTGTCACGTGGTACGAGATAACATGTATAAGAATAAACATGGACAAGAGCACATGAAATGAGTACAAATAAATGGGGACAGTAGGACAAGGACGGTAGGCATGCTGGTGCGCTTATGCATGCCCCCTTTACGGACCTCTTAGGACTGGTGTGAAGTCCACGGTAGTCAGTTTAAGGTTGAAGCTATGGGGGTTTGAGGAAGTAACAACAGAGTCAGGTAGAGCATTCCAGGCATTGACCACTCTATTGCTGAAATCGTATTTTCTGCAATTGAGTTTGGAACGGTTTACATTCAGTTTGTATCTATTGTTTGCCCGTGTATTATTGCGGTTGAAGCTGAAGTAGTCATTGACAGGTAGAACATTGTAGCAGAGAATTTTGTGCACTGTGCTTAGGTCAGGCCGTAGGTGGTGTAGTTCAAGGTTGTCCAAGCCCAAAATTTCAAGCTTGGTGGCATAAGGTATTCTATTGTGAGCAGAGGAGTGGAGTACTCCTCTTGTGAAATACCTCTGGACCAGGGGTGAAATCCAGCAGGTTCTGACAGGTTCTGGAGAACCAGTAGTGGAAATTTTGAGTAGTTCGGAGAACCTGCAAATGCCACCTCTGGCTGGCCCCAGAGTGGGGTGGGAATGGAGATTTTGCAATATCCTTACCCCAGGAGTGGGAGGGAATGGAGATTTTGCAGTATCCTTCCCCTGCCACACCCATCAAGCCGTGTCCACAGAACCGGTAGTAAAAAAAATTGGATTTCACCACTGCTCTGGAGTTGCTCAATTGTATTAATGTCCGATATACAGTGTGGATTCCAGGTATACAAATGATACAAATGGTGTCAGTAACTACAGGGTACATGGTGGGGCTGTCAGCAGCTGAGTAAATAAGATCCTTGGAGGCGCCAAGTAGAGATGGAGATAAAGGGAAGTAGTAAGAGACATCTTGCTAGATAACTTGTCAGTGCAGAGCATCAGAATTAAGGAAGGGGATCAGTCCCAAGGAGCAGAGAGGGAGTAATGACACTCAGAAGAGCTATGAAAGATATAGATTAAAAAATCTATGGGCACACAGATGGAAAGAATCACACACAGGGGCCAGGGAGACAGGAGAGGAACAAAAGCAGCTTAGCCTGGAGCAAAAGATGAAAAGGGCTTAGAAACAAGAGATAAAGGCAAAAAGAGTTTTCATTGCCAGGAAGACAAACTACTCATGAGTAGACAAAAAGTGAAAGGAAGAAAAGGGGATGCTTTTATTCCTGCAACTTTCTATCCAGGTGGGATTTTCATTCCCTGCAGCTGAGAAGGAGAAAAAAGCAACTTCAGAGGTGCTAATGATTCACTTGAATTGGTTGGCAGCTCAACCATTGGAAGAGAGGGAGGCTGGGAGTTTTACCAGTAAGAATAAAAGATAAAGTTAAGGTTCTCCTCGCACATAACTGCTAATCATTCCCGACTCTAGGGGGCGATGCTCATCTCTGTTTCAAAGCTGAAGAACCAGCACTGTCCGAAGACGTCTCTGTAGTCATGTGGCCAGCATGACTAAATGCCAAAGGCGCATGGAACACTGTTACCTTCCCACCAAAGGTGGACCCTATTTTTCTAGTTGCATTTTTACATGCTTTCGAACTGCTAGGTTGGCAGAAGCTGGGACAAGTAACGGGAGCTCACCCTGTTATGCGGCACTAGGGATTCGAACCGCTGACCTGCCGATCTTTCAATCAACAAGCTCAGCATGATAGCCACTGACCCACTGCGTCCCCTTGGTAAGAATATTACCCACCAAATTGGCAAGGGTGGCGGGACAAGGAAGCTTGAAGAGTCAAGAAAAGAATGATCAGATGAGAGAAGATCTATCTCAGGAAGGTCACAGGAAGAAAAGAGTGATGAGACATTTTCTATTGCTCTCTGCATTTTGCAAGAGAACGGGACAGTTGGCAATGTATTTTTAAAATGTACTCACCTTTAAGACGACTCAGTTGTGTAGGAACTGCCAACTCTGAGCAAAACTTTCTAGAGACACCGGTTTGTAGGTTTATTTTTCTAGTGCAAGAAGTAAAGTGTTCCAGTCTATTTTCTAATCTCTTTGCAAATTCATTGATTTGTGAGCTTATAGAAAACTACCACCCAATCAGGACTCAGCCAACAGCTGAGCACAGCCCATGAGTACTTGTCAGCTAATAAATGTGTGCCAAGGCCAGGCCCTTTGGGTACTTGCCTAAATGCATAACCCTTCTCTCTCTCCCCCAAAATTAAAAGAAGGAAATAGCTACAATATCAAATACCAGGATATGTATGTTTTGAATGATTTAGAATAGAATAGAATTCTTTAGTGGCCAAGTGTGATTGACCACACAGGGAATTTGTCTTAGGTGTATATGCTCTCAGCGAACATAAGGAGAATAAAAAACATTCATCAAGAATAAAAAGATACAACACTTAGCAATAGTCAAGGTTACTAATAAGCTATCAAATTGTACTAGGAAACAAATAAAAACAATATAATTGAAAGATACAAGCAACACGGTTATAGTAATAATTGGGAAGAAATAGATACTAGTAAGGAAGAGCAGAATAATAGTAATACAGTCTTAGTAAATTATTTGACAGTGTTGTGGGCATTACTACTGTAATGCTGTCTCTTTACATGGGGCTCCCCTTGAAGAGCACTTGGAGGATCCAACTGATCCAGAATGCGGCTGCGTGGCTGATTATGGGAGCGACACAGCGCACCCATGTAACACTGCTCCTGTATGAGCTGCACTGGCTCCCGGTGGTCTTCAGGGTGCGATTCAAGGTTCTGGTTACCATCTTTAAAGTGCTTCATGGCTTAGGACCTGGGTACTTACGAGATCACCTTCTGCCACTGATAGTCTCCCACCGGCCAATACGCTCCCACAGAGAGGGACTCCTCAGGGTGCCGTCGGTCAAACAATGTCGACTGGTGACCCCCAGGGGGAGAGCCTTCTCTGTGGGGGCACCTGCCCTCTGGAATGAATTGCCCCTGGAGATTCGTATGATCCCTGACCTACATACCTCTCACTGTGCCCTTAATACTGCTGTTTCAACAGGCTGGGCTGGCTTAATAACAAATTTTAATGGGTGTTTTAGTTTTTAATATAGGGCCAAATTATTTAATCTGTTTTAAATTGTTTTTAAATTTTATGGATATATGTATTTTATTGTGGCTGTGCACTGCCCCGAGTCCCTCGGGAGAAGGGCGGTATAAAAAATTTAAAAATAAATAAATAAAATAAAATAGTTGTTAAGCAGAGTGATGGCATTTGGGAAAAAAGGTCCTTGTGTTTAGTTGTTTTGGTGTGCAGTGCCCTATGGTGTCTTTTTAAGGGTAGAAATTGAAACAATTTATGTTCAGGATGTGAGGGGTCTGTAGATATTTTCACAACCCTCTTTTTGACTCGTGCAGTATACAGATCCTCAATGGATGTTATTGATGTTAGGTGTCCATTTTAAGTCTTGAGATCAATAGCACCTAAAAACTTGAAGGACTCTGCTGTTGATACTGTGTTGTCTAGTATTATAAGAGGTGGTAGTATAGGAGGTTTTCTTCTAAAATCCACCACCATTTCTATGGTTTTGAGCATATTTAGTTCAAGATTGTTCCGGTTGCACCCCAAGGCTAGTTGTTCAACCTCCCATCTGTGTACAGATTCATCATTGTCTTGAATGAGACCAATCACTGTTATATCATCTGCAAACTTAATTGTACCAGCATGCTACAAGGAGCTGGCATGCAAAACAAGTGGGGAACTCTCTAGTGATAGCACTCCTAGGTGCAATGCTATTAGCATAGGAATTGATCAAAACCAATAGTTGAAAGACTCCAACTATGACATCTTACCCTACTACAAAGGCAGCATCTTCACCTGTATATTTGAAGGTACCATGCATTGGAAGTATCTGAGCCTCCTATTATACTGAGAAAATTAGGTTTATATTCTTTTCATAAACACTGGATCTCTTGATTAATTTTATCCAATGCTTGTCAATCTGGGTAGGACCGGTTACTCCCATACTTTCCTTCTACTTATCATGTTGCATGGGTAGAGTTTAGACACTTCAAGTAGAAGCAAAAAACCATTGAACTGAAATGGTCCAAGCACTATACACTTGATTTTTTTCCCCTGCTTTGGCCTCTTATTCAGTATAATTCAACTGTGGAATTATATTAAACAAAACTGGTGATTTCATCCAAACCTGTCAGATCATATATAAATTTACTTGATGGATCTTTTCTCAGTTTATTGGAAAAATGTCAAGTGTTCACAATGTGCAATTCTACCCTCTACTGCATTTCTGAGTTTTATGCCAGGCAAGCAAAATTTGTTTTATGAAGAAATGTAGCTGTTGATTTTATGCATAAAGTACTCTAGCAGAGATAATCCGTTCAGCCGTCTGTGACATAGGTTAATTAAAAACTTAGCAGGTCAAAGAATACTGTATTCACTCCAATAAGTTTGTACATTTGTGAGTTACTTTCATTTCCTCTGACATTTTCCCAAAAATTATCTAGGATGGAGTTGGTAGTGCTAGGATACTGAACCATGTATTGTAGTTTCAAGTCTGGTACAATTTGCAAAACCAACGTGCAAGTCCATCTCAGGTTGCCCAGAGGACAATCTTGAAACCAAATACAAAGATCAGGCACTTGCAAAGACTGGCTGTTGTTGTTGTTGTTGTTGGGATCATAACACCTGTTGCTCTTCTGATTGCACTACTTTTTTAAAGAAAAAAAAGATCAATATCAACAATATCAGTTTCACTTTTGAGAAATGATGACTAGTAATTTGAGGAGTTTTGAGAGTTCTAATGATGGAGAAACTCATATATGACTATGCTTGAGGTTTCCAGTTTGATATATTCAAATAGATATGATTCATTATTTCTGGCAATATTACGCAAATGGTAAGTCCTCTGACTCATTGACTTTTGTGCAAGGGTTAGCAATATGGTGTACCAATTTAGACACTCCTTGACACTATTGCTATTAAGAAAAAAAGTCTTCTTGACATTGAAAGATATAGATAACATGCTTGCTTCCTTTCTTATTTGTTGAATTGTATTTAGAGGCCACCCATACCGCTTCAGAATCTGTCATCATTCTTATATATTTCATGTATTTAAAAAAAAAACATAAGCAACAATAGCACTATAGGGACGCAGTGGCTCAGTGGCTAACATGCTGAGCTTGTTGATCGAAAGGTCGGCAGTTCAGTGATTTGAATCCCTAGTGCCACGTAATGGGGTGAGCTCCTGTTACTTGTCTCAGCTTCTGCCAACCTAGCAGTTCGAAAGCACGTAAAAAATGCAAGTAGAAAAATAGGGACCACCTTTGGTGGGAAGGTAACAGCGTTCCGTGCGCCTTTGGCGTTTAGTCATGCCAGCCACATGACCACGGAGATATCTTCTGACAGCGCTGGCTCTTTGGCTTTGAAACGGAGATGAGCACCGCCCCCTAGAGTCAGGAATCACTAGCACATATGTGCGAGGGGAATCTTTACCTTCACAATAGCACTTAACTTATATACTGCTTCACAGTGCTTTACAGCCCTGTCTAAGTAATTTACAGAGTCAGCATATTGCCCCCAACCATCTGGGTCCTCATTTTACCCATCTTGGAAAGATGGAAGGCTGAATCAGTCTTGAGCCAGCTAACTCATTCATTCCGTGGCCATAAACAAACTTATGCTTAAACCACATATTCAAAACAATTCAGAATGTTGCACAATTTTTTCCACAAAATTATCTCTTTCTTCCATTCATTGGACTTTAGCAAGCAGTTATCACCAACCTAGAGATTGCTATTTTCATACCCACCCAAAATGATTAATGATTCCAATTCATCATTATCTTCATGCCACCTTGGTCACCAGTTTTAATCATGCTGTGTAACATGGCAGCTTTTGTCATATTTTAGTCAATATGCCAATGTTTTACACTGTATATTCATGCTACTTTATGCAACTAGATGCCGAATCTAGAGACCACTTTGCAAACCAAGATACTATTCCATACCATATACTTGGTTGAACATATATGCTGTGCTTTGACACATATTTAGGATGCAGATATTATTTATATTATAAAGAAACAGATAGTATCTACTGGTAGTTTTGAGAGTGTTTGGTAGTAGTTTTCCAAACATGAGTAATTCTGCAAGAATTTTTCTTCGTTAGCATCAAAAAACCCCAAGCAAAAATGGTTAATGTTTAACTTTTTATGGAAATATTTATTTATATCTGTAAGACCCAAGGTAGTGCCTCCCAATCACTCTGAGTAGGAATCTATTCACTAGTAAACAACAGGAGCTGTAGAATTGCCACATTGCAAGGTAGACATTTGTTTTAGCTTCCTCTTTTTCCTGCTTCCATCTTTCTGCCACTGTCTCATTTGTTTTGATTATGTGCCATCACCTTCTCCATTAATGGCAAGTGCTTTTTGTCATCCTCAGACCAGCTGTGAGAATCCTCAGATTGGTTATGAGAACTGGTAGTGGCTCCTGTGGGGAAAAAGAGAGGAAAGGATGGAACAAAGGAAGCAAGGGACAAGCAGAGAAGCAAGAAGGAAATGAGAGGGATCAAGGGTAAAATATAAAGATAATTAAATAATAGCCCTTTTCAAAAAATGATTCTAGGATATGCATGCTGCTTTTCTGTGAGGTTTCCCATTTATTTATTTACAACATTTTAGATCCATTAGATTTTATCATTCATAGAGTCATTTAGATGACTCTGAGCAGTGAACAGAATGTCAATGGGCAATCTCTAGATGGAATAATTCAGGACAATAAATAGTGACAAAAGCCAACATAAAATCAGATGACCATCTTTCATTCTCTCTGGATAGACATTAAAATCCCCCCTAAAAAGAAAAGTTCTCTGAAGCCACAAAGCAAGAGGATCAAACAAACCATAATAAGAAATCCTGCCCTAACTCCTATCTCCCTCATCTTCCTGTGCGGACAGGATCTTATGCAAATCCTTTTTACTCTAAATCACCTGACAGGCTATAGAAAACTATTATAGATAAGGAGATCCAGAAGGTAATCTGCTGCTCTGCTAAAGCTGCCCTGTTGCCGATTTTTCCATGGATGAATGTTAGAAAATGGTGACCATCATGTTATTCCTGCATTCCCCAACAGAGTCAAAGGGAAACATTGCTTTCTTATTTCTTGCATTCTCTGCCTCTGTCTGGAGACCAGCCAGATTTCTTTCCCTTTTAAATTTCTTGGGTTGCACCATTCCTAAAGCCGTCTCCCATCATCCACCAATGGCCTACTTCACTTTCACATTTGGCCTTCCGGTCCATCCATCAACATCTGACTCAACCTTCTCTGTCCCACCTCTATAGCAATCAGACTAAAATAAATAGCAGCTCCTTAGGCTGATGAGTAGCTTAGCAACATGCTACCTTTAAAAAAAAACCCTAAAAACAAAACTTTAAATTTTGAAAATATATTTTCTTTAGTTGATTTGCTGGCTTCCTTTTTTCTGATGACAGCAACAGGGGAGAGGGGGAGGAATGGAGCAAGTGAATCTCACATGCATCTCCAAAAGAAAATTAAAAGGCACAATCAAGGAGCATTGAGAACAGAGACTCTCACTGACTGACAACTCTCAACAAGTGGGAACATGGATATCTCTGACCTGACAGTAAAGAGACACACTAGAAGTGATGTCCAGTTACCACAAAGGGTAACTATTCCCTTTGTGTATGTGTGTGCATGTGGGAGGAATATGTCAAATCAAAGTAAACAACCAACAAGCCAGACAGAAACAGAAGAAAAATAGGACACACAAATGCTTTAAAACAAGTGGAATATCTGTGTTGAGATTTTATATTACATTCTAGAATTCAACTGTAAAAAGTGATAGGATTATAATAAAGGCTTATATTTACAGAACATTGAGTCAGCACCATACAGCAAAATACATAAGAAACAAGGTACAATAAACAACATTATGCAAATAAAACAAAATAAAAAAGAATACAATTAAACAAACCAAACAATTAGACAAACAAAAAATGTGATCATCCTAGACCAAGCCAGGTCCAAATACACCAGGAAATTTCTAGAAGCTTAGCACTCTGACAGATTACTCTGACACTTTGGCACTCTGACAAATTAGCCATCAATAGACACATAGACACTAACAATATCTATAGACCATGTAAAAGAAACAATCAACTAGCCAAAAAGGTAACAAAAATGATCCAAGCACCTGTCCACCAACAATCAGTACTCAGATCAGCATAGATTTACTTTAAGATTAACATCAGACCAACAATCAAGTAAATAACACCCCAATCAAGAAACTGCCAAAGAAGTCAGCAGCAAATAGCCCAATCAAAGAATCTCTAAGACCACTCCCACCAAAACTGACAGAGCAGAACACTAGAATATAAACTGAAAGCAAATCTCATTCCTTACTAGCACTGATGATGTTACTCAGTTTGGGTAATGAAAGATCTGTACGAAAATAAGCAAGCTCAGAGAGCACAAAGGACTCCTCACAAACCAAACTGTGGCCAAACCAAGATGGACCCAAGGACCAAATGCTCCCCAGAAGAGTTTTAAGCAGCTTCTGGAAGCCAGCCCAGATGGGAGTCCATCAGATATCCACTGGGAGGTCAAGTCAAGAAATAACAGTGTAGTCACAAAAGCAATGCCATTGAGCTTCAATACCCCTAACCCATCCTCCTAAAGATTTCCCAATAGATCAAACTGGCTGGGCTGATTCCATGGGAGAATGTGATCCTGCAGATAACTAGATACCAAGCCACTTAATAAGTTACTACCAGCATTTTAAATTGTACCTAGAAGCTTGCGTGCAACCACTGCACCGCCTGCAGCACTAGTCGAATGTGCTCCCACTGTCAAATGCCAATCAGCACATGGGTTGTTACATACTGAGCCAACTGCACTTCTGAGTGATCTTCAAAGGCAGCCCCATGTAGAGCACATCACAGTAATTTAAGTGGGTGGTAAAGAGGTCAAAGGTCATTGTAGCAATTATTCATTATAACATGCTGTGTTAACTTTGAAGTTACTAGAGTTGCTATCTTTGAAAAATGATACTGTTTGACCAGTTCACATGGAGTCCCCTTGATAAAGGAATTATTATCTGAAATGCATCAGGCCAACAACAACCTATTTTTTTGCTGGCAGTTGGAGAATCTCACTTTCTCCTTAACCCTTGAAAAAGAATGAAGAGTACTGATCTAACTGAGGAATGTCAGTCTTCGGGGGGAATTCAATTCTGTTATATAATTAGTATAATTCAGCTTAATTCAGAAACTTGGTAATATTTTTTCAACAATAAAATCAGCTTTAAGTTGAATGTGCCTATGTCAGCATCTACAAAAAGGATCTAATTCAATAAGTACTTTTATGTAGATCGGACTTTTCCAGGTCTGAACTTGAAAATTTGGCTTTACTAGCTGAGAATTCTTAGAGCTGCATAATATGAACTCCTATAAATCAAAGTCTTCACAAATCTGGAAGGAAGATGACTTCAAGGTATTTTTATTTTATAATAACCCAGTTCTTTCCTACTTACCTTTATTTGAAAGTTTTGCACATCTTGCCATCAATGATTACTTGTGTTCCTTAAAATACATTCAGTTGCATTTTTTTTACTTTCAACTCACTTTCATTACCTAATTATTTACATACTGCATTAGGCAGCTTGGGAAGAACAACAATTTTCATTCCCTATAAGCATATTGTATGAAGCATTTGAAACTCAGACTCGGAAATGGCTAAGGAAGATATTTGACTTACTACTTGTTAATCCATTTGAAATAAACTGTAAAGGAAGAGAATTAGGCTTCTTCTTCCTTCTATTGGTTCACATAAAATGTAGACCAACATACACACATAGAGCATATGAAGACCAGATACATGGTTTGTCCAGAAAATAAAATTAATTTAGCCCAATAAGCAAACAAAGCATTAGATATTTTTATGTTCATTTTAGGATGCAACTGTAGATCATTTAATTATCCCCCCCTTCTTCCTAGCATTTCATCACCTGTGGTTCTGACATTTGAAATTCATTTCTCTAACCTTGACTGAGTCTTTTGCCCCTATAATTAATGTTTTTTTTTCCACACCTCAATTTACATTAAACAGGCTTATTTGGATATGAATCTTCTCAAAAGAACTAATAATTACCAGACATAAAATAGTATTTTCTACTGAGTGAGTAATAAATAAAATAAATTGTTTATTTTTTAAAAAAGAAATGTAGGTATTTGTATACTGTACAGGCTATCATGCAGTTTTTTTTGTGAGGTAGTGAAGAGAAGAGTCAAAAGACCATCAATTCACAGATGTTTGGGATGCTGGGCAAGCTGAATTGTACACATAATATCCTGACATGAGATCTGAGAGAGATGATCCAAGCGACAAGCTTGTTTGTTCCAGTTTTTAATGCATTCTGTGTACAACGATCCTGTCTTGACATCTTTGCTTTGTGCAGTCACTATTTTGTATATTTATGCTTATTTTGTTCTTTCAGAAAGATATGAATATGGAGGAATTTTCAGACCAGTGATTCTGTCTGATGTGATTGTATCAGTTGTTCTGCTCTATGTTTAAATCAAACCTACACATCATCTAAGATTTATTGCCCTCCAGTTTCAGCAATCTTTTCAGGCAGTTGGCACCAGTATACAATTTTGCGGGCACTACAGCATTAGGAGAAGGTCAAAAACAGTCTAATCTTATGAGATTGTATATGAGAACATAAAAATGCAGGACATGGAGGCATTTTAAATTTTTGTTTCAAATTTCAGGAGGCACCATGTTGTTGACCATGGTTATGGGTTGCAGCAAATCAGTCATTTCACCAAAGGATCTCTAGAACTCTCTGAAGCAAAGAAAATTCCAGCCCAGAATAATTAGATAATTTTGATCTATTGTTCATGATAGAAGTGTTCATGACAGTAGTATTCATATTGTTTGTACGTCACGTCATACAAATAATCATTTATCACACCTTGGCTCTTCATGGAAGCCCACAGGTATTAAATCTGCACTGAGGTCATTTTATCCAATTTCTGCTTCTGCTTCTGATTTTTTTTAAAAAAAGATAGGCATTACATGCATCTCTTTTTCAGGTCTTAATGCAAGCCCTTTGTTCATTCATGACACACCTTTGTGCACCTTTTTCTCTGATGTATGCCCTTTTGTAGGCATCTTTTAAAACTGTGTACACAATTCAGATTTGGGGACGGCATAGCCAATTTGGGAATTGGAATTGGATTAAGTTAAATAAATATATGCACTGAATCAGTGCTTACTAAATGCAACCCCAGGGTTACCTTGAAAGGGGATTAGGCATAAAACACTTGGCTAGTTCTAGAGCACAGAAAGGGGAAAAACGGCTGAAAGCTGGTCTCTATTCTCTCGTCCTGTGTCTGCAGTGGGTAGATGCAGACAGTTCTGGCCAAGACAGAGGTAGATGGAGCTTTGCTATTGAAATAACAGAAATGCCATGATGTCTTTGGAACCAAAACTTGCAGTTTTGATTAATTGTCTCTGCATTGTCCTCGGGGGATATGCATGCTTGGTATGAGAACTGAATGTACCATTGATTCAGTTATAGCACACAAAATGACTCCGGTTTTGTCAGAGATGTGGTGATTCATATGCTGAAAGAAAAGGAGAAACATTCAGTTTATATTCCGTTCAAGGTAAAAGCTGCTTTATTTAGAAAAAGGAGAAGAGTGACTTAGGAAAAGAAACCTTGTCTTTTAAAACTCTCATGCTCATGTTCATATTTTATAAAATACATTACACTTTAATGTAAACTGGAGTCTTTAAAGTTTAGCATGACAACATTTGTAATGTTGAGCGGTATTGTATTTTGTTTGGCTTTTTATTTGGGCCTCAGGCAAAAGTCCTTCTAGTATTTTATTTCACTCTTCTTGAATTGTTTTTCTAAAAACCATATCTTTGTTTTAGATAAGGTTCAAAAAGATTTTTCATCTCTTTAAGCAACTGTATAATGCAGCTGCTAGGAGGAAGGGATTGAATTTTAGGAGATGACCAGCCTGAATCCGAACACAGGGTCAAACATGTCATCAGTTTGGGGTCGCTCTGCTCCCACAAGAGACCCAAATCCAGGCCCTCTTGAATTCTATTAACTCTGATCTAATGCCAATTTGCCTTGACTGTTAGTAGATCAGATTCTTATGTATAAATAGTATGGAATAAACTCGTAGTACGTTTAAACTCTGTCCTGGCTCCTGATTTCTTGTGCCTGACATGAATTAGGATCACAACCATGAAGCAGATGGTAACTCCTGATCTGGTTCTGTTTTTGTGATGTAAGTTCGTTGGCCTCAACTCAGTAAGGCTTGCTGAATGTAGAAAACATCTGGTAGCAACCGATATTAGAAAAATAGCATACGAAAGACTAGCTTTGAGGCTGTGCTTTTAAATAGTGGCTGAAAATCCTGTCTGTCTATTTGCCTGTATATCAGTCTGTCCGTCCATCCATCCATCTATTCATCTATTTTTACCTTGGGATAACAAGCTGCGACTTTCAACAGCTTCAATGATAACCAATTAAGTTATTTATTTATTTACACATACTTTGGGGGTAACAAGCTACAGCTTTCAATTAAACAATTTTTTTAAAGAACCCTAGCAAGCTCATTTATCACCTGCCTCCTCTTCATTCCCTTGTCTGGTTTTATAAAAAAGAGCAATATATGAATGAGGATTGAGTTAGCATAAATTGGATTTTATTAGATCATCTTTTCTTTTCTCTTATCCCCCAGCACTTAATTCCTTGTGCTCATGACTACTCACTTTACTTCACTTTGCATAATAGTTGCATGCTAATGAGATGGGCAGCATATACATTTAATAAATAATGGTAATAAACGTTGAGGTCACATGGGCAGCCTACAAATTTTATAAACAAACAAACAAACAAAATGTTATCCTTCCTGGAAGGGATTAATTTCTACAGTATGCATGTCCCTATCATATAGAAAAGTCCTCACGGAGCACAATTTCCAGTTCTTTCAGAAGAATGGTTCAGTTCCAAGTTACTCAAATGTTTGGTCATTGGAATCTTGTTTACATTACAGCCAAAGAATTTAACATACCATGCAGGTACCAACTGAATATATGTCATGAATTCATCTATCTGAGAAATGAGAAAATGTTGGAGCTAATTAGATCTTTTCATAGACTGCTAGAGATTGTAAAGCATGGGATATCAATAAGGTATGATCTATACACAAGACAGACTTCTTTCCTTTTTTCAATAAAAAATACATTAGCATTACCTAAAATCCAATTTAATGACAAATAAACTGACCTTTACTGCTAAGGATGTATCCTCCTGTTGAGAATTGGCACTCAGGCCTGGGAATCTAAATTGAAAATAAGTTCAATTTAAGAGCAGGGGTGGGCTTCAAAAATTTTAGCAAAGGGTGCCCGGTTGCTGGGTGGGCGTGGTCATGGATAGGATGGCCTAGTCAGCCTCCTGCAGCATGGTGGGGGGCGTTTTTGCTCTCCCTGGGCTCCAGAGGCTTTCCTTTAGCTTCCAGGAGGTCGAAAATGGCCTCCCCAGGCTCCGAAGGCCCTCTGGGGGCCTCCCTGAGCCTTTGCATGTGCCTCTAAAATGGGCTGTGTGGGGACTTTTGCGAGGGGTGGGTGGGTGGGCGGGGCCAGCTAGGAGTGGGATTTGGGGTTTCTCCGAACTGCACAGAATCTTAGCTAGAGGTTCTCCCGAACCCCTGTGAATCCCCAGCAGCCCACCCCTGCTTAAGAGATATAATGTGTATGATGAAGTATGTAAATATCTTTTATCAAGCTTTTTCCTGGCCATGAATTCTGAAATACAGGTAAAATGTATGCATCCTCTTTTGTGTGTGTATTTTCAGCAGTGACTGAAGTTCCAGGTTTTGAAGGACCCTTGTCAAGAAACACTTCAGTTGTTTTTCCCTACCCCCAAATACCTTCATCAGTCTTAACTACTTACAGCGATTCTTTGACTTATTCTTTTCTCCAGAGGTAATTGCTCAACCCAGGGCAGTTCTCTTGTCAAGTATGTATTTTAGGGAAAAGTGCCTCTGCAAAGATGTTTAGGTTAATTAAAATGCACATAATAATGTCTGTGTTAGGAAAGATGCACACAAAACGTCCTATGAATTTTAAGGCACACATTTAAAAAAAATGCAAAGGGATTTAGAAATGGGAAAAATAAATTTAAAGCTGGGGAAATAAGGAAATAAGGGGATTGAAATTGGCAGATTCAGCCATCTGGAACTTCTCTTTTTCCTTCCAGCTTAATGCATGTTAGCAAAGCCAGAGAGAAGAAACATGTAAGGAGAGAGAGTCTATGCACAAAGCAAAACTTTTTTTGGAAGGTCCTTGCCCTAAACTTTGGGAAATGTCACCCAACTTTATTCTTTTTAGACAGCTAACTGCATGTTAACGTAAACCCCTAAATAGCAATTGTGTCTGGTTTAAGAAAATGTAATATATGCAGTGAGGGAGAATAAGTTTAATTGGAACTGTAGCATGACAAGACAAGAACCTAGATCAATGGAAGGATTTTTTTTTAATTGGGTGGGAAGTATCGATCTCTTTTTCCATATTCTTATAAAAATAGTTTTATTGTTGAAACTGGAGAGTGGTTTGAGAGAATGAACACAGTATTTGGAATATTTGTTAAACAGTTGTCATGCCTGCCGGATTCTTAGTATTTCTACTGCAATTTTCCTTGCCATTTATGCACCTTTCATTGGAAATAAGAAAGAGATTTTGAAAAAATCTATAATGTCTCAGTAAACCATATATTGATAATACTAATTGAGCCTCCTATAATGCAAAAAAACCCCCCAAAGTAATTAAATAGAAATTGAATATTTATCACATTTTACCATTTATTTCCTGGGAATGGTAATAAGAGTATTATTGCTGCTTACAATCTATTTCTTAAATGTCCATTTGGTAGTATTCATATGACTTGAGTTACTTTTAAAAGGTTTAATGAACTTGAGAGATTGAAATTATGATTTCATACATGGTATAAATGCAAAATTCTTCTTTGGTCTGTTAGAAAGAATTATAATATTTATTTCCATAATGACTTCCTTTCAATATAACTAGCACAGTGAGTAATAGAAGACCTTCTATTAGATGAAAGGGAAATTAAATAAAATCTGCTTAATATTAGAATAAATCAATCTTCATCTGGTGTTGTATTGTGCTTTGATTGCTGGAACTGCTGTGTTAACAAAGGATTCTGGGAGTGAAAGTCTGGCACAACTATAACATCATTGATAGATTGATTGATTTTAAACATTTATATAGATGCCCATTTTATACCAAACTCTGGATGGCTTCTAATAGATTAGGAATATAATGCTACATTTATGACACAATTTTTAATGCCATTCATTAGAAGAAGAAAAAATACAGCAAAGGCCCAAAGAAAACATACTTTGATGCTTAAGAATAAAGCTATTTGAAAAACACTTTTAAATAGACCTCTCTTTCCTACATGACACAAATATGTGATTTCTTCCTAATGAAAATAACAGTTTCAAAGGAATGATTTTTTGTCAGAACTTCAGCTGCTGAGCACAAAATTCCTGTCTCTTTCTTCCATAAACCATACCCTGGGGGGCTACTATTCATATTTTAAAATCATGCATATGAAATATAACATATTTATCATCACATCTAGTGATAATGAAAACAACAAATTTATTAGCATGTCATTTTATTATGGTTGAGGCTTATCTATCTTAAAATGCAAAACAAGTATGAATCTAATTTCATTTTTTACATTTTACTGGAAAAAGACTGAAGACAAGGAGAATGGGAGAGAAAGCAGAGAAAGTATATTTAAATGGTGGGAGAAAGCAGCGGGTTTTCAGAACAATTAATCAAAAATTTGAGAAATGCTTAACTTCTCTGGTTTCCATAAGCTTATCTTAGCATAATTTTAGAAATTTTTATTTTAAATTGTGCAAAGTGATTTTCAAGGGACAGTGACCAAGGAGGGCAATGGTAGCAGGAAACAAGAAGACCTGATTGTAAATGTGCAGCTTATATGCCAAAATAGAATTTATGTGGAAGGGCAATGAAATAACCCTCTCTTAAATCCAAAGTGAAAAATAGAAAATAACAAACTCAAATAAGGTTTCAGCAGGTTCTGACTAGTTCTGGAGAACCAGTAGCGGAAATTTTGAGTAATTCGGAGAACCGGTAGTAAAAATTCTGACTGGCCCTACCCCTGTCTATTCTCTGCCTCCCAAGTCCCAGCTGATCGGGAGGAAATGGGGATTTTGCAGTAACCTTCCCCTGGAGTGGGGAGGAAATGGAGATTTTACAGCATCCTTCCCCTGCCATGCCCACCAAGCCACACCCACAGAACTGGTAGTAAAAGAAATTGAAACCCACCACTGTGGCAATGGTGTGCTCTACTTGATAGCCTGCAAAAACAAATTATCCATGTTTCTTTGTGGGGTTCAGCAGCTCTTCATAATGCTGTTCCTAACTCATATTTTAAAGCACAATCTTTCTGGTCCTTCAGTGACAAGCAAAGATCTGTAATTCTAATACTATAGTAATGAACTGAAGGTTTCTGTGTACTTCAAAAAAAGTAGTTTTATTTATTTATTTATTTATTGTTTGTTTGTTTATTTAAATTGTATGCTACCCATCATGCTATCCAGAGATGCTGTGATTAAATGCAATGAGTGATTTATCAAGGATGAAATTCTGCTGTAACCATAGAGTGGTAAGATATTACAAGTAAAAGGAGAAGGCCTGTTATTGGAATCTGGGCCTCATTTAAAGCAAAGGATAATGCTTGTGACAAGGGGTGGGCTTCAAAAATTTTAAAAAGGGTTCTCTGCCCGGTTGCTGGGTGGGCTTGGCCATGGTAGGTGTGGCCTAGTTGGCCTCCTGCACCACAGTGGGGGAGGGGTGTTTCTGGCCTTCCTGAACTTCCTGTAGGCCCATTTTTCACCCACCCCGAGCCTCCATGTGTGCCCTGCACTTACCTGCATCCAAAATGGGCCAAATGGGGACTCCTGGGAGGAGTGGGCAGGGCGGGGCCAGCCAGGAGTGGGATTTGGGGGTTCTCTGAACTATACAGAATCTTAGCTAGAGGTTCTCCCAAACCCCTGGGAACCCCCAGCAGCCCACCCCTACTTGTGACGAATATGGCCAAGTAATGAAATCATTACTTCTATGATTAATGTTGGGTGTTTGGTTGTAAGGCAATTATATGGTAAGTTAAAGGACTCAGAGGCAATCATGAATTTGGATATTCAATAGTTTTGGTAACAGTTTTTCAGACCATCTTGGCTTGGCTAACAGCATAACAAAACATGCCAATGTGATAACAGTGATAGAACTAAAGATGAGTAAATAAAGACTAAGCTAAAAGTTCTAAGCTAAAAGTTCTCTACTTTCCTATTTGAAAGTGAGAATTCTTCAACATTGAACCACATTTCTCACTAGGTCATAGACTGGCCAGTTATAAGAACGCTTATAAGATGCTTGATTAATATGGGGACCTGAAGGCCAGGAAGCCATTGATGCTTTACTAGCATTTCCACAACTGTTTGACTTATGTGATGTACAATGTGTAATAATTAGAGAAAAAGATACACTAATAGTGTTAGTAATTCTCATAGCATTACAAGGAAACTTCTACTCCTGACTACCCATAAGCTACACTCTTTTTTCTGAGTAAAAATGGATATATGTATCAAAATGCCACAAAATCTGTACATATAATGGTCATTGTGGCTGAGTTTCTCAGAAATCCCAAAATTGTAAGCACCACATGAAGCCACATATTATTTCTCTTTCTTGAGAATATTTTCCTGAAAATAAGTTGCCTATGTCAATGCAATGCAATCCCATATAATGCATTTACTCAGGAATAGGCCTTATTGAATTCACTGGGACTGTCTCTCAGGTACTACATAACTGGATAAAAGTGTCAATTCCAGCTGCTGGCCATTGCCTATTAAGCTCAACATTTCATAGGGCCTGGTTACTTCAGGGACTGCCTATCTCCCATAGTAGCTGCCAAACTGGTTTCAACTGGTAGGGTTGGCATACTCCAGGATCCTTCAATTAATGGCATCTATTGAAAGTGTGCTTTCTCTATTGTAATGCCTGTCCTCTAGAATAAATTTCTCCCTGAGATCTGTGGGCCCCACCATGCTGGAGTTTCAGAAGATCTTGATGACCTGGCTTTTCCCCCAACTACAACTTTTAGGAAGGGTTGCTAAGTGGCTCCCAAGGATTTCAGGGGCCTCAGATTATAGATTGTCAACATATACAATGACAGCCATGAAGCCAGTTTTGAAATGAAAGGAACATCTATGCCAAAAAAGAATAGAACAAAATAGACAACATGTCCACTGGTGCCCTGTGCCTGACTCACATTTTTTTAAATTAACACTAGGAAGAGAGGCTGCTTTGACAAACTAGATCTTTCCAAACAGGCAAGCTGTTTCTTTGCTTTGTGCAAGATGCGAGATAACAAATTCCCTGCTCTGATCCCAGTTAGATAATTATTTCTCACTTTGGCCTTAATTAGGTGGCTGATACCTGCTAAACAGTTGTAACTAAGACTCAATAATATGTAAGCTTCTCTTGCTGATGCTTAAACTAAGCAATTCAGGCAGAATTGGGGGAAGGAGAAATTGAAACTTGCCCAGCAAAAGCAACTCCTCTCCGAGCAATTTGCCATGCTGTCTTTTTCTTGCTGCTACTTGCGCTCAATGCAGCTCACTGCGGAGGGATCTATCCAAAGAAATAAGTATCAGGACTTAATCAATAAACCTTTATTAATTGCAATCATCCTAGTGTCTTTCCCAGATTATTTCTCCTTTACTATCTGAACCAGAAAGGCTGTAGCTAACAATATCTGGCATGCTAAGTGGAGAAGTAATAATAGGGGGGCGGGGGAAGCAAGAGGAGGCCCTAATTTATTACCCAAATTCATTGTATGCTAAAGGTTTGTGGAATAAAGAGAGCCAGGGAATGTGATGCCAGAAAAGTTTAACTTGGCAGCTTTGGCTTTGAGGTGCCTGTCTTCACCAGATCCTGGAACTCAGGAACTGACATCCCTCCAAGGATGATTTCAACTTGCTGCTGTAGATGATGTGACCTCCCTGTAAAATACAATGCATGTATCACTTCAGAAAGATGATCCCTGAGGCAGGGTACCCAAATTATGTTGCAAATATTCAGCACTTTCTTTTCCCTCAGGGACTGCAGCCTCAAGTGGATTCCTTGTCTCGGTTTGGCAGCCAGTTTGTAGCATTCTTAAGTGGAATCAATACACATCAAGCACCTACCTGGCTGATATATTTTCCATTTGAAAGGAAGCAAGAACTTGATTTCTTCAGAGCCTGCCTTTTCAAGTCTAAACATCTCAGGCTTATTTGGCTGAATCTGCTGGAAAATAGAAAAGAAGAGCTAAGCTTTATTTATGATACCCATGCTTCTTTTCACCAATAAAAACACTTATCTCTAACCTTGGGTGTTCTTTTCGGTCTCACTGTCTGATGTCTGAATGATCAGGAAAATCAAAAGCTATTGGATATGTGCCAGACCTCTGTGCTGCATACCTGCAGGTGCCTTTTTTTCTGTTTTTTTTTTTAATGCTTGTTGGTATATTGGATTCTGCCCCCCCCCCCCCAGACAACAGCTGTGTCAAGTGATCCAGGAAGTGTGAAAGAGAGCGAGCAACTGACTCCTAGACGGAGATGAATTTGGAAGGTGTGGATCAGGTCATATTGAGTTAGAATGTGTAAATATGAAATGTCACTTCTAGCCCTAGCCTTTAAAAGTAATATTCTGTGTTGAAAAGTTTTACTGTTATCTATGCATACATTACATCACTTATTGTATAGATTCCATGTGACTTAAAGTGATAAAACAATAAAACATACACAACATCACATTTCAGTGAGGAAGAGTGACACTCCTCACTTCATCGTCCTTGCCATTTTTAATCTATTTTTATGGTTTATTGATTGTTCTGAGTTACACAGAGTCACAGAGAGCTGATTGGATCCAGTAAGGGACCATCAACCATATGCAGGCTTTTTGCTTCCAAAAGCTCAGTGAAAAAGAGCGTGTTCATTGTAATGCAAATGGTGTAAGTATGTTGGAATCTACTTTCTAAACCTCTCTTCTTCCATCTGATCCCATTCAGATGTATTGGGATTGCAAATCCCCAAAATTATGATGTCAGATGGGAGAGTTATAATGCCACTGGAGGGCACTAGATGGGGAAGGCTATTCTCAATTTTAAGGATGGGTGAGGAAAAGCAGCCTTTCTCTTAGTCCACTGTGGAATTTATTCTTATGGCTTATTTAATTAAAACACAGAAAGTGAATATAAGATACTGAAAATCCCTACCTCCAAGATGGATAATTAAATGGCATAGAGTTATCCTGTTCCTCTAATTCTCAGTATTTGCCATTATGTCTTGAAGCAGCACTAAAGATAAGCTGCCTACTGCATCCGTGGTAAAAACAAATTGTTACATTTATCCAAAGGTCATTTAAGAAGCATTGCATTAGGTTTCCTATCTTCAGTTATTTTCATTCAATGTCTGTTGCCGGAATTTGTCCACGCTTTTTCACTCAATGGATCATACACTCTGTAAATACAGTTCTATTTATCAGTCATTGAAACATGTATTATGAATGGGAGATAGCAATATATTATCAAGCAGTGATCAAGAAAAACACATGTTTGGGCTTTCTGATAAAACATTTGAGTTGACTTTTCTCTTTTTCATCAGACTTTTTTTTTAAAATTTGATTTATATGCCGCCCTTCTCCGGAGACTCAGGGCGGCTTACAATGCATTAAGCAATAGCCTTTATACTTTTGTATATGTTTATACAAAGTCAGCTTATTGCCCCCACAATCTGGGTCCTCATTTTACCTACCTTAGAAAGGATGGAAGGCTGAGTCAACCTTGAGCCTGGTGAGATTTGAACTTGCAGTAATTGCAGGCAGCTGATGTTAATAACAGTGCTTTAGTCTGCTGCACCACCAGGGCTCTATTGACATGATAGAAAGTCAACTATTTCTAAAGAATTAGTATGGATTCCCAAACTTGGGATTCTTGCTTTTATCCATTTTATCCTTAAATAACAAAGCTGAGCCAAGGCAAACAACAACAGCATGCACTGTAGCATTACCCACATCAAGCACTCTGCTGACACTATGATTGATGAGCAAACTTAGAATGCAATTATAATATTAATTCTATATGACAAGCAACAAAGGCATGCTGATATTTTCCAGTAACACCAGGTCTTCTCTTTAAGCAGGATCCAGATTTATATCTTATTAGTATTTCATTATTTCCAGAAGATTAATGAAGGCCTTTGTTATTAACATCTTTAAACTATTCCAGATAATGAATGAAGATTGTTTCTTAGTGACAAACTATTGTCACTCACTGTGTCAATAGCTTACTTTATATGTTCAATATATAGATCAAGGTTAAGAGGAGACCTGAATCACATCTGCCTTTTCCTCTCTCCAGATAAAATTCACCCCATCTTTACTCATTAATCTATTATTCCAATTTTTTCTTCAAGATCTAATTTTCTGTATTCCTGCCCTGAGATGATTCCAACTCATTAAATAATCTTCTCTCATTCTTGGTGCAAGTGATAATTCAGAGGAACCCATTGTTGCCATGTCGGTAGTGACTACCACTGCTGGTATTCCCCTAAATAAGCTCACCCAATCATTTGAATGGGACAAAAATGGGTTAGAAATGCTCAGTTTGGTCCAAACAAACATTATTTGCTTTGCCATGAAGGAAATCAGGTGTAAAGGTACAGAAAAGAGTGGGATTTGCTGGTGGTTCCTTCTTGTGATTTTAATAATGTGAAAACAGATATACTTACGGGACAACATATCTTGGGAAAAGATAAGTTGCATTCCTATCCAACTCTGAAGCTCCCTGGGATCAACTTTGCAGAATTACTTTCTATCAGATAATTCCAACTCACAAAGCTGGGAGGTGACTTAAGGTAACTTATTAAGTCACACTGAGTTCTCTGGGAGGAGAATAAAACACAAACGGGATAAATAACAATAAAAGTTTATTAAACACTATTGGTGTTAAGGCAATGGCACTGTTTTCATGCCCAATATACCTTACATTTCATTATTGTAAGTCATGTCAATTAGTAGAATAATATAAAACTCACTTCATGAACACAGTGATTAGCTCCAGGTTATATTGGCTTTTCTGTACTTTTCTTGTAGGGATGAAATCACCCGAGAAGCAGATCGCAGGTAATCCATCATTGATTGACTTTTTAGAAAAGTTGAGATGACATTAAAAACCTTGACTATTGTAAAAACAAATCTGAGACAAAGTTGTGTATACAACTACATTCAACTTTCCCATAATTTGAAAGCAAAGAACCCTAGAAGAGTTGACCTGCTTAGAGGAACAGTGGAGAAGATGCTAGCTAGCCCTTTTGGCTATTTTTCTCATCCAGATGCCTCCTTCTGCTTTTTTCCTTAT
This sequence comes from Ptyas mucosa, assembly GCA_012654045.1. Classification (NCBI taxonomy): domain Eukaryota; kingdom Metazoa; phylum Chordata; class Lepidosauria; order Squamata; family Colubridae; genus Ptyas; species Ptyas mucosa. Next base: position 24,378,794 of record WNWU01000005.1, read on the forward strand.
GGGAGAGAACTTTAGGATTCTCTCTACCTTTTCTCTAATGTGGAAAAATGGCTGGAGATGATAATAAGCAGAACAATGGATGGAGGAGGAAGGCTTCAATAGTCTTTCCCCCTCCTACCACTCCTGGCATTCCTCTAAATTAGTTCATAGCAGAGAACAATTCATACCAGGATATGTGATGGAAAATATTATTAGAGGTCATCAGGGAGATACAATGAAACTGTAACACAAGAATAAATGAAGGCAAGAATTGGTTGTATAGATTAGAATGAAAGTAAGGTTCTGTTAGAAGAGGAACCCGTCAGAGAGGAACAGGAATCAGTGAGATTATGTAGCAAACATTGTAAACCCTTGGCAATTATTTTTAAGGCACCAATTACTTGTTCTAGTTCCTTAAGTAAATTCCATGTGCAGACCAATAAAGAAATACATCTCACTTTCTTAGCTATTGGATTCTGATCCCAAGGCTGCATTTCAACCTTTGAAAAGTGGGGGAAAGAACACAATGACTATTTTATAATAAATTGTTATAATAATTATATTATAAATGACTTTTTAATTATAGGAGATCCACCATAATGGTGAATATGTGAATTTTTATTATTCCTATAGCAAGCAGATTCTTAATTGGGTAGGAAGAAAATTACAAGTTTATTTTCACTAATCTCTAACATATGTTAGGTTTTCATTCAATAATGTACATAGGCAATAGAACAACTTATGGAGTCTAAACAAGTGGTGAAATCCTCTGCAGTTTGCCACCGGTTCGCTGCCTGCGCATGTGCGGTGCATGCCAAACGCACACTGCATGTGCATGGACAGTGTGCACCAAACACGCGCTTCACATGGAAAAAGGAGGCTTAAGAAGGTAAGTAGAATAGCGAGGGGCGGGAACAGCTGTGCCACCCAATTTAGATTCGCTAGAAAACAGGATTTCCTGCTTTCTAGCGAATATAAATCACACGGCACAGTGATCATCAGAAATACCGGTTTGCCCGAACTGGTAGCTTTTATTACTACTGGTTCACTTGAACCAGTGTGAACTGGTAGCATTTCACCCCTGGTCTAAACTTATGAAATGTGTGTTAACTTTGATAACTTTGTCTACAATTATACCCCAAAATGGGTATTTTATTATTCACTTAAAAGAACAATAGTAAAAACAACTATATTACCATATTACTTATTTCATATTTCTAATATTAATAGAAGTGTATTTAAGCATAAATCAATTTTTTGCAAGGGTACATGGAAATAGCCTCTCCAAAGACTACTGTTAAAATGAAACCTTCAGTAGTTGGGAATACCTTGGGTAACACTGAAAATACTACCAGTGGCAAAACTTGGGAAATAAATAAATTTCTTTGCAATACTATATGTATGTATTTAAATATACATACATACATACATACATATATATATATATATATATATATATATATATATATATATATATATATATAGGAAGAGGCCCATAGATTTTACAAGACTTTCAAAAGGATTCTATGGCATAAAAATACTCAATCAGTGCTACAGTGATTAGTACATGTGTACAAATATATTACAAAAATATTATTTCAGTGATAGGTTCTGGCATATTTGGCACAAGCCCCAATGATATCAATGTATCATAATATCATCACATAAATGATGCATTTGCCATATGCCCCCTTGCATAGATACTCATGCTTAGCTCCATCGCTGTCTTTGGTAAGCAGATTGTCGGAGTAATTTTATATGGAGCAATTGCTAATGGAGATGGCAGAGGCAGGTGTTGTGTTTCTGGGTGGAGTGGTGGTATCGCCATGGGAATCCTGCCATCTGCAGCAGATGATGGCACCTCAGTGTGAACTCAGAATAGTGCATAAATACCCAGATACAGCAAAGAAGACTGTGCATAAAGAAATAAGCTTCCTTGTGCGTAACCTAGTGCATCATCTGACAGTTTCTTGCTGTGAACAAGAGGTCCCGGTTATGTATGTGGAATCTACCTCCTTTTTTAATGTGAATACTTTAGTAACCAACTGTTTTAAAAAAAGCCTAGATTCTGTTCTTTTCTTATATAACTCATTAATTGAATTTTTTGCTTGTACTAGAAAACCTGTGATCCATTGTGTCAAAATTTCAGAGATATTATCTTACCTCAGGGGTGTCAAACTCACGTCATCAGGACGTCGTCACGTGACATATCGGGACTTTTCCACCCTTTGCTAAATTGGACATGGGTGTGGCCAGTGTGTAACGCATCCAGCCCATGGGCCAGGAGTTTGACAGCCCTGTCTTACCTAAATAGGAAGGGCAAAAAATCAATAGGAGTGAGAGTAACTTCCACTTCCTGTCAGTTTCCCATAGAGTTTCTTTATGGATAGCTGGTGGTGAGCTTTGAAAATTTTCCTTCCTTCCTCCCTCCCTCCCTTCCTTCCTTCCTTCCTTCCTTCCTTCCTTCCTTCCTTCCTTCCTTCCTTCCTAGATCCTTCTGTAAATTCTGTAAGTTGGCGTAATGATCTCAAGTCTGCAACATAGTACATTTAGCTAAACCTAAAACATTTGTTACACTTAATATTTGTGAGAAAAAGAATTGCAAATCATGCCTGGCATTGTCTTAATAAATCCAGTGAGTTCTGTGAGTAGGAAACATATTTGGTTTTGTATTCATAGAATATTCCTGATTCACCTTTTTTTTTTTACTCTAATAAGATGACAATCCATTTCAGTTATGCATCCGTTACGCATCATTCACCTAGTGGAGAAAGGGAAAAGTAAGACAGGCATTCAGTCCCTCCCTTCCCACATCTTATGATTAATATGCAAGCAGTCTTATTTTTATTTAAATAATTCTAGACAACAGTAATTATAATTATGATCATCATTAAAAACTGTGGCAGTGAAACTGAAAAAGAGTATTATGGAATAAACTTTCATGGCCCTTTGTCAAATGCAATTTGCCATATCAGTTTATTATTATAAGTACTACAGTTTTGCCCCCTTTAAAGTTTGTAATGACTTTGCAGTAGGGATCCCATGCGGAGGAATTTTAAATTGCTGTTGTCTGTTCTTTCTCTGTTTTTAATAATAATAATGTTATGGTCTTTTTAAATGTATCATATATACTATCCCCAGGTCGTGTTATGCTGCCTCATTGTGTCCCAGAAGCTGTTCCTGGAAGGGAGAAGCAAAATGAACAAATGCCAAGAGAATGTATTTCTAGTTGGATCATCCAAAGCTGAAGGTTATCTCAGCTGTAACCTAAAGCAAGTAGATATCTTGGGCATCAGGGATATCAAAAGATGCTGGAAGTGAATAATCATTTTAGTGATAGCGGGAAAGGCATAATTTTATATTGTGTGGGAGAAGAATATGATGTATCCTCTTTTTAACCAAGACAATATAAAGTGTATATATAGATGGTTCATGGATTTCTCTAGTCAGAGGGTCCTTGGCAATTTACTGCAGAGGAGCTGAAGTTTCTTTGGAGTACTAATGATGTTTTTGAAGTGGCTAGATTCAAAAGCCTTTGGGATATCTAGTTGCTGATGCTGCTATGCAGAAAAAGAAAACCTACAAAAATTATATTGTGTAGGAAGTTAGCACCCACCCCTCTTCTAGAAAAATGAGATATCTTGGGAAATATTAAAAGGGCAGAATATTTCCCCTAAAAGGAAGGCAGAAACTCAGCCCCCACCCCTTGTCAATGGGCCATTAAGGCCTGGGCCAGTCTATTCTACATAACAAAGATCTACCTCCTTCAGGCAGAGCCACTGGTGGGATTCAAGTGATTTAACAACTGGTTCTCTGCCCTAATGATTTCTTCCAACAACCAGTTTGCTAAACTGCTCAGAAAGTTAACAACTGGTTTTCCCGAAGTGGTGCGAACTGGCTGAATCCCACCACTGGGCAGAGCCATAATAGGAATTGCCCAAAGCCCGTTCATTACATCATCACACAGCAAGAGTCAACCAAGCCTGGGACTGAAAAGACAACCTACAAAGTTACCCCTGCATGACCCCATGGGAGTCTGACAACCAATCAGAACACAAGCTCAAATTCAAAGCCCAACAGAGGGCATAAAACCCAGGCACTCTCAGCATCTCTGCCCCGTTTTTTTGCCCAGGATCTCAAACCATGCGATCCTGTTCATCAATAAACCTTCTTTCCAAGCAACTTCCATGAATCCAGTGTCTTTTTCCTCACTTGGAACTGAACCCAGATGGACATTTCTTCCAACAATTGGAAACATAAAACATAAGAAGTAAGAAGTAATTAGGAGACAGGCTCAGGTAGTTCCTTCTCCTTCTCCTTCTCCCCCCTGCCCGCCAGTAAAGGCAAAATGAATTAACAACACATTGACATCTTAGGCATCAGCAAATTAAGGCTGGGCAGGAATTGAACAATTTCAGTCAGAAAATCAGACTGTTTAATTGTCAGAACCGGAAAAACAAGACAGCCAGTTTGGTCAAGTGATTAAGGAACCAGGATAGAAACTGTCAGTCTGAGTCCCATCACAAATGGCAGTCATGTGACCATGGATCACTGCAATGACATAACAAGAAGCTGGGCACTGACTGCGGAAGTGCTGTGATGGCCATATAGCTTTTGAGGATGGATCATATGTCCATTTTTTTCAGTACCACTGTAACTTTGAATAGTTGCTGAACAAATGCATATAAACTGAGGCATGTTATCTTATGTTATATATTATGTTATGTTATGTTATGTTATGTTATGTTATGTTATGTTATGTTATGTTATGTTATGTTATGTTATGTTAAATCTTCCTTGTCCTTTTACATATATTTTATAAAAGATTAGTTATGAAAACCAAGACACATAGCATGTTAGATATTACAATACTTCTCCCAAAGAATATTGAAACAAAAACATAATTTAGAATGATATGTAATCAAGAGAGAGATAGCGATAGAGATAATCTTAACTTTCAAGATCTGGTTTTGGGAAAGAGAGAGAGAGGGGGGAAAAAAAACCTTGGTAAGCCACAGTGATTCATTCAATCCCTTCTGTCAATTACTGCTGAAGGCTTTTCTCCAAATATCCTGAAGCAAAACTTAAATGTGCAACCATCCTGATAATGCAAAAAGCTGTCATTCTGTAACCCAACTCTTTATAAACAACTGACAGTCCTTCCAGAAAGAGACTTTGGTTATTTGATCCTGATCTAAATCACCCTCAGAAGATATAGGAAGATGGAAAGGATAATGGCAGTGACAAGAGTGCCACGTCCTTTTAGCCAGTAAATAAACCAAGTAAACAATATACCATAATAGAATAGCACCATGCTAAAATCACTATTTAAGTTTTATTTTTAAAGGGAAAAATAATGCTATGGGAAGCAACTGCTTGCTTTTTTCTCGCTCTTTCTTGCTAAGGCGTTCATTACAGATTAAATTAGCACTGTGTTTTGCTACTTGGAACTGTAATTACAACAAATAGATAAAGATGTGTTTAAGACTTTAAACTATTTCCAATAAAAAAAACTATAAAAGCAATGTAGGATATTTTTAAATGAATGCAATCCTGGCCGATCTTCAGATAATGATCCCTCACTATCTGAAGAGGAGGTGGGGGAAAGAACCATCTTGTTATTCCTTAGGTTGCTTCTCATCAAGTGACACCAGATGTCTAACACATCACGCCATGCTCACTTAGCAGATTTTAAATGCTTTAAAAAGAAAGTTATACAATGGAGAAAATAGTCGATGGCATATATGTTAAGTACCTATTTTCCAAGATATTTAATCATTTTTTTAAAAAAAAACCCAATTGCTTATTTAATTACTATTTAGGGAGGCCATACACTTAAATACCTTTCAATTAAGCAAATATGGCAACTGCTTTTGGAGCAGGAGCTAAAGAAGAATGGAGATATATGTGTGAAAGCTGCAGAATTTTTTCTTTTTCTTTTTCTGAAGAATAGTGTCTCTTCTCCCTGGATTAATAGTAGAACAAGAAACCTTGCAAGTAGTGATTAAGGACCTCACTCTAGCTTAGCTGTTTTATTTAGAAAAGGAAGTAATGAAGAAATCCAACTTCTTCAATGTGTAAGGAGTAAGCTATCAGGATCAAAGTTCAAATTCTACTTTTCTTTCTCCCATTCTTGCAGAAGAATTGTCTGTCTACCTTTGAACAGGAAACAGAGGTGTCTGCAAGCTTAAGTCAAAAAAAGTCAAGATGGAGGCCACAATCTTGTGATAAATCCCTGCCTCTTCTTTATATTTGTCACCCAGCTTTTCTTTCTTTTTTCTTTTTTCTTCCCCTATAGATAGTTTTGTCTAGAGAAACAGTACAGACTCTTCTATATTATCATTGTAATAGGCCTGTTTGATCTGACTTGGCTTGATTGGACCCCCCCCCCCCCACATTAGAAATAACATTTAATTGCTTCAATGCAGAACAAAGTCATTGTAAAATGTCTTTTGGAAAATATTGCAGGTAATAATGATGCTACAGAAATGGGTAGAACATATCCACATTTCTTGTAGATTACGGATATCATCTCGTCAGTAGGGCTGTGTGCAGGAAAGATATGAGAACCAAAAAGCAAGAGCACACAAATGGCCAAACAACACGAATGCTAAAGAGCAAACCTACTGCAATTAATTTGTAAGAATGAAAGAGGCAGCTGACAGGGTTATCTGTTATTATTATTATGGTTGGTTGCACAGTCAGACAGATGTTTAGACAAGATTTGGCATATTAATATACCTATCAAGTCCTCCCTAAGGAGAGGGAGATGTTATTTGGTGGCGCTAATGGTATCGTCGCAAAAGGTAAACTGTTCTAAGTAAAGCTGTCTTTTGTAACTGACTGGTGGTGATTTTGTGAATGCCAAGGGTGTTTAAGTGGTGCTTCAGCTGTTTTGGAATTGTAGCACCTATTACTATTGTCATTATCTTTGCTTGTAGTTCCATCAGTTCTTGCTTACAGGCAAACTGTATTTTTTGCAAATATTCCAATGCATCATTGCTGCTCTTGTATCATACTGTTGTTTATAGTTAATCTGTGAGATCTTCTTGCAGCAGCTACCTAGCAGGTGGTCCAATGTTTCTTCAGCTTTGATGTAGAGGTGGTATTTGCTGTCTGTGTCTGTCTGTCTGTCTGTCTGTCTCTCTGTCACTCTGTCTGTCTGTCTGTCTGTCTAGCTATTTATCTATCAAACATTATCTATCTATCTATCATCTATCTATCTATCTATCTATCTATCTATCTATCTATCTATCTATCTATCTATCTATCTATCTATCTATCTATCT
>WNWU01000005.1:24390114-24438639 GCA_012654045.1 Ptyas mucosa
TTTAAAAGTAAAAAAAAAAAAAGCCTCTGATGATTGTGTGGCTCAGCTGGGCATGGGGGTGGGGGGGTGGGCAGGGATTTTTGCTACCAGTTCTCCGAACCACCCACCTCCATCACTACCGGATCGCACGATCTGGTCCGAACCGGGAGCATTTCACCCCTGGTTAGCACCTTTGGCCAATTTCAACCCCTTTGTCAAATTGTTACCTTTGTTTCAAATGTAATTCCTAACTTTTGAGTTGGAAATGCTGGGGAGATTTGAATGGTGTGGAACAGAGGGAAAATTGAATGACAGGGAAGGTTTGATTTCCTTCCTACATTATCAATGGCCCCACTGACAACAATTTTGAATAAGACAAACTGTGGATATTAATTGGTCAAAAAAGAAATAAAAATTTCACATTTATTGTGTATGGATGACTTAAAATTATTTGAAAATATAAAGGCTCAACTAGATTCTTTATTAAAAATTTCAGTAATGGTATTGGAATGGGATTTGGCATTGATGGTACGCAATTATCACTACAAAGACAGGCAAATTGTTGAAGGTGATATAACAAACTTTAATAATGGAGATTTGATCAAGGTAGAGGACCAGAAGAAGGCTACAGATATTTTGGAATTTTGAAAGCTTCCAATTTATTATAAGATCATGTCGAAGAAAATACTTCTATCAAATATATCAAACGAGTTTGGAAAAATTTGAAATCAAAGCATAACCATCATTAAAGCAGTTAATATCTGAGCAATTCCTGTTATTTGACAAACAAAAATTTACCCAGGGCAAAGAAATTGAAGCCTTGTCTAAAATAATTTACACAGTAGAGATAAACCAGGTGGAGTCAGTAGTAGGAAGGACAAAGACAGAGGGCAGGACAAAGGCAGAGGGCAGGCACCGCTTCTGAGAAGATACGTTTCTGGAATCCTGAGAGGTGATGCTATTTAATCAGTGTAATCCAGAGGGCACCATATTAAACTGGCAGGGTTTATGGTAATATGGGACGCAGGTGGTCCTTCAAGTAATCAGGCCATACGCCTTGTAAGACTTTGTAAATAGCAACTACTACCACCTTGACTTTCATCCAGAAGCAAACTAGCAACCAGTGTGGTTCATGAAGTGTTACATATATACCAAGGCATGCCCACTGCCTATGCCACTATATTCTGGACTGGCTTCTGGGTGGTTTTCAATGGCAGCCCCACATATAGGACACTGCAGTAATTAAGTCATGAGGTGACCAGGGCATGAGTGACTGACTGAAGGGCCCCCAGTCAAGAAAAAAAATGCAACTGGCACAGCAGATAAAGCTGGACAAGTGCCTTCATGGTCACCTCTGCCACTGCTCATTGATCAGGAGCTCCCAGTTCAGAAAGAACCCCCCCCCCAATTGTGCACCATGCTTGAATGGGGAAGTGCCATCACATCCAAGATAGAAATTGGAATACTCCCACATCTGAAGAGCCCAGACACACATAACCATTTGGTCTTAGATTGAATTGTGGACAGTTCCTTGCCATCCAAACCTGCTCAGCCTCCTGACATTGGGTAGAACCTTGACAGGTCATTCAATAAACAGAATTACATTTTAGATTTTTTAAAGAGTTACATTCAACACAGCCCCCCTTGGTAATCACATTGCTGTTTTTTGCCCTTATGACTATAATGAAGTTATTTGATTGGAAACATAGCCAGAATCCAGTTTTACATCCTTTTCTATCCTATAGTTCTATGTCTCGGACAATTGGATCCATATAAACAACTAAAGCTTTCTGGAAGAAAACTGGAGAAAGGAGAAGCAATCTTTACGGTAATGCTTCCTTGTTTATTAAACTAGGAGTTGCATAAAGCTACATTTATGGCCTTGTATAACAGTACATTTAAGCTTAATGAAAAAGAACGAAGGAATGATCTGTCTTACAGCAAATACCTTGCATTTCTGAAGGATATTTGCTGTACAGCCTGTTTGACATTTGACTGGCTGTTCATGTTTCTTTCTCCCCCTCCTTCAGGAATTACTTGAGCTATTTAATATCAAATTGCTTTCTAGCATAATCACTAAAACAAGTGTCCAGCCACAGGATATACCAAGTTCTGTCACTCACCATCTATCCACCGGCAGAGAACAGATTTCAATTAAAGCAGAAAATGCAGGTTTTCCATCAGAGTGACTTAAACAGAGCTAGAGGCAAATATGGTCTGGAACACTCTTGCAAAATTTTGGTCCTAGGATTCCTTATCTTAAAGGGATAGATTCAGATCCCATTGATGGCTATTCTTACTTATACAATGCCAAGATATAAGACACAAAATAATATATTTTCCACACAGAATGGTGTCAATTAAAGTAAGACCATTTAGTAAAAACATGAAGATAAATAAGTGGTGTTTGGAGTAATTGGTATAATGATCAGAATATTTTGGAGCTTATCCTCACTACAATTATTTTATAGCTATAATCTTTTAACATCATATATTGTAATTTATAATTAAAAGAAGTGAGGATTATCTTGTAAAGTTTATAACTGCTAAACAAATAACACAGTATTTGTATCGAGATTTGCAACAAAAGCCAAAAATAATAGTAATAGAAATTATTTCAATATGTAAGAAACAAGAAAAAAGTTAAGGAAATGATTCATCCACTAATGGAAGAAGATGGTACGGAGATGATAGAGAGAAAATGGGACTGTTTAATTCATACTTTGCATGTTTCGTGCAAAAACAAACAAACAAATAATACAACCTATCAAAAATAGCACTGTAGGAGACAGAACAGGAATACAAGTCAAAATAGGCAAGAAAATGGTAAGATTTTCTAGATGATGGTAATATTCTAGAGGGTAATATTCTAGATAAATTCAAATTGCCAGGATTAAATCGATTACATCCCAGGATTATGAAGGTACTGGCAGATATGATCTCAGAACTACTGAACAAAATCTTTCAAAGCTCTGGAGCGTTGGGGACTGGAAGAAAGCTGATGTGGTTCCAATCTACAAAAAAGGAATAAAAGTGGAGCCAGAAAACTACAGACCAATCAGCCTAACATCAATACCTAAGAAGATCCTGGAAAACATAATCAAGGAACATATTTGTAAGCACCTAGAAACGAACAATACAATTATTAGAAGCCAGCCTCTAGTTTGGGTTTGTCAAAAACAAATCATGTCAGACAAACCATATTGCTTTTTTTGACAAACGGACTAAATTAGTGGATCAGGGAAATGCTGTGGACGTAGTTCATTTAGACTTTAGTAAGACAGTAGATATAGTAATTCACAGGCAGGATAGAACAATGTGAGATAGACAGTACCATCATCAGATGGATTAACAACTGGCTGACCAACTGCACATAGCAGGTAGTCCAAATGGAACTGAATCTACATGGAGGGAAGCATGCAGGGGGGTACTTCAAGGTTCAGTCTTTGGCCCAGTACTCTTCAAATTCTTCATAAAAAGAAGATAGAAGATGAACCAATCAAATATTCAGATGACACCAAGCTGGCGGGGAGGGGGGAGTAGCTAATATTTTGGATGATAGACTCAAATTTCTGAAGGATCTTGACAGATTTGAACACTGGGCCCTATCCAACAAAATGCAATTCGGTGGTGCTCCTACACATAGGTAAGAAAAATCAAATGTACAGATATAGAATAGGTGGTGCCTGGCTCAATAGCAGCAACTGTGAGAGGGTTCCAGGTATCCTAACGGACCACCATTTCAGTATGAGCCAGTAGTATGCTGCAGCTGCCAAAAAAGTCAATGCAGTTGTAATATCCTATCAACAGAGGGATAGTATCAAGATTATGTGAAATGGTGAATCCCAGCTTAAGGACAGGACTACTCTGAGGCGATTATCATCAGGTAAGTATTTAATGGTTAACACATGAGCAACACACTCTCGAACTGGATACAACTAAAGAACTGCGAACTCAGCCTGACAGTTCTTATATAGCCGGCTGTCAGATGGCTTAACCAATGGGAACAACAAACGTTACGATTAACACCAACAGGGGGCTTATACTGCCGAACAGGCTCAGTACACAACAATAGTACTGCTTTATATTTCACCTGTGAGACCACACTTGGATTACTGCATTCAGTTCTGGTTATTCCAATACAAAAAAGATGCTGAGACCTTAAAAAGAGTACAGAGAAAAGCAAAGAAGATGATAAGGAGTCTGGAGGCTAAACTGTATGATGAATAGTTAAGGGAAGTATGTACATCTAGTCTAGCAAAGAGAAGGACTAGGAGTGACATGACAGCAATGTTTCAATACTTGAGGAGCTACCACAGAGAAGAGGGAGTTGACCTAATTTCCACATCACCTTTGAGCAGGACAAAGATGGAAGATCAGTAAAGAGGGAGCCAGCCTAGAACTAAGGAGAATTACTCATGACGGTAAGAACTATTAATCAGTGGAATGGCTTGCCTCCAGAAGTCATGGAGGTTTTGAAGAAAAGACTGGACAACCATTTGTCTGAATTGAACAGGATGTTGGACTAAAAGACCCTTCCAACCCTGTTATTTTATGTAATGTTATGTTAGTCTAAGTTGCAGGATTTCAGAAAGATTATCTTTAAGAGGAGACATTTGAGGGACAATACAAATACTCATCAAATAACATGAAATACTATCACTGAGAAGAAAATTGAAGACTACCTGATAGTGTGATACATGGGATACAATAATGCTTTTAAATTAGAAAAAGGAAGATTTGTTTTGATAGGAAAATAAAATCCTAATTGTAAAAGCAGTTCAACAGTGGTACAATTTATCCAGTGGAGTAATAATGTCCCTAGACAGCCAATAGTTGGAGATGCTTTATTTTGATTCTTCAACTGAGCAGTGGGGTTGAATTTGTATAAATGTCCCCTTCTAACTTTATAATACATGATTTACAATATAAGGAGCAACGTGCAATAAGAAAATAAAGAACCCAAAGGTCTATATAAGAGATTTATTGAAACCAATACTGACAAGTCCATTAAAAAAGTTAATAAATAAAAAACAGAGTCCAATAATTTGGGGAGCAGTGTCATGCAAAAGAAATTATAACAACCAAGGGACTGTGAGACCTAGCGATGTAGAGATAAGGAAGATGACCTTAACAGAGATATGTGAGCTCTATTACCAAAATGACAAGGAGTAAAACATATCTTAAATACACCACAAACAATTTTAGTATGTGGATCACATACAGTATATACAGTATATTGCCCTAATACAAGAAATATAAGGGGAAAGAGCACAATCAGACTTGCAAGATTTTGGCAGTGAAGCCAACAGAGTGATTTTGGGCCAGGGACTCTCTCTTATTTATTTATTTTATTCCTTAAATTTATATGCTGCCCATTTCTGATTCAAAGCAACTCAAACAGAACCTATCTCACAGGGTTATTATTATGAGGAAAATAAGGGGAAGGAGCAAAATATATACCAACTTGAACTAGATCAAATAAAGGTGGAATATACATCAAATCAGTCTCTCCATACATAAATACACTTGTAAAGAAATATACATGTAATTTACTGTTGTACCAACTTCGGAAAAGGCTGCAGCTGGCATACTTGCTAAAACTGGAAAAAAGTAAATTTGGCCATAACTTTTATTTGCGTGTCTGGAATGCCCCCAGAATGTGCATTAACTTCTGAGAAAGCACAATCCTTTATAGTGTTACAACTGATACAACTATCATTGAATAACTCAGCTTTTGAACCCACTCTTTATTAAGATCCTAGGTATTTTCTGATCACAATAAGCCCCATGTTGATGATACCATAATTCAGGCGACTTGTGATCTCCTCTGTGATCGCCTTATGAATTCACTTTGTCTGAATGATACTGTCATATTACTACAGCATTTTGATATGATATGATAATTGTTATTATATTTGGTGGAAAATGTTTAGAGAAAACAGAAGCAGATGGTAGGCCACTTGCCTTCTCTCTTTGCATTCTACACTGCTGTTCCAACTGGAAGCTGTAGCATTAAAAAGGGCAGCACAGAAATTAGATGCTCTGAACTGGATGACACCTATTACAAGACCTTGAAGACCTTTGAATGAAACCTCTATCACCAAATAGTTTGAATGCCACAGAGGCCAATAAAACTCTGTGTCATTTAATAGTGTGCCATTAAACAGCCCTCACACAAAGAAGAAGCATCAATATGTTCCCCTTTCCTTGGAATTAGAGGATTTGAAATAGATTGAAAATGGGGGAGAAGCTACATCAATAGTTTATGGCACATATTCTCTAAGTTGTCCACTAAATTTTAATGAGCTATTTTAAAACAAAATAGCTTATTTAATAGCTACTTGGGAAGGTCATATATTTTTTTTAAAAAAGTGGTAAAAGTATGTTAAATCAGGTAAATATGTATTTTTTTTAAAACAATGACTAGAGAGGAATGGAGAAAGAGCTGAAAGCTGTAGAAGTTCTTTTCTTCTTCTGGAAACAATCCTGCAGTGTCTATTTAGGCGTCAGGCTTCTTCCTAAAACGAGATGCCTCACAAGCAGCGATATAGGAAAACAACTCCAGCTAAATTAGTGTGTTGCTCTTAGCAAAACTATTAACGTGTCCAACTATTGCGGTGTATAAGCAGCAAGATATCAGAATTAAAGTTATCCGAATCAAACAGAACAAAAGTTCAAATCCTATCTTTCTTTCTTCTAGGCAGAGGTTCTGAGTGTCCACAGGGAGAAGATTGCCTCCCCCAAAAAGTCACGATGGCAGCTATGTGACACACATAAACCTGTTTAGCCTACGGTCCAGTAAATTAGTAAGACTTTATTCATCTCATTTAACAGTACCTATATATTTGTTGTTAATTCTCATTTGGTTTAGGGAAAATCAGAAGCTGTGCTTGTTCAAAAGAACCAGGAATGATTGTGCCTGCAGGTGTCCTATTATATAGATAATATCAGTTTGGTATTAATTCTTTAAAAATGTTATATTATTCATGCTTCAGTCTATCACTGAGCTTTATTATTTTTTAAATGACATATTTAAATGATGTTTCATTTTCTGTTACCATTTGATTAAAATAATCTCTGTGTTCATCAATTAATTCAGTTACTTTCCTAAGTAATTAGAGATGTCATTTTTTCAGGGTTATTAGATGTATCTATTTTTTTAAAAAAGGGGGATGAGGTGGCTCAGTGGCTAAGATGCTGAGCTTATCGATTGAAAGGTCCGCAGTTCAGTGGTTTGAATGCCTAGTGCCGCGTAACAGGGTGAACTCCTGTTACTTGTCCCAGCTTCTGCCAACCTAGGAGTTCGAAAGCACGTAAAAAATACAAGTAGAAAAATAGGGACCACCCTTGGTGGGAAGGCAACAGTGTTCTGTGCACCTTTGGTGTTTAGTCATGCCGGCCACAGGACTATGGCGACATCTTCGGACAGCGCTGGCTCTTTGGCTTTGAAACGGAGATGAGCACCGCCCCCTAGAGTCAGGAACAACTAGCACATATATGCGAGGGGAACCTTTACCTTTATTTTTATTTATTTTTTTAAAAATATGACTGAGAAAGTTCATACTCCACACATATACAAAAATCGGCATTCCATCTATATACATAGATGGTCTGTGTCATAATATATGTTTTGCACACTGAAGAGTCCATGTCCAAATTCTAGTGCTGCAGATCAAACTGAAGAAACTTCTTTAGAAATTAATACTGAACTTCGTGGACCCATGGTTGGAACCGATAATAATGCCATTACCTATGTTCCTAATGGATCTGCTATCTCTATTTTTTTTTTGTCTACCGTAAGTAGAACAATAAGTGATGTATTGATCAAGTAACTGAACTAGAAATAAAACAACCAATCTATGGTTGCAGTAATAATTTACTGGAATAATGCTGCAATGTCTTTATCATCAGTAAGAAGAGATTGTTATTACTGTTTGCCAGATCGATGATAAAAATCTTTTACCTTTACTGCATTTAGATCATATTTATCTCATTCTATCTTATTATCTGAAATTATCATTTAGTGATTGCAACACAGTAAAAAACAGGACATCTTCTATATACCAAGCATCACATTGCTCTCTTAAATTTTTTTTGTTAAGTCAGAAGGTGAAATAACAGTCAATTTGTATTGTATTTGCTGCTGATGCTTCCTAGAAATCTTTTGTATCCCATTGGCCTTCCCAATGATCCTTCTTTAAGTCCACTGAATGGCCTTTTAATTTATTATAGACAGTGCTTGAATTAACAATGCTGGTCAATTTCCATTTGTACCTTGGAAAGGGTATTAAGATTCATTTAAAATGAACATGCACTCATTACTCTCATCTCTTACAAAGAGAAAAACTTTGTTGGAACAGATCCAGATATCAACTATGTCTCAACCACTATGGCTATATGTTGGTGCAAAACAATGTAGTCCAGATGTCAGATTTAACATCTGGACAGAAATAATTATGTGGGAAACACAGTGATTAGTAGCTCAACAGAAGATAGAGCAATGTTTTTGCCTATACTTAAATTTCTGAATAGATCCATTCCACACCTATACTGGGAATAAGTATTTTTTTAAAAAAATGAATTGGATTAAAGAGCAGTTTAATGTCTGATAAAGAATTACTTCTATTCTAAAACATCTGGGATTTTGGAATGTGCTTTTATGTTCTAGAGTGACAAATTCCAAACATTGTAGATGCTTTAGAGAAGCCTAGAGTTCTAGATAACTAATACTGAGGTGCACAGCAGGAGAAGTTGACAGCTTCAGAAGCAGCTGAGAGTTTATATTTTTTTCTTCCTATGTGAATTTCCAAATTTACAGAGTAGGATGTATTTAGACTGAGAAGTGACTCACTCTTCAGAAACAGCTCAATTTAAACAGACGGCTAATTTCTCATGATCTAATAGCAGAAGGTGGACATACTGACTCTAGATGACTCAAATGAAACAATATGTTTAATGCAGTTCTTAAAAATAATATGAAATTCTGACTCTGGACCACTAAAGAACCTCAGATTGCAAATTCAGCCATTAATTTCAATTTGTTTGCCTTTTCTCAGGGATCAAAACATTTCTCTTTGTCTTGTAAGAACTTTAACAATGGCTTCCAAGTTGCAAGAAATTTAGTGAAATTATTATCTCAAGGCAAAGCAGTCAATTTCACCATCTCAGCTAGCTCCAATAGTTTCAAAATCCATTGTTCCACTGTGAGTATATTTTCCTCTTTCCAGCTTTGGGCATATAACATCCTTGCCACTGATGACATATGTAAAAAAACAAAAGTCCCATTCACAAGCAAGAATATTATGATTCTCTTGGACATCTGACAAGAAGAGTTGTTCTTTGTGTTTTCAATAGCTATGTAGCAAATCACACAAATTTAAAAAAGAAAAGTGTCACACAGCATTGTTTTGGTGTGTTTCACTTTACACTTGTTTTTACCATTTCAGTCCCCATTTCCCCATATTCTTTCTCATCCCTTTTTGTTTTTTTCAGTAAGTTATGCTTAATTCTAATACAAACTAATATATGTACAAAATTAAATAGAAGCCAGTCTCAAAGAATATATCAAATGGAAGACTTAACAAATCATTCTAGTTATTTCTTCATATCATTTAAACTATTTTCCATCCAAAAGAGGGCATCTCTTCTTATTCTACAAATCATATATTTTCCTAGGAATTTCATGCAGAATTTTGTCAAAACTAGATGCAGTATTCTAAGTATGGTCTCACCAGTGTGTTGTAAAGCTGTACTTTCACTTCTCATTGTCTTGATGCTATCCTTCCATTGATGCAGCCTAGGACTGCATTGGTTTTTGGCAACTGCAGAACACTGCTGCCTCATACTTAAGTAGTATTCTACTAGAACATCTAGATCCCTCTCACAATTACTACTGTTGAGCCAGACACCACTTATCCTATACCTATGCATTTGTCTTTCCTACCTAAGTTCTCTACACTCTACGCTCTCTACATGGGGCTCCCGTTGAATCGCACCCGGAGCCTCCAACTGGTCCAGAACGTGGCTGCGTGGGTGATTATGGGAGCGCCATGGCGCTCCCATGTACCACCTCTCCTCCATGGGCTGCACTGGCTCCCGGTGGTCCCCCGGGTGCGATTCAAGGTGTTGGTGACCACCTTTAGAGTGCTCCATGGCTTAGGACCTGGATATTTACGAGATCACCTGCTGCCACCGAGAGCCTCCCCCCGGCCAGTACGCTCCCACAGAGAGGGGTTCCTCCAGGTGCCGTCAGCCAAACAATGTCAACTGGCGGTCACCAGGGGGAGAGCTTTCTCTGTGGGAGCACCTGCCCTCTGGAACAAGCTCCCCCCGGAGATATGGACGATTCAAGATTTACATACTTTCCGTCGGGCCCTTAAAACTTTTTTATTTCATCAAGCCGGGCTGGCCTAACTTTCCAATTGTGTAATTTTAATTTGAACTTTTAAATAGGGGATTTTAAGTGTTGGGCCAAATTGTTTAATATATTTTAAAATTGTTTTTAAATTTTGTATTTGATGTTTTTTACTTCTGGCTGTTCACCGCCCTGAGTCCCTCGGGAGAAGGGCGGTATATAAATTTAAATATTAAATTAAATTAAATTAAACTAAGTGCAGGACTTTACTTTTCTCACCATTGAACTGCATCTTGTTGGATAGGGTCCAATGCTCAAGTCTGCCCTTCTGAATCTTGAGCCTATTGTCTAAATTATTGGTTACTCTTGGTGACATCTGCAAATTTGATGAGTTCACCATCTACCCAGTAGTGGGATTCAGCCGGTTTGCACCAGTCGGGTGAACCAATTGTTAAATCCCCCCTGCTATCAAAATGGATCCTGGGCACTGCGATGGAGAAACAGACAATGGAGTGGCCTGCATGAGGGAAAGAGAAGGCTGTTTTCCCTCCTCCTTCCCTCATGTTGGCTGCTGTGTTGCCCATTTCTCCATTGCAGCACATCACAGTGCACAGGATCCCCTTTGATATGGTGGTGGTGGGGTGAAATTTAACAACCAGTTCACCCACGGTCAGGGTGGCCATTGTGGGAGGCTTGTCCCACATGTGTGGTAGAGCTGGAAGATGGGGATGGGCCATGCCTCCCATAACAGCCAACCTGACCCTGGGCAAACCGGTTGTTAAATTATTTTAATCCCACCACTACATCTACCCCCTTATCCAGATCATTTCAGAGGTGGGTTTCAGCAGGTTCTGACCAGTTCTGGAGAACCGATAGTGGACATTTTGAGTAGTTTGGAGAACCGGTAGTAAAAATTCTGACTGCCGCCCCCCCCCCCCAATCTATTCTCTGCCTCCCAAGTCCCAGCTGATCAGGAGAAAATGGGGATTTTGCAGTAACCTTCCCCTGGAGTGGGGAGGGAATGGAGATTTTATAGTATCCTTCCCCTTCCACACCCACCAAGCCACACCCACCAATTCATGCCATGTCCACCAAGCCACACCCACAGAACCAGTAGTAAAAAAAATTGAAATCCACTACTGGCTCATTTATAAAGATGTTGAAGAGCACTGGGCCTAAGACATGCCTCCCTCCATGTAGATGTAGTCCATTGAGGACTATCCACTGAGTGCAGTTAGTCAGTCAATTTCAAATCCATCTGGTGCTGTTACTGTCTATCCCATATTGTCTATCTTACCAAGAAGTAGATTGTGGTCTACTTTGTCAAATATTTTACTGAAGTCCAAGTATACTATGCCCACAGCATTTTGCTGATTCACTAATTTATTTACTTTATCGAAAAAGGCAGTAAGGTTTGTTCAGCATGATCCATTTTAACAAACCCTTGCTGACTTCTGGTAATCACCTTGCTTGTTTCTAGGTGCTCACAAATCCTCCACTGGATTATCTGTTTCAGGATTTTCTCAGGTATCAATGTCAAGCTGATTAGCCTATAATTTCCTGGATCCATTGTTAACCCTTATTGTATTTCTGGTATTTCCCCTGTGCTACCCGAGCTTTAAAAACAATCCTATTTTCTATTTCTCATTTTTCTGTGTGTTAAAACCCAATTTTTAACATCTTCTTAGCACTGAAAATAATTCAGTGTATGTTATTTTACAATTCTCTTATTTACAAGTTGACAAAAAATAATCATAAATACAATTATGATGAACTTTAAAAGAAACTGTGTTTCTTGAAGTGTTGTCCTAGGAGTTCTCCAAAACCTCTCAGGGGTCCATAAAATCAAAATTACTTACCAGCCTCTGTTGAAAAATAAATACAATATCAAATCCCATCAAACAAACATGAGAAGTGGTAGTGGCAATGAATGTAACTTTTTTTTTTCATTTTAAATACAGTAAGTCTCAATAAATATAAACATGCAAAAAAAGCTCATTTGAGACCCTTGATCATTATTAAAGTGGGGTCCTGAGAGAAAAATATTTAAGGAACAATGAGCAATTGAGCAAAAGTGGTGGGCTGTTGGTGGAAATGGAACTGAAATCATGTTTTTGAAAATAAAAATGGCTTCATCATTCCTCTAGTACAGGGGTGTCAAACCCAATTTCATTGAGGGCCGCATCAGGATTGTTTGACCTTGGGGGGCTGGGATGGGTGTAGCAAGGGTGGGCATGGCCAGCTCGACATCACTCATGTCGGGGGTGCCTGTGGCGGCCCAAGGACTCTTCCAGAGAAAACAGGCTCCCTAGCTTTGTTTTCTGCTACAAGAATGTCCTGCCACCCCCTGCCAGCGAAAACAGAGCAGCGGTTTTCGCTAGCAGAGGCACCATGGGCCAGTCCTTTGCTGTTTCCATGGCAGCCCTGTGGGCCAGATCTACACAACATGTGGGCCAGCCCATGGGCCTTGAGTTTGACACCCCTGCTCTAGTAAGTCTGCTCTGCTGTCCCTATTTGCCCAGTCCATGACATCCAGCTCTCAGTTAATTCTTTCACAAAGATCTTATGATCTTTGCCCTGATAGTGGCTCAGATGGAAATATTTGCCCTTAAATTGTTTCCCTGTTTAATAAATAGATAAATAAATATATGAATGATGCTATTCTTCTGGCATGGCAAATTAGTTATAGGCATTTTTGGTGGGATTAAAAGAAAATCATGGCTGTAAATTTGTGAATAAGGTTAGAAATTATAGAATTTTCAAGGGAAAAACATTTTAACGTATGCCAAAACTGTACCAAGCCCCCATTCCAGCATGATCCACCTAGATTTCATGTCAGATTTCCTGCTGCTTCTCATAAGGAAGCTTTTAAATTGCATCCATTCAGATTTCCTGGCAATCATAGAGCCAGCATGTTAATCGTTTCCTGCCAAGGGAATCTTTCATTCCCATGTGGAGTTAGTTTATTCAGTAGACATGACATGCCCCTCATGATTTTGGATCAGTGGCAAAAGTTTTGAACAATAGCTGTCGCAATATAGGTGGTGCCAAGTAATAAAACCAGGAGTAGTAGACAAGGGAACTCTGAAAGAGGAACAGGAAATGTGGAGGAGGTGAAATGATGGGTTCCTAGAGAGATTAAGAACTGCTCTGTAAGACCGGAGGGTAATAAAATGTTCTGTTTTTATTAGCTGGGAAATTGTTCCATTGAACAAACTTGAGTCACACAAAATAGAAGTGTTCTCATTTTTATCCTGGGGAGCCCCCAGATGCAAAGAAGCATGAATTCCACTATTCCTACAAAGCACAGCAAAGCTGGCCATGTTTGCATTTTTATAAACACCATCTGAAGTTTATCCAGCTTTCTGGAAAACAAAAGAACGATATAATTCTGCCTCTTGAATCAAGTGAAAATAAGGAATAATTGATAAGTAGAATGAGATCTGATCCAGACAATGTTGTCCCATGGATATAGAATACCTACGCCAGAGCTCCCTATGATTTTCATGACCTCCCTTTACCCCAAGTGCAGATCAGGAGAAGTGTTAGTTAGAAAATGCTGGGCATTAGTGTCTATTGTTTGAGAAGACTGAGAGATCATGCCAGGATTCTTCCCTATTTGCTAGCAATTTCCCCACCCAAAATTGTATATTTCCTCAAATGTTTAGGTTGCTTTCCAAAGACCCTTTTCTCCTGGCTATGATTGATTCTAATATGTACTGCTTGCACTGAATAATCCTTTGGAATTGCTCTTTGGGATTGCTCTTGTGCAGACATCAACCATCAGTATTGATTCAAAAGAGCCCTTTTTACTGTCAAACAGTGGTGTTTGCCAGAAGAAGTTTTTCCATCTCTTTTAACCATCATTTCTTCACATGTTCTCTATGTAGCATTAGCTCTTCTGTTCTTATCAAAAGATGCATCAAGACAATAAGAAGTTCAAAAAGAAAGAATTCTAACTTTTCAAACAAATGTAATGTTGTAAGTTTTGTAAAAGCATGAATATCACACAATATCACAAAATAGAAAATATTTTGGCTTTAGGTTCATGAAGTTGCTATTCCTACAGATAAACATAATTCATTCTTAAGTATAGAAACATACTGATAATTCTGTTTAAACATTGATGTCTCTAAGACACTTTATGCAGGCACTGTGCTCTAATTTGCATTTGAAAAGTCTGTTTGAAATGTGAATCTTACCAAATTATTTGTTTTTTCTTAACTTCAATGCAGAATAGAAGCACAGTTGTTGTACTGTTTAAGGTTGCTATGGTTCAGGTGAGCTCCCTGAAGATCTGATGGGATCTAGGAACTGAACCTTCTCTGCCATAACACATGGCTTGTGGAATACTATTCTCCCCAAGATCTATCTGGCTTAGATCGTGAACATGTTTCAAACAGCCCTGAAAACTTGGCTGTTCCCCTAGGCTTCAAGTTAGAATGTGTGGGGTCCTGTGTATTTTACTATTTTGGAATGTTGGCCTTTTAAGTTTAATGAAATAAAATAAATGTTAGGAAATGTTAAGAAAGTTCAGTGACAGGTAACCAGTCTGGACTTTCAAGTTTTGTTTATAGACAATACCAAATTATTATATGCTGTCATACTTGCTACTGAAAACAGATTGGCCAGCATCCATATCTGCTTTGTTCTTTAGTATGAATAACATACCAGAAGTGCACAGTGTTTCCATCTGTTTTACTGCTTTGACTCAGCAGCTACCATTTTGAATGACTACAGATGTCCAAGCTGCCAAGGAAAGAATAATAATGGAAGGCTTTTAGCTATGGCCTATGTTTACCTTAGGTAAACTGGAATTTCACCATTGTTAAATTAGACTTTCCATTGTCTGCATACAGGTGTCTTGTTCTTTCTCAATAATTTGTTTTGCAAGGATGAGCATCTGAGTGGCAAGTTATATTCAAGGAATGGGAGAACTGCCTGTAAAAATGGCATTTTTTTCAATCTCCAGAAGAGTCAGGTAAAAAACATGGCCTACATTTCAGAGGAATTTAAAAGCAGGTGGCCTCTGGGATGGTTTTGAACTGTAAAATATGCCATAAACCTTCTCTTTCAACCATAATGGCTTGGAAGTTAAGAGACCAGAATTTATCCATTTTTTCAAAAATAAAGAAAGGAAACAAGACTGTTAATTTGAAAGAATAAATGGCCATTTTTTTAAAGATGTGTATTTAAAATGGTAAATTACAGGAAAAGCATTTAAGTGGGAAAGATGAGCTTTTTAAATGATTTTTTGGAATCAGCATTTGAGTTGACATATACATTTTCTTTGGCCCAGTAGTTATGAAAGATGCCTCATATCTTTTTGACATTTTATGTCTCTTATTCTTTAGTTTAGGATTGCTTTAACCTTTAATAAGGTTTTTGGGGTAAATGAACTATAAAGTATTTTAAGGAATGTTACTAATGACATTTATGTTTGTGGTCTAAACTGTAAAACTGCCTGAGAGCATGGAATATATCCCATTATCGTGGCCAAGGCAAGAGTAGATTCACACCTTACTCTTGTGCCGGGAATTTGATTATTTAGCAACTACTAATTTCTGGAGGTAGAAACTGATATGGTAGAATAGTTAAAAGTGTTAGACTAGGGTTGGGGAAACCAAGAGCTTTAGTTCTCCCTTAGGTATGAAAACCAAAAGGCTGATTTTGGGCTAGTTATGCTGCTACATAGCCCCAGGAAGGAGGTACTAGCAAACTGCTTGTGAAATGTTGCCAAGTAAACATCATGGTCCTGTCTATCTGTAGAGGAGTTCAGAGACAGCCTTGAAGAAGAAAAACAAGAATGGTTATGTAAAGTACCAATTTAGCCCCAAAATAAGGAAGTGGGTGAGAAGAAACTCAAGATCATGCTGCCTTGATTTTCTTTAATGTAAGAGACAGGAGAGAGAATTTCTGTTATTATATTCTGCAACAGTAAAATAGATCTGACTAGACTAGACTAGACTAGACTAGACTAGACTAGACTAGAATAGAGTTCTTTATTGGCCAGGTGTGATTGGACACACAAGGAATTTGTCTTTGGTAAATATGCTCTCAATGTACATAAAAGAAAAAAATACATTCCTCAAGAATCATAAGATACAACACTTAGTGATAGTTATAGGTTACTAATAAGCAATCAAATCATACTAGGAAACAAATAAAACAATATAAATCATAAAGGTACAAACAACATGGTTATAGTCATAAATAGGAGGAGATAGGTAATAGGAAGGATGAGAAGAATAATAGTAATAGTCTTAGTAAATAGTTTGATAGCGTTGTGGGAATTAGTTGTTTAGCAGAGTGAGGGCATTTGGGAAAACTGTCCTTGTGTCTAGTTGTTCTGGTGTGTTGTGCCCTATAGCGTCATTTTGAGGGTAGAAGTTGAAACAATTTATGTCCAGGACATGAGGGGTCTGTAGATATTTTCACAGCCCTCTTTTTGACTCGTGCAGTATACAGGTCCTCAATGGAAGGCAGGTTGGTAGCAATTGTTTTTTCTGCAATTCTAATTATCTGTTTAAGTCTGTGTCTTGTTTGGTTGCAGAGCCAAAACGGGACAGTTATAGAGGTGCAGATGACAGACTCAATAATTCCTCTGTGGAACTGAATCAGCAGCTCCTTGGACAGTTTGAGCTTCCTGAGTTGGCACAGAAAAAACATTCTTTGTTGTGCTCTTTTGATGACGTTTTTGATGTTAGGTGTCCATTTTAAGTCTTCAGATATGATAGAACTTAGAAATGTGAAGGCCTCTACTGTTGATACTGTATTGTAAGAGGTGGTAGTATAGGAGGGTTTCTCCTAAAATTTATTACCATTTCTACGGTTTTGAACCCTAACCCTAACCATTTCCAGACCTTGAAACAGTTCTCATGATAGCAATAGGAATAGCACTTAGACTTATATATCACTTCATAGTGCTTTTACAACCCACTCTAAGGGGTTTACAGAGTCAGCATATTGGCCCCAACAATCTGGGTCCTCATTTTACTCACCTCGGAAGGATGGAAGGCTGAGTCAACTTTAAACCGGTGAGATTTGAACTGCCGAACTGCAGCTAGCAGTCAGCTGAAATAGCACTCTAACCACTGTGCCATCTTGGCTTCTTACAAACATATCCTTGCAAAGAGTGATTCTCTATTTGCAAACTCCCAGATGGAAAAGAAAAGCATTGAGTGAGCACTGTACTTAGGATCCTTATGTTTCTATCAGTCCTGAGAATCTAGAATTGATTTGGAATAGAGTTAACTACACACATGTCTAGGAACAAATTGCGCCTCTTTACAGTCTGGAGAAAGTGACTATAAAATAACCCTTTCTTTAGCCAAAAATAGTCCTCTATAAGTATGCAATAATAATAAAAGGTAACCACAGAAGAGCTGTGTTTTCAACAGATTTCTTTATTAGACATTTTTCAAGTCTGCTGCTTTGCTTAAAGGTACCAAATGTATCACTTTGCATGACAAGGTAATAAACAGATTAATAAGCCATCCCCCCCACCCATTTGGCCCACACAGGTAAAATGATGATAGTTAACTCATGGCATTGCATTCATGCGAAGTTGGTAATTATTAAATGGTGGTGGGGGTGGGTGGGGGTGGGGGAATCAACAAACAGGACAGGAACAGTCCCAGAAAATTATGTGTGTGTATAAGGGAGGGATGCATCGTTCAATTGCTCTTTGAGTGAAATGAAAAAAGAATAAAAAAGAAATTACAAAATTGGAAAAATGCAGTTGAAAGGCGTGTATGCTATGGTGGCAAAGGTCCCACTATGTTGGAAGGATCTATCGAGACAAATTGTTATTTTGCACATCCCTGGTGGGCACTCTTTAAAAACATGTTCGCATGCTTTGAAAGCTGGATTGCGTACAGTGGAATAGACAATGAAGTGTTCCAATGGATACCCAAAGGAACCAGAAAGGCAAGAATATTTTATTGAAATAGCCTTTAAAAAAAAAAACACAATTGTAAATAGTGGTGCAGGGTTAGACCACAACAGAAGACTTGCTTATTTTATTCCTTTACAAATAATCTTTTCTTCCCTGTGGCATAAAAAGACATACTCTTTTGCCTTTTATCCTGGTTGATCCATTTTTTTGTGTGTTCTATAGCATTGAGTTACTGGAAGGCTTATGTTTAAAAGCCAGAAGCTTGGGAAAGGCTTCAAGGAATGAAGCAGGACTTCTCTATTTTTGCCTCTCGGGACACAGCTTTTCAGAACTTCCATCCCATCCCATGAATGCCTCAAAACTTACTTTATTATTAAACTTATTGCCTAAGCTTATTACATGCTGATACATTCTGAAAGAGCCTACTTGCGATAACTGCTGTCTTCAGAAAGAGGGCGCTGTCCTTATTTGAAATGAATACAGATCCAAGAATACAGGCTGCAATTTGCTTGTACAAGAAGCCTCATTTAATAAGTACTGTTCTTATTTTAAAGTCCTTACATGGAATGTCTGTCTGTCTGTCTTCCTATCAATCATCTCTCTCTCTCCCGCTCCCTCATCTATCTATCATCTATCTATCTATCCATCCATCTATCTTCTAGCATTTATCCCTACCTCTATTATTATTATTTTATAAATAACTTAAGGTGGTAAACATACATAATACTTGTTCTCCTGTTCTCCAACACAACACAACAACAATGCTATGATGGTTGGGCTGAGAGAGAGAGAAACTGTCCCAAAGTCACCCAGCCAGCTTTCATGCTTAAAGTGGGGATTATAACTCACAGTTTCTGGGTTTGTAGCCTCATGCCTTAACCACTAGACCAGGGCTGTCAAACTCACATTATCACAGCGGCGTCACATGATGTATCGGGACTTTTTCCCTCTTTGCTAAACCAGGTGTGGGGGTGGCCAGCGCATGACGCATTTGGCCCACGAGCCGCGAGTTTGTCAGCCCTGCAATAGACCAACTGGACTGCGACTAGATTGGTAAAAAGATAATTGCTTCGCATATATGTTCATCCAGATCCAAATATTATCTTTAGATAGTATTTAGGGTGAGGAGGAGGTTCAGCCCAATGAAGTAAAGCGAAGTAGGGGATATTGGGAAAAGTTGTGGATTCTTTCCCAGAGAAGCTACAGAATAGTATGTTTGGCATGAAGTGAGGACAATTTTCTGATTCTTCCTCTTTGTTACAATTCTTGTTCTCTCAATCACCCAGATTAGCTGCAAGCACATTGTTGTACTTGCTATCATAAAATACGCTAGGTTTTTCTGCAATATAGCTAACTGCTCTGTATATTACATACTATCTTATTTTCATCACTGGTAAATGAGCTCTGTGCAGATGTCTCGTTCATTTTGTTTTATTCTACTTGATATGACAAAGAAGAGGGAAAACATGAATCTGGCAAAAGTGCTTAGCCAGCTAAGTGGAGCTTGTAAAATTTCGGCTGTCATTTATAAGACACGAATCTAAAATATGCAGCTGCTCAGAAGGTGTTAAAAGGTGATGGGAGTAAAAGCAACAGCAGCAACAACAGCCAGAGTGCCTTCAAATTAATTTCTAATAAAATCAATGTTCTTTTTTGGTAGGTAAATTTCATATTAATAAACCATTCCCAGCTATTACTATCAGAAAACAAAACAAATTAAAAAAAACTACAATCCTCAACAAACAAACAAACAAAAAAGCAAAGGAAATGGTTTTCTACACAAATGAGATCACAATAGCCAAATGATCAGAACTGAAATCTAGAACATTCAAATAGTATATGTATTTTAACCGAATCCTATAAAAGGCAATATCTAAAGTTCAGGCTTGAACAATAGAATCAGGGGTGGTATTCACTTACCTTCACTAACGCTTCACAAATGGGAGCGTGCACGCATACGCAGAGTGTCAAAAACGGGACGTGATGACGTCCAGGCTGGTGGGTGGAGCCTCTCGCAGCTGCCGCTACTGGTTTGCTCGAATCGGATAGAACCAACTGAATACCACAACCGAATAGAGTCCTTGGTGCTCTCTGAGCTTGATTGTTTGCTTGTAGATGTTTCATTACCCAACTAGGTAACATCATGAGTGTCAGTGAGTGTGGGATTTGCTCCCTGTTTATATGCTGTAGTTTGGTCTACCAGTTTAAATTGGGGATACAGAGCTCTCTACTATTATATTCTTTCTGTCTATTTCTTGATAAGTATTCTGCATATATACTTCCAACAGAATAAAATATATATGCTAGTCAGTGGAAATGTATGCATAATTTTCTGTTGTAAATTTCTATAAACTCTTGGAATGAAAACTAAGTAATACCCAGGGATGTTTTTTTCCCCTTCTAGTGGCCTATCACATTAAAAATAATATAATATTATTAGTGTCATGGATGAGCAAGCAGATAAATTGAAGAGATTAACTTAAAACATTGCTGAAGGGAAATATTAGACTGACAGGTTTAAAAGATAATTTGCAAATATTTCTCTGTTAACAGTTTATCAATTTCTCATTCTTTTTTCATAGTTTCAATCATGTAAATGAAAAATCTCTAAGATTACAGTTTTAGAGATTACTTCCTTTGCATTAAAGAAATAGTCAAATTTATTGGATAGAAATCTATCCTCTATTTTTGTCTATAATCAGGTTTAGGTAAATTCTAAAAGTAGATTTGTAATTGCCTATAGTGGTATCCTCCAAATCATGTTAGTATGGTAGTTAGTCCTTATGGCAGATGGTAATTTATCCCTGCAGTTTAGAAGAAGATTTGATTCTTTTTGAATAACATGAAATTGCTGAAATGCTTATCATGTTATATGTGCTCTTATAGTTCTGCCGATCATTTCAATGATGTATAACAAAAATGGATGGGTCTCACTTTTATGCCGAGAAGAATGTCCTTTTGCAAGAATTATGACTTTTACATGAACCATGAACACAATAATGTACTGTATCCACAAAGTCCATTTAGAACTTTCAACTATCAAATTTGTAGATTTACTTTCAGACTTATATATCTTCCTGACTTGCCTCGTTTTTGCCATTTCATGCTTGAGCATTCTTGCTTTGTATACTGTAGGAATTCTACTTTTCTACAATCAAGCTACTGAAGGAAAAGGAAATGATGGTTAATAATTTTTTTTGTAATTTTACAGCTTTTAGGGGAACAGATCTGGTGCGCTATTCAGAGTTTATGACCACCATCTGAAAACAGCTATAAATGTGAACTCATATTTTAGCTTAGTGCTAGAGACATAGAATAAATAAATGGCAAACCCTCATTATTTATGACCTCTTTCGCTCCTGTTCTTGAATATTCGAATGAGTTTGCATTTCACCTGCAATAGCGGAATGAAAATCCATTTTGTACAGATCTATTACATCCCTTACCTTGTCATAGCAATGCTAGATTTCCATATCATGCATAACAGTCTTGTTCATAAAGCTGTGCAAACACACAGTTGTGTTAACAATACTGCTACACATTTCAGCTCAGGAACGAGCAGGATGATTAAGACACAAACAGGGGCCTCTATATATCCTAATACATTTTCCATCTTGCCACTCATTTTACAGTACATTGAATGGAGAAAAATAGGGTTCAGAAATAAATGGCCGCCAAATGAAAACCCACTTCAGGACATATCTCATTCAATCATGTGAGGACACTTTAACTTATATTGATACTCTTATCAATGTTGATTCCTGATGACCATCTGGACTAGCTCCTGTTGTTTTCTTGGCAAAGCTTCTCAGAAATGATTTACCAGTGCCTTCTTCCCAGGGCTAAGAATGAGTAACTGGACCAAGATCATCCAGCTGGCTTTGTGCCTAAGGCAGAACTAAATTTTTAACTTGTTAGTCTTAGTTGCACTTTTAACTGTTAAATTATGAGATGTGGATTTAATTTCTTTTTAATTTTTTCATTAAACATTTTTTACAGTTGTGAGCTGCCCTGAGTCCGGCTGGAGATAGGGCGGCATATCATTAAATAAATAAATAAATAAATAAAATAAATAAATAAAATAAATTTACAGTCTTTCAGTTTATAGCTTGCTGTCTTAACCACTACACCAAACTGGCTCTCTTTTGCATTTTAAATAATCTAATTATTTACAGCCCCCTCGCATCCTGGACATAAATTGTTTCATCTCCTACCCTCAAAATGACACTATAGAGCACTGCACACCAAGACAACTAGACACAAGAACAGTTTTTCCCCAAACACCATCACTCTGCTAAACAAATAATTCCCTCAATCCAGGGGTGAAATTCTCCCGGTTCGGACTGGATTGCCCGATCTGGTAGCGATGGAGGTGGGTGGTTCGGAGAACCAGTAGCAAAAATCCCTGCCCCTCCCCCATTGCCCAGCTGAGCCACGCAATCAGCAGAGGCTTTTTTTAAACTTTTAAAAGCACTTTTTCTACAACCTCTTTGGCCGAAAAAATGCTTTTAAAAGTAAAAAAAAAAGCCTCTGATGATCGCGCTGCTCATCTGGGATCATCGAAGGCTTTTAAAAGCATTTTTCTACAACCTCTTCGACTGATCAGGCAAGTCAGCTGGGATTGTCAGAGGCTTTAAAAGCATTTTTTTAATAACCTCTTCAGCTGAAGAGGTTGTAGAAAAAATGGTTTTAAAAGTAAAAAAAAAAAGTTGGCCATGCCCACTCAGTCATATTACCCCACACACACATACCAAGCCACACCCACAGAACCAGTAGTAACAAAGTTTACATTTCACAACTGTCTTAATCTGTCTATTCACTAAGGCTGCATTACTATTACTATTAGTCTTCTCACCATTCCTATCACTTATCTCCTCCCACTTATGACACCATGACTGTAACTTTCTTGCTTATATCCTTATGATTTATATTGATATTGATTGTTTCCTGATTGCTTATTTGTACCCTATGACTATCATTAAGTGTTGTACCTTATGATTCTTGACAAATGTATCTTGTCTTTTTATGTACACTGAGTCCATATGCACCAAAGACAAATTCCTTGTGTGTCCAATCACACTTGGCCAATAAAAAATTCTATTCTGTTCTAATTATTATTTCATTCCAGGCATTCCATCTGGGGACAAGAGTTGAGGGTGTCAAGGAAGCCACTTTCCTTTTGTTCTGCATATCTATTTCAGTGGGATCCTTCGTGCTCTGTGAGCTTGGTGGTTTTCTTGAAGACGTGCCATTGCCAAACTAGGTAACATCATCCATGCACTGGTGATGAATCATCTGCAAGAATATCACCAAGCTCAGAGAGCACCAAGGACCCAACAGTTCAACCCTAAACTGCAACTTTTCTCTTCTATTGAGATCTATTTCTCCATCTGGACCCTTTGCTGTCCCTAATAACTTGCTCTAGGACCCTTTTAGCTGTTGCCTAACTGGCAATTCTTCTATCAGGCTATCAGAAAACTTATCTACTAAAATGTTTGGGACAAGGATTGTAATTTTTTATTGTAATGTTTGAATGCCTTGTACTCTACTTGCTCGCTATTGCTTTTCCTCTTGTATTATATCCTTTTTAATTGTAAACTTCTGCAGGAGGATTGTTTTATTTCAAGTATTATTATTACCGGATTCTGTTTTGCTTAATTTAATGAGAAAGATTTTTATTAAAATATATTCAAAAATGAATTTAGAAATTTATTTATTTATTTATTGGTTCGATTTATATGCCTCCCTTCTCCGGAGACTCAGGGCGGCTTACAATGCGTTAAGAAATAGTCTTCATACTTTTACATATACCTGCTTATTAGGGCTTTCGGCCCTCCCTAAGTGGTGTTCATTTTTATACAAAGTCAGCTTATTGCCCCCACAATCCAGGTCCTCATTTTACCTACCTCGGAAGGATGGAAGGCTGAGTCAACCTTGAGCCTGGTGAGATTTGAACTTGCAGTAATTGCAGGCAGCTGGCAGCTAAGTGCTACTTAACAGCACTTTAGTCCGCTGCTCCATCAAGGCTCCTTGGTGGAGCAGCTTAAGGCCTCACTTAAGGCCATTAGTAAAATTAAATATATATATATATTTGAATATATATATATTCAATTTGAATAAAGAATTGTACCTCTCATTACCATTTACTAGAAGATATGCTGTAATTATTAGCTATCAGAATGTTTCCATCATAACAGTTCAGCTAAACCAAATTATTGATTTAGTGATTGGAGTATAAATATATACCCCCTAGTATAGTATGTTTAACACAACTGAAGCAGTATAATATAGTGCAGAATTCCCCAAACTTTCTGGCTTCACCGGCAGGGAGCGGTGAAAGGAGATGATTCCATGTGAATGGTGGGCAAACACTGTACAATTCTATTTGTGTGAGTGGCAAGCATGCATGCTGCCACTTGCACAAATGGAGCGTGCATGCACATGCTCAACCACTGTTTGCACAAATGGGGTTGCGTGTGCACATGCGCTCGCCAGTGGTGGGATTCAAATAATTTAACAACTGGTTCTCTGCCCTAATGATTTCTTCCAACAACCAGTTCACCAAACTGCTCAGAAAGTTAACAACCGGTTCTCCCGAAGTGGTGCGAACTGGCTGAATCCCACCACTGGCGCTCGCCCACCACTTTTGCAGCCCGGTTCCAAAAGTTCGGTAGTGGATTGTGGCCCAGGGGTTGAGGACCCCTTGATATAATAGACAGAATCATTGAAAGCAAACAACCAAATCCTGGAATTAGATTCAAATTGTCTCACAAAACATTTGATAACATGTTCATTATCAGCTATGTACTCTTGTTTTATTTGAAAATGATCCTTCTTTAAATGTAAGTATAATTATGTTTCTCAATGGGCTTGTATCAAGACACAGAAAATAATATTTTAAAGTGCTAAAACAAAAATGCTCCTTTTCTAAATACTAGTTGACCCATAACTTGTATACAAATACACCCTATGTCAGTGAAAGTTATGGGGAAAAAATTAGCAAAGTTTGTGGAATCTCCTTTTTTAAATATTTAAAATATTGAGGTTTTCTAACCTACAGAATTTGCCCAGGGGCATTGATATAAGTAAACAGGTTTTGGAATTCTATTTTTATTTTATTTTTTACAAATAGGAACTTGTTATTGCATAAATTACTTTTGAAGGATTTCAGAACAGTTTTTAAATTGTTTCTATGGTTACGAATATTATATAACCATGACAATAATTCAGAAATTGTTCTCATATAATTTAGAAGTAATTTATGCAGTAACAAATTCTTATTCTTCAAATATTTGTTTAAAAAAATCTAAAATCTTTTGTGTGCAAACAGAATAAGGAACTAATTGACAGTATTAAAAATTTATTGTATGACTGGAAGCTGCCCTTTCCGTAAACCTATCACTTGAAGAAGGTCCTTGACCTCCCTTGACCTATCAACAGATACATGTTGATGTTTTTTTCTTCATCCTTCAATATCACCAGTCTAAATTTAGCTAAACGTTTGTCATTTTGTTAAATTGCTGAAGTCACAAGGATAACTTAAATATGCCTGATTATAGGCTGTGTAGAAAGAAAAGAATGCATTATTAGGAGATAAAATTCCGGAGACAAGAAGCCAGTGATGTACTTTTCACCGGAACTTTGGTGAACAATGTAGAAAAGAAAGGTAATAATTTGGTAAAAAATACATAGCGCTAATGATATATACATAGATGCATGCATGCATACCTACCACTCTATTTCCTTTTAAAGTAAGCAATTTTAATTACATTTTTAAGTCAGCATGTTTCTCACTGTTGGACATAGCTGCATTTCTAGTTTCAGATAAGTTAATATTTACCTTTTTAATGTTAGCTTTGTAGTCACAAGAATGCTTTTTACAGGAAGAAGTAAACATTGGAAGCATCAGACTACAAAAAATGTGCCTCCCCATGGCTAGACCTATAAAAATATCCCAGGAAGCAGTGAAAGTGAATGGCCTGGGGTAGATTATAACACATTTTCTCTTCTACAGAAGCCATAGAAAGAACTGTGTTGGAAATCTGGTTTAAATTTGGCTGGCCCAATTTCCTTCATCTTTTCATGGATTGATAGGAGCTTGAATCAATAACTGAAGGAGGGCATTCTTGAGTCAGTTGAACACTGATTATATACCAGCACTTGTATTTAGAGATATTATCGTTATTATGGTTTGTTACACAGTCAGCCAGATGTTTAGTTTAAAATAAAAAGGTCTTAATCTGACACCATACTAAAAAGCAGAAACATCACCCTGCCAACAAAAGTGCATATCGTCAGTGCTATGGTTTTCCCAGTTGCAATGTATGGCTGTGAAAGTTGGACCATAAGGAAGGCTGAGTGTCAAAAAAATTGAGGCCTTTGAACTATGGTGCTAGAGAAGACTCCTGCAAGTCCCTTGGACTGCAAGGCGATCAAACTGGTCAGTCCTAGAGGAGATCAACCCTGACTGCTTGTTAGAAGGCCAGATCCTGAAAATGAAACTGAAATACTTTGGCCACTTAATGAGAAGGAAGGACTCACTGGAGAAGAGCCTAATGCTGGGAACAATTGAGGGTAAAAGAAGAAGGGGATGACCGAAAACAAGGTGGCTGGCTGGAGTCACTGAAGCAGTCGGCGTGAGCTTAAATGGTCTCTGGGGGATGGTAGAGGACAGGAAGGCCTGGAGAAAAGTTGTCCATGGGGTCGTGATGGGTTGGACATGACTTCGCAACTAACAACAACAATCTGACACCAATTCTAATATAGGCAATTGAGTCTTTCTGGGGAAGGCATTGCATAAATTGGATGCCACCATTCAAAAATAATTATTTCTTATACCAGTAGAAACCCATCTTTCCTCTTTGGATATAATATGGAAGTGATTTGCCACTGCCTCGCTCTAAAGGTCCCTTCCAACTCTGTTACTGTTGCTATGTGGGTATGGGTGTTTAGTGTCTAGTTTAGTCTATAGTTCTAGAAATTCTTGGTAAACTTTCATCCAGTTATGAACCAGGTCAGATTGCTGCTACATGCTATGTTTGTAAACTAAAGAACTCCTCTGCTGGAAATTTAGAATGATTATATTAATTTATTTTACATGTGTGATGGTTTTAAACTGCCTTGTGAATAATGCTCTTTCTGAATTATCTTATGAATATTTTAATGTTATTATAGATTTTTCAGTTTTGCAAATAGGAATAAGTAGATTATTGAACAGATGCAGAGTTTTCTACCTATGAATGGATTTAAAAAATATTCATAACCACAAAGATGATTTTCTTATACAATGCCCTTAGGGTCCTATTCCCTCTTTCTAAATAATAAGCATATTCTAAGCCTTAAGGAATAGTATAGAAAGGGATAGTTTTACTGAATTAATTAATGAATAGAATAGAATAGAATAGAATAGAATAGAATAGAATAGAATAGAATAGAATAGAATAGAATAGAATAGAATTTTTTATGGGCCAAGTGTGATTGGACAGACAAGGAATTTGTCTTGGTGCACACGCTCTCAGTGTACATAAAAGAAAAGATACATATGTCAAGAATCATAAGGTACAATACTTAATGATAGTCATAGGGAACAAATAAGCAATTAAAACATATTAGGAAACAGTCAATATAAATTGTAAGGATACCAGCAACACGGTTACAGTCGTACCATCATAAATGGGAGGAGATGGGTGATAGGAACGATGAGAAGATTAATATAATGCAGACTTAATAACTAGTTTGACAGTGTTGAGGGAATTATTTGTTTAGCAGAGTGATGACGTTCAGTAAAAAACTGTTCTTGTGTCTAGTTGTTCTGGTGTGCAGTGCTCTATAGTGTCGTTTTGAGTGTAGGAGTTGAAACAGTTTATGTCCAGGATGCGATGTAAATATTTTCACAGCCCTCTTTTTGACTTGTGCAGTATACAGGTCCTCAATGGAAGGCAGATTGGTAGTAATTGTTTTTTCTGCAGTTCTAATTATCCTCTGAAGTCTGTGCCTGTCTTGTTGGGTTGCAGAACCAAACCAGACAGTTATAGAGGTGCAGATGACAGACTCAATATTTCCTCTGTAAAACTGTATCAGCAGCTCTTTGGGCAGTTTGAGCTTCCTGAGTTGGCGCAGAAAGAACATTCTTTGTTGTGCTTTTTTGATGACATTTTTGATGTTAGGTGTCCATTTTAGGTCTTGAGATACGATAGAACCTAGAAATCTGAAGGTTTTTACTGTTGATACTGTGTTGTCTCATATTGTAAGAAGTGGTCGTATGGGAGGGTTTCTGCTAAAGTCCACCACCATCTCTTCAGTTTTGAGTGTGTTCAGTTCCAGATTGTTCTGGTCGCCCCATGAGGCTAGTTGTTCAACCTCCCATCTGTATGCAGATTCATCATTGCCTTGAATGAGACCAATCACTGTTGTGTCATCTGCGAACTTCAGTAGTTTAACAGATGGATTGTTTGAGTTGCAGTCATTGGTATATAGAGAGAATTGGATACTTTTGTTTACTCAAAACTTTTATAACTACCTTTTCCTTTTGAGGATTTGGGGGGGGGGGGATGAAAGATCTCCTTTCATGTAAAATAGACATTCCATAATCCCTTGTGCAGCTGAAAAAAATCCCCATACAAATAAATTTACAAAAAAGAATGTGACAAAGCAACACTACATGGAAATTACTTTTTCTCGTTAAGGGTTCATTAGTTTAGCCTTTATAAAAGACACTGTTTCATTAAAACTGGGAGGCTTACATTGTGATAACTGGATTAAATCTAGAAACAAATTAACCCTGTAACACATCCATAATTACACTGTGGGATACTCTAACTCACCCTTGATCTTGGTTGGAACTAAAAAATAATGATCACTCCTGGGCCTTGCTTATTTCCATTCTAGTTAGATAAATGCTGGTTTAGCTCCACTTGGAATTGTTTTATTTAGAGAATGGGATGGCACTGGGAGGATTTTAACAGATATTTGGCACATCAAAGCATTCAGCTAAAACCGAGCACACTTTTACTACCATGAACAGATATGTTTAGAGAGGGACAGGGGGATAAAAAAAATTGATATTGATATATTTTAGAGCAAAATGGCCAGTCAACCAATAGGGGCCATATCACAGCACAGACAATGGCAATCTTCTCACTTGGTGAGATGTCAAGATAAATATGCAAAGATGGTAAGCATATTTCACAGAAAGTTGTCTTTGTAACCATCCATTAGGAAAATATTAAAAGTGCATATTAATATTAGAGCTGTATATAAAACTGTTCTTGCTTGTAGCTAAAAGGTAGCTTTAATTTTTAAAAAATTAGTCTCAACAGCCTAATTTTATTTAAAGTTTTTGATTTGGTATCTTCCTCAGTAGACTGTGGGAATGCAGTGGATATAATATATCTGTCAGCTTTGGAAGCCATATTAGACCGGAAGCTTCAATGCTGCCACCTTCTCATGTGTGGGAAAGTAGGAGGGGGGGATTAAGGAGAGGGATTGTTAGTAGACATAACAGCATTCTTCCTAGCATTCAAGGTTAGGGTGATCCCACATCTGGAGAAGGAGTGGTCAGGGGGCTGGATCGGGATGGAGCGGATGTTGATTGGAGCATGTGACCAACTGGGTGGAAAAGGGGATGGTTTCAGGAGCTTTGAATTACTGAAGGAAAACCCGGGCTTTTCAGATTCGGCTTTTCCCAGATGTGCCAGTTTGCCTATTCTAGTAAAGAGAACTTTGGAAAAATGTTTGCTTCCGCGTCTTTACTTGGAGCTGGGTTTTTTCCGGAACGCTGACAATATCTTTACTTCAACCGATACATTTTGACTAAATATTCCATGATATCTTACTTGGCAAGCTTGTAAAGTGTAGGCTTACTATGATTGCAGCAGCTGGCAGACCTGATCTGAGTTTGCAATTTAAGCAAGGTTGATTTTAGTTTAGTCTTTGCATGGGAAACTACCATGAAATTTCAAGACTATAATTCCGAAGAAAAAACACCTCCCCTCCATAGGGGGACAATGGAAATCCACTTCTACAGTGTTTCCCAAAAAAATGCATAGATGAATCCATGTAGCCACCAAAAGCTGAGCTCAGTTGAGAAGTTCTTTTAAAAAAAATATCTAAAGTTGATTTAACATCTATAGTCAAAGAGTTCTTAACAATGGTTGCTCATTAAAACTGCAGGAAGATACTGAATTGCATGAGGTTTTAGCCCTGACCCCTGTACAGATAGTCCTCGACTTAGGACTGTAGTTGAGCCTGGAATTATGGTTATAAAAATCATGTTGGTCATTAAGTGGGCCACCATGTGACTATGCCCAATATTACACCCTTTTTTTCCTATGGCCATTAAGTGATTGTAATGATTATAAAGGAAATGCTGTGGTCATTAAGTGAATCCATTATCTGGAATTGGTGGCTTTTGCTGGAAATTGGAAGTAAACACAGTTTCCGGAAAAAAAGTGATAAATCACAGTCACAGGGGGATGCTGAAAATGGCCATAAATGTAGGCTGGTTGGTGAACACCTACAAAGCAATCATGTGACTGCAGTTGGTGGGGGTGGGGGCTCAACCATCTGAACTTCAAATCTGAGCCATAGCTATCTTTTTAGGGGTCCAGCATAACATTGGTTGCTAAATGACCAGTTGTAAGTTGAGAACTATCTGCAGTGGTTAAGGTACCAGGCTAGAAAGCAAAAGACGGTGAATTCAAGTCTTCTGTTTGAATTCCACTTGAGCTGAAAAAGTAGGCAAGTTCTAGGTACCATTCGCTAAAGATCTTCATTTGGTGGGTCCCAGGAGATGTGCCTTTTCTGCCATGGCACCTGTCTTAGGACACTTTCTTCTACCTGAAGTTAGATTACCTCCATCCCTTTGGATCAGGGGTGAAATGTAAAATGTGTTACTACCGGTTCTGTGGGCGTGGCTTGGTGTTGGTGGGGTAAAGTGACTGGGTGGGCGTGGCCAACTTTTTTTAAAAAACTTTTCAAAACATTTTTTCTAATACTTTGAAAAGCCTCTGGCGATCAGGCAACTCAGCTGGGATCGCCAGAGAGGCTTTTTAAAAAAATGCTTTGAAAAGCCTCTCTGCCGATTAGGCAACTCAGCTGGAATCGTCAGAGACGTTTTTTAAAAAATGCCTCTGCCAATCAGGCAACTCAGCTGGAATCGTCAGAGACTTTTCAAAGCATTCTTTTAACCACCTCTTCGACCAGCTGAGCCACGCGATCATCAGAGGCTTTTGCAGAGCATTTTTTCGTTGGAAGGGGTGGGAAAAAAATGCTTTAAAAAGTATATATATATAAAGAAAAGCCTCTGATGATCATACGACTCAGCTGAGCATGGTGGGGAGGCACAGGGATTTTTGCTACCAGTTCTCCGAACCACCTGCTGCCATCGCTACTGGATCGAGCGATCCAGTCCGAACCGGGAGCATTTCACTCCTGCTTTGGATATTCCAAAAGGCCTTCAAGACATAGAAAACCTTGGATATCTTCTAGTCCAGTCCCTGCTCGAGCAGAGACCCTATACCAATGATAGCTAACCTTTTCTGGACAGAGTACCCAAAGTGCAAGTGCGCGAATGTGCACGCGCATGCCCAAACTCCCCAAATGCAATGCACACATGGCCCCGCGCATGCACCCCACCCCCATGCATGAGCAGCAGAGACCTGACAATCAGCTGGCCAGCGGAAGGCATGCATGGATGTGCGGCAGAGCTGAACTCAGGCAACGGATCGCGTGCCCACAGAGAGGGCGCTGTGTGCCACCTGTGGCACGCGTGCCATAGGTTCACTATCACTGCCCTATACCATTTCAGACATGACTACATTGTCAGGCCTGGGACTTCCAGGAGACTTGTTTAGAGAGTGTTAAAGTGACAATTTTACCCTCCTTCTTCTATAGTTTGTATCCTTTGTTTTTATGACATTTATTAATATGGATTTTTATATCTTATATTTTTTATTTGTGGTTTTAAGACACCCACAGTCACTTTTAACTATATAAATTTGATTAATAAATAAATTCCTGGATATAGAATTGGATTTAATGCTTTTTCCAACTCTTTGATATTCTTGTTCTCTTGGTCCTTTCTCCCCCCCCCCTTTCTCTCTCTCTCTCTCTCTCTCTCTCACTAAATATGGTCTTCCCAGAGCTTGTCAGAAAGCAACAATATCATTTTTAAAAGTTTCCTATCCTCATCCTAAATAGCACCACTCTTCTTTGGTTCCTATAAACTTTTGGCTGCTCTGAAACCAAAGAAGTGCCATGTCCTATTAACAAATCAGTTAATTTAGAAATCTGTAGTCAATTATGAATGAGGAGAGGGTTCAGGCAGTTAAGAACTGTCATTCTTAAAATGGGCTCC
Organism: Ptyas mucosa; assembly: GCA_012654045.1. Taxonomy (NCBI): domain Eukaryota; kingdom Metazoa; phylum Chordata; class Lepidosauria; order Squamata; family Colubridae; genus Ptyas; species Ptyas mucosa. Next base: position 24,422,704 of record WNWU01000005.1, read on the forward strand.
AAAATTATTATTTAATTCAAGCGCATAGCTTCCACCATCGTGTCTTTAAACATTTCCTTATGTGGAAAATCACACCATTCTCACTGGCATCCCAAAATAGATCCCATTTTCTTCCCTGAAACAATGAAACCTGAATGCATTATGATTTCTGCTTCTGAAATGGTACGTATGTGACACGCAATGCCCCAAGGGATAAATACTTTCCTTCTGTTTACCTTCCTGTATCATAAAATAGATGAACTAAGTTATGCAAGGCATGTTCAGAGGTACAGAGCAATGCTTTTGTCAGGACCTCTTACTCAACCTGTGGTCCACGAGAGAAACCCTCCTGTGATTTGTGGGTGTGCTCATCACTGAATAATGGATGCCCATTTCCCCGACACAAGGTTGCAATGTTAATCATATGATCTGGAGTTTTATTTGAAGCCCTAGGGAAAGGGCATTCTGCTTCATCTTCTCCCAAACAATTTAAGAATTTCACAAGTAACCTATCCTTTTGGATCTTCATAATATTTTCAGGTTGTGTGATCAGCAAATGGGATGTGCAGCAACACTCTTTTGTAGAAGGTTTTTTTTTCTTCTTCCGTTCAGTTGTGTGCAGGGGTGGGTTCTAAATTTTTTTGCTACCGGTTCTGTGGGCATGGCTTATTTTGTGGGCGTGGCTTGATGGTCATGTGACAATTCTTTAGGATTTAGCAGAGGTGCTGGTCTACTGCTTGCAGAGCTGTACTGATCTACCCATTTATTTTTGCAGGCACTGGTCTACTCATTTGTTTTCTTTTAACACTGATCAGCTGTAGGGCGGCCCTTTGAAGCCCTTGGGCAAGAGTTTAAACAGTTTTTTTCCCTCTAGCCATCAGCTGGGACTTAGGAAGCAGCAATAGATTGGGGGTGGGGCCAAATAAAAGGTAAGAATAATGCGGGGTGGGTGGGTGAGAGGGCAGGGGGAGGTGGGGGGATGGGACGGGGGAGAACCGGTTCAGTGATGTCATATCGTCACCGCGATATGTCATTGGAACCAGGCCAAACCGGGAGGAACCCACCACTGGTTGTGTGATTCTTGGAGAATGCCTGGACAAGTCCCTGTAGTTTACTTGACAAGATCTTCCAAAGTGCCTCCTCCCTAGGGCTGAGAGAAAGTGATTGAAGGTCACCCAATGGCTTTATCCGTAAGGCAGGAGTAGAACTCACAGTCTCCCAGTTTCTAGCCTTGTGCATTTATCCACTACACCAGACTGACTGTCAAATCAGTCCTTGATGCAGTTCAAATTGGAGAGCTCACATGTGGAGGTTCCCTAATGCAATCCAATTTTGTGCTTTGAAATTTGGAGGCAAAACAATTTGATTGGAACCGATTCAGATTTTGATTTGGCAATCAAAATATCTGCCACTACTAATGCTTTTTGACAGACTGGAATGAAAATAGCATGCATGATACCCATTTAGAGTACATTAACTCCTACAAGTTTATACTTGATACCTTCCAGAATCTCACCACAATAATGTTTTAGAATATTTCTTTTAAGACAGAAACAGCAGGAATGAGAAAAGAACAGCTCACAATGTAATTTAGTAAAGAACCTACAGAGACGTGCTGAACTGGTGCAGAAATAACAAACTGCAATTTAAAAACCATACTTTTAAAAACTGTCTCTTAGTTATCCATTGGCTTCTTCCCATTTATTCCCTGAAACAATGAAACCTGAATGTGTTATGACTTCTGCCTCTGAAGAGCTATTGCGGTACAGTGGTTAGAATGCAATATTGTAGGCTAATTCTACTGATTGTTGATTGATTGCCAACAGTTTGGCAGTTTGAGTCTCACCGGCTCAAGGTTGACTCAGCCTTCCATCCTTCCAAGGTTGGTAAAATGAGGACCCAGATTGTTGGGGGCAATATGCTGGCTCTGTAAACCACTTAGAGTGGGCTGTAAAGCACTGTGAAGTGGTATGTACAGTAAGTCTAAGTGCTATTGCTATTCTTCTGCCAGTCAAGTTTGACAAGATATTGAAAAATACCAATTAGCCTGCCCATGTGTGTGGTATGTAATTTTTTACTCAGCGATCACTGAATTATTGGTTGTACCAAATAGATTAGCCTGGCTGGTTGGCAAACACTTCCTGGTAGGGCTCCATTCATTAATTTTTGGATGCCCATTGGCACATCTTAACATGACAGAACTTATAGAAAGTGGCTAGGATATATGCCCATTATAAAAAGGGCTGTTCTTCTGAGAAGACTTTGCTTCATTGTACTAGATCAATGATGGTTAACCTTTTTGGTGCCGAGTGCCCAAAGCACACATGCACGCGAATGCATGCGTGTGTGACTGAACCCCCAAAATTCAATGTGAGCTCCCCCGTGCATGCACCCCACCCCACGCATGCACCCAGCACATGTGCCCCGCCCCGTGCATGCGTCCCACGGATGTGTACGCATCCCCGCACATGGACCCTGCCCCTCCACACCCTGTTTTGGCTTCCACGTTGGTGCAGGAGGCTTTCCAGGCCCAAAATGGGCCCCTGTTTTGGACCTGGAAAGCCTCCTGCACCAACCTGCGCACCCCCTTGCATGCGCCTCCCCACACATGCGCGGCAGAGACCTGAAGACCATCTTGTCGGTAAAAGGCGTGCACACATGTGTGGTGGAGCTGGGCTGGGGCGATGGCTGGCGTGCCCACAGAGAGGGCTCTACATGCCACATGTGGCACACATGCCATAGGTTCAACATCACAGTACTAGATACTAAAGATGCCAGGAATGTTTTCAGGGATTTACTTCTTAAAAGATTATGCAAATTTAATGCAGCAGTACTCCTCAAAAGTTAGGCTGCTTTAATAAATAGCAGAGAAGTGCTACATTTACATGAAGAAGGAATCATTTCTTCCAAACCATTTTAAAAATAGGTACAACCACACACTCAGAAGATGCAGCTTTGCTTAGAGCTTATTCAGTGGATATAATGAATGTTCAGTGGTTTGCCACTCTGCTGCTGATTATGTTTTATGGTCTTAATATGGTTTTTAACATGGTTTTATATTTATTTTTGGCTTGCTTCTGTTTTTGGTACTGCTTTAGCAGTTGTATACTGTCATATTTGTAAGAGGATTCACTATATAAATGGAACAAATACTTGGAACACCCTGACTGGTATTGGCAAGCAAACCGATAAGTAAGTATCACTTTTTGTTAAACTGATTTACTGATCCACGAGTCCAGTCTTCTACCCTCTTTCTTAGCTGTCAGAGTAAGAAAAATTTCATTAAGCTTGACAAGCATACCCATTCAAGTGCACACTATTTCTCAAACTTGGCAACTTTAAGATGTTTGGATTTCAGCTCCCAGAATTCCCCAGCCAGCCACACCACACATCTTAAAGTTTGAGAAAGCTACCCTAAAAAGTTATTAAATGACAAAATTTCAATATAATGTAAAGTCCCATGGCTGTGGCTTGCTAGTCATACTTTATGTTAGTTATAAAACAGTTCCCAAAGTAGGAGCACTTTGCTCCTTAGTAACCTTATAGCAGGAAAAATACTGTGGTTTGGCAGTTGACAGGATTTGATGGATGTGAGTAATGTGACATAAGGACAGAATGGGCCAGTTTTCTGACAGGGGGGACAAAAAGTACATACTGCTTTGACATTAAGTGCGTATATTAAACCAGCCACAGCCTTTGGTCCAGATACAAAGCCCTGATTGCTGAATTGTGTCATCCTTTGTATTGGTAGGAATGAGAAGAGAAACAACATGAAGTCTTGTTGCCTGATCTTTAGTTGTAAAACTATTGTAAAAGTGTAACATAAATGTGCATTTGTGTTCCCAGTGTACCCCATTCACTCAATGTATTGGGATGGAATACACTGAGCTCTAAACCTACAAAAATTGAAAGTGAAGTTTTATTCAAGAGTGTATGAAAAAAAAAACAATTGAGGTCAAGTATTGTCAGAGTTTCTTGCAAAAATCAGATTCAGAAGCACACACAATTAAACTGATTCAGCAGGATTCATCAACTTCTTTATATACAAGAATATATATACAATAATACATGAAGTAAATTTACAATACCAACAGCAGATTCACAGTTTCATTTCAGCTGAGCAGACAGCATGCACAGACTGGTTAGTTTCAGTTTCAATTCTCTGCACAGAATCAGAAGCTGCAGACTAAGAAACACCCTGGCTCCAATCTGTCTCAGCTCCCAATTGGCTGATTTGTTACCATGTCTTCCCAGGCATGAATATTCTGACAAATATTAATCAATTTCCCGACAAAAGGAATATATTTTCTGCCTGCTTGTGAGGATTCAGGACTTGCTTTTCCTTAAAGCTAAAAACATTGGTAATGTTGCCAGATGTGCCACCTTTTTGCTGACGAGGATACTTTACCTGTGGTGGTTGCAGATAGCAAAATAGGGATTAAATTTCCAGTGAGAGTGATCCTATGCAAAGTTGGATATGCTCCTCTCTTCCACACTCTCAGTGTTAATGCAATCTACAGTTTGAAAAAAATGATAGTTTGCCAGATTATGGAGAAGGAAGAGAGCTTGGAGTAGATTTTCCTATTGTCTATATAATCATAACAATAAGCAATAAAGTGTTTTCTACATGTAGTTCTCAAATTACTCTAACACACTAGCTTAGGTCCAGTCACAAAAGATTCATTGTTCAAGACAGACTATCAGTCAGCAAAGCAGGATCTTTGGGAAGGGAAGTTTTAGCTTGTGGGGGACATTGGGAGACATAAAGATGAATGGATGGAGAGCCAAGGTCACACAGACTCACCGATACCAACAGGGGAGTGTCATCAAATAGGACACATGATATACAGTATAGATTTGGGAAACATTGGGATGGATCTCACATAAAGATGACTGAACAAAGCAGAATTAATAAAAGGGAATGAAGCTGCATCTAGTGGCAAATCAGTTCTAAGAGAGAGTGAGAGAAAAAAAAGCAAAAACATTTTCCCAGCCCCAAAGGACTCTGATAGTCTTGGAATTTAATGAGGTGAAAACATTCTTTGGCTAGAAATCACATTTCTGTCAGACCACTCAACACACTCCCTCTACTATCTCCATGTATGGTTAGACTAACTGGTTCATTATTCCCAGTGTTAGAAACAATAAAATACCATCGAGTCACTGCTGTATTTGTTCATATCACTCTGAATCAATTTGGAGTCACTGATTCAATATGGCAGATCAACTTGGCTTAGTACTTTGGCTATGCAATCACCATAGAATTAAATCTCTGACTTAAACATTTGCATGACTGTATCATCGGCATCAACAGAGAACAAGGTGGCTGGATGGAGTCACTGAAACAATAGGTGTGAGCTTAAATGGCCTCCAGAGGATGGTAGAGGACAGGAAAGCCTGGAGGAATGTTGTCCATGGGGTCGCGATGGGTCGGACGTGACTTTGCAACTAACAACAACAATATCATCGGCATCCATGAAGTGGATTTGCTTACCTGTAGTATACTTGATTTGGGACTACTGATAAATTAAGAATAAGAAAAGAGGAAATAGTATATTAAAATTACAACAAAAACCTTAGAGGAAGGTACCAGAAGAACTTAATCATTTGGGATTTATCTATTTGATGCAGCTCTCTAGGAATTGTATGCATACAAAAAGCAAGCAATCCAACTGGTCTACGCACACACAAAAATAGCAATCCTTGAGAAATAGCAATTGTTATGGTTATCTTTTTTTCATGGGCATAAACTTTTTTCATAGCTTGGAAAATGCCAGATTTATTCATCCAGGATAGAATTTACATCCAGAGGACTTTTTGCAATGGAACCACATAATTCGATATATAGTGTTTTCTGGATTAGCTGTCATGTTTATTTCTATTCTGCTCCAAGCCAGAAGGCCTTGAAGTTTGCCTATGGTGAGAAATAATGAAGGTGATAATGATCCTTTTGTCCTTAGAATTGGTGGAATTAACTTTGTTTACTTTGTTGTCCCAAAGGTGTTTTTTCCCCAAAAGGCAACTGGGCTTTTTTGGTGTTTTCTTTGAAAATGTTTTGCTTCTCACCCAAGAAGCTCTTTAGTTCTGAAGAAATGAACTGATGAACTAAAGAAATTTCTTTGATGAGAGGTAAAACATTTTCGAGGAAAACACCAAGAAAGTGTAGTTGTCTTTTGAAAAAAGCAGCTTTGAGACAACTATGTGCTAGATGATTGGGAATATCCATAGACATCTACTTAATATTTACAACACTTTATTTGTTTTAACAGAATAACAGAGTTGGAGGGGACCTTGGAGGTCTTCTAGTCCAAGCCTCTGTTCAAGCAGGAAAACATATACCACTTTCAGAAAAATTGTTGTCCAATCTCTTCTTAAGAACCTCCCAAAACCTTTGTCCTTAAACGCTAGGCATGCCTTACATCAAGGAGATTCACCATTAACAAATTCATTCAGTCTCCATTTGGAGATTGATTTTGAAGGGCAGAACTTTATAACTGAACTATCTGCTATAGGTTTGGGTTTTTGTTTTGGTTTTTTGCATTTTATTACCTGATGTTCATCTCCTAATCTTTGTGCTATCTTGCCTAATGAAATGTTCTGGAGAACCTAAAAGCTTGAATTGATTTTGGTTGGTTGAGTGTAATAAAAATATTATTCAGTTATAGATTTTGAACTTTTAAGAATTAAACTATTCCAATTTCATGTCACTAATTTCATTTGGAATTCAGGAATATGTCTGTAAATTAGAATAGAATTGCATCTTTCTCCAAACTGTCAGATCTTGCATAAAAAAATGGAGAGACAAAAAACAAATGATAGTTGATACAGGTGAAGATATAGGTGTTTTTTATTTTTATTTTTTTCTGTAAGCATATAGAAGGGATACTTTTATTCAAATCAGCTATGGTATGTAGATTTAATGCTCCCTAGTCACCATATTTTAGTACAAAATACACTGTTAACAAACTTTTTTTTACATTCACTTTCCTCAAAAGTTTTTCCTTCAGATGTTTTGGGACAGAAGCATTCAACATTTCTTTGACCATGTTAAGAACTTGTGATAATCAAAATCCAAGTATTTTGTTGGGAATGAGGTTCTACACTAATTACAATGGTCCGAGTCAGCTATATTTTATACCAACAATATGAGAATTTACTCGCAAGTCCAGAGAGCATAATAGCAGCCTTTTTTTTAAAAAAAGAAATGCAGTCTTGTAATAAACAAGGATAAATCCCTATTAAGATGGGAGCGTGACATTATGCTTATTTTCATTTACTTATAGACATTTCTGAACTTAGAGCATCAGTGGAGTACAGCTGTTGTCATAGCGACAGCTAACTCACTCCTTTCATAGAAAAGATGGTTAATCTTAACGGTCGATCTTGATGCACAAATTGTTGTATCATTGAATCCAAAATTAATGAGTATATGCCGCACTCCAAAGAAGATGAGTCTTTTAATTTCTTTATGCATTAGTGGATGACAGATGTTAAAAATTAATGTTTTTTTTATTTCCAGGCCAGGCCAGTAATTTGCAAAATTGTGCAGGGTTTATTATAGTCCTGGAATGTTTTCTTACCTGAAATCTTCAGGTGCCAATGGTGACCATCATGTAAAATTATAATCCTATAGAACTATAAACTATATAAAACTATAAACCTACAGAGAAGCAACCTGGAATTAAGGAGAAATTTCCTAACAGTGAGGACAATTAACTAGTGGAACAGTTTGCCTGCAGAAGTTGTTGGTGCTTGATCACTTGAGGTTTTTTAAAAAAGACTGAAGAACCACCTATCTGAAATGGTATAGGGTCTCCTGCTGGAGCAGGGGGTTGGACTAGAAGACCCCAAAGTCCTTTCCAGTTCTATTCTGATTGATTGATTGATTGACTTTTTTGAGTAAATTTCTTGCTCTTTGATTCTTAAAGAAATCTGAACAAATAATTTCATATTTTCCCCCAGGATCTCCTTTATGATGCTTGCTTGTTAATCATTAACACATAGCCTGTGATAGTGGCTCTGAAGTGGTGAAGGGAGTATTAAATCAAATAAACAGAATCTCAGCAGCCAGCATAGACCTTCATGGGTCAAATAATTCCCCCCACTTCTTTCTTGCACTTTCACATTTTCTTTCCTGAGCTTTTTCTTTTTTAAACTCTTTTTTCGTGTTTGTTTATCTTTCACCTTTGTGACTGTCTTTCTGTCTGTCTGGATATATAGATCTGTGTATTTAAATAACTAAATGGAATAAATAGGTGCTCTACAGACATCCAATGGGAACGCAATGTATTTCAGCTTCCCCCAATTTAGGTGCCTTCTAGATTTGAAGCCTTGAGTTTCCAGAACCCCTCAATCAGCATTGGCCACTGCTGAAAATTTGGAGGTGTAAAATCCGTGCATGTGGTAGACACTCTGCTGGGGCCAAACACAATATGTCTTTGTGATCTGTCCTAATTTATTTTGCTTCAGTAGTAATCTTCAAATTCCCCCTGTCTCTCAGCATTGATGTAATTTGCACAATGTAGTCCAATGTGGTATTGTCTAGATGTGCTGAACTACAACTTCCAATGACCATACTACATGAGAATTCTGGAAGTTGTAATCTCCAATTTCTTGGGTGATGTCTTGATGAAATTGTTTGAGCGGAACAAGGGAGACCACATTTTAAATTATCTCTGTGCAAAGAAACAAGAACTCCTATCTACTTATATAGAGGTACAGATAGTCCTTGACTTACTACCACAATTGAGCTCAAATTTTCTGTTGCCAAGTGAAACTTTTGTTAAATGAATTTTACCCCATTTTCTTGCCACAGTTCATAAGTGAATCAGTCCAGTGCAGGGGTGTATTCAGCAGGTTCAGACAGATACTGCAGGTTCTGGAGTAGTTTGGGAGAACTGGCAAATACTACCTCTGGCTGGTCTAAGTGGGGAGGGAATGGAGATTTTGCAGTATTCTTCCCCTGCCATGCCCACCAAGCCACACTACGCCCACCAAGCCATGCCCACAGAACCAGCAGTAAAAAAATTTGAATTCCACCACGGGTCCAGTGGTTAAGTTAGTAACACGGTTGTTAAGTGAATCCATCTTCCCCTTGACTTTGCTTGTCAGAATGTCACAAAAGGTGATCGTATGACCCCAGGATCCTGAAACTGTCATAAACACATGCCAGTTTCTAAGCTTCTGAATTTTGATCACGTGACCACAGGGATGGTGTAATTGTCATAAGTATGAAAAACAGTCACAAGTTACTTTTTTCAGTGCTGTTGTAACTTCGGACAGATACTAAATGAACTGTTGTAAGTCAAGGACTATTTGTACTGTGAAATTGTTTATAAGACTTCACAAATGCAGGTTAAAGAGATGAGGATATTCAGCCTACAGAATACCCTGTTTGTCTTACCATTGTGAAATTGCAGAATTCCTTCAATAAAAGATACTCCTACATTTATGAGTCGAGTGATGGATTGCAATGCTGTGGAAGCCAAAAGCACTGACATCAGTGGAGCAATAGTAATGGTATCATGAGCTATAAAACACTTAGATAAGGGATAAACCCTTGCCACAGGCATAAATTACACTGAACAGGCAGACAAAAGATATATTTCTGATGGTTCCCATTTATCAAGTATTCAGAGATGAGAAATAACCTGAAAATATAAATTTGTATTTACACTGGGAATGGAAGAGAAAATTGCTTATCAATGCGATTAGTTAGAAATCATCTGACTGATGGTAATATATTTCTGGGAATTAATGGTAAGAAATGGATGCACTAAACGGCTTTAAAATGTGTTGTAACTCTTTTTATGGCTTACTTAATTTTGCTTAAAATGCTTGTGTTTTAACTGAGCAAGATTCTACATTTAGCTTTCATTTGGTGAAAATTATTGGGGGTTTCACATGAGGATTCACTTGAGAAATTGGCATAGTTGCAGTTCTGTTATGATTTCAATTCTCTTCAAAATTGTACATGTAATAGATTAGATTCCTAATAGATCTTTTCTTTTTTGTCTTGAACTGAGTTCTCATTAATAGAAGGAAGATGTCTTCCAGTTTCCTTTTCTCCCTCACCAAAACAGAATTTGGGGATCTATTGGGAGCTGCAAGGGAAATCAAAGAAAAAAAAATTCTCTACTTTCTATTAACAAATCAAAAGTCCTTCTCTGAAAAGGCAGGTTTAAGTATATTTCATCCCTTGATTATGACTATACCCATACTGGAGAGAAAAAGGCAAGCCGGTGCATCCAAAAGTACTTCATATATTTAAGTTGTATCAGATGAGAAAACAAAAAAATAGATGAGCAGGAAAAAATCAGTTGTATAGTGTTCTGTCTTGATGGCAGCTTGTGAACTAAGGTTGCATTTCTGTGGAAGGCAATATCCAGACAAATGAATTTATAAATTGCTATGCTCTGAGGTCAGATAACTATTTGAAAAAAACTCCAACTCTCTAATTTTGTAAAAAAAAAATAATTTTTTTTTTGTAATTTTGTAATGTCTTTGTATCCAAAAACAAATTTACATTTCCCCCCCTCTGTTTTAGGATGTGATGATAATTTGTCATCTACTGAATTATAATTAAAAATCCAACTCCATGATATATGCAAAAGATTGAATTTAGAAATGTCTAGATATTTCCAACATTTATCCTTGATAGTATTTATTATTTTATTTATTTCATGTGGAACAACAAGATATATGCTAAACTTTAATTATCTGTTTATGGGTATTGGTGTTTATATATATGCCATGCTATTGCCTTGCGAATAATTTACACAGAGAGAAGTCAGCAATTTCCCCAATATCAATACATAATCTTCCAAGAACATATTTTCTGGGGAGCTTCTAGTGAGGATTCATGACAAACTAGACTTCCCTGATGGAGTGGGGATGGTATCATCTTATATTTATGATTTATGGTTTTATGATTAGATATTGTAGATTGTAGAAAGAAGAGAGTTATGTTGTAACCATAGACTGAGAGGTAAATTTAATTTAATTAATCATATTTCTATGCCGCCCAACTCCCAAGGGACTCTGGGTGGTACAATTTATAATTGTACTTATGGCTGTTGTAAAGAAGATTGTAAGCTATTTCTTTGTATCCTTTTTCTTTCTTTTGTATTTTTCTTTTTCTTTTTTCTTTCTTGCATTTTCTGATTTCTTTCTTCTTTTCTTCTTACTTTATATTAGTTTATATTAATGCTAATCTTTCTTTTAAAAATCTTTAATAAAAATTATATGTGAGTGTGAGTTTATATTTATACAACACCCATCCACTCACCCGCACATATATACATACACAGAGACATGCACATGCATGCATATGCTTACACGGCATACAAATTTATGGAGCCAGTGGGCTGCATTTGGTTTGTTGGGTCATAAATCTGTAAGGCTATGGAAGTTTTAAAGAGGCTTCCTTTAGTTCTAATGAGTCACTATAAGAATGGCAAAGTTTTGTGGTAATATATCAGTGTGTTGAACTGCCAAATGGGAAAAAAACCTGAACATATTAGGACTTGTTTTTGCATAAACATGCACAGGATTGTTCAGGCAATAAATAGAACCAAACAATTTATTAGCAAAATGATGGTGTAACTTCCAAAAAGTAAAGGTAGCAGAAAGATAGAAGGATCTAAGGGAGGGCTGTTTTGAATGGATCAATTCTCTTGTTTAATCTGAGAGCAGTGTTTGACAGTACTGAAAGTGATATTTTTAAAAAGCTTTGAGCAATTTTGGATCAATACTAATTTTAGGAAAGGGGGGAAAAAGACATGTTTAATTGAACACAGTAGAGATTCAAAATCTTCAAAATAGGAAACCAGTAGTTTAATATTTTGTGGGAGGGCTTTTTTTGGGCCATTTTATTTTTCTGAACTAATCTTATATAACACACACAGACAGTATTACTCAGTGTGCAATAAATAAAGAAGAGCATTCAAGATTTGAACTTTGGTTACAAGATGTTCAGGAGAGTGTAGGAAGACTTTATAATTGAGCAATGCCTACCCAGGAATTCTTGCTCCCAAATTCTGCAGGAAACCTGGAGTTCAATTCTAATTAGTTGAACAACTGTGGGCTTGTGTAATTCCTACTGTATGTTTTTTCTATTGTCTTTTAATTATTTCAGCAGATATGTATAGAGATAGAGGCAGATGGAGATAGATATGCACATGCGCACACACCCACGCAGGGAAGAAGGGGGAGGAATAGGAGAAAATAATAATAATCCTGTAGGAGATGACCAGGTGGAGCCTGTATAGAATGCATCATCAGTCTGAAGTCCCTATGCCCCTGAAAGAGACCTAAGTCCACCCCCCTTGAAGTCCATTGATTCTTATCCAGCACTAACCTAACATGACCATTACTAGATCAGATTCTTATGTGTGGATAGCCTGGAATAAATTTGCAGTGCTTTTGAACTCTGGCTCCTTGTTCCTTGCACTGACAAATCTCTTTATATTTATTTTGGAATTGTAGACAAAGGTGTATTCCCTTTCCACTATTCCAGCTGCAACCCCCTACTCAGGAAAAAGGCAGTGCTTCAATCCCCATCTCCACAAATGTTTCAAACGGATACCATTATTACTGATATTAAAAGTCAGTCATGACCAAGTGGGTGAGATATTGCATTATTAGGCAGATTGATTGTAATATCCGTGTTCTGATCACAGTGAGACACAAACTAATTGGAGACATCCCTGAATAACCAGTTTTCAATTCATATGGAAGTATTTGTATGTGGTGAAAGTCTTCCTGCTCTACATTGTATTGGTGAAATTAGACTCTTCAGTGATGTCCCTGCATGATCTGGAGAGTCAAGAATGAAAGTGAGAGGAAAAAAAAGCACAATTTTAATTATTTGAATAGTTCTCTCTTCCCCACTCCCAAATAAAGAGTATCCTTTGCCCAAATAACATGAAATAGGCTAAGAGAAAGAGGTAAGAATAATATTGGAAATGTTCATTGTAGCCCTATTTTTCTTTCTTCTGGTGTACCCTAAGTTCATAAATAGGTAACTGCAGAAGATGAAAACTTTCCCTTTGTGAAGTTCGTCAAATTAATGTATTTCACCAGAAATTCTACACTTAATATGGTCTAAAACAGCAATTTGTAAATTTAAAATCTACTTTTAGAAAAACTATCACAACTTTATCAGCTGTACTAATACTGCTGAACATAAAACATGTCTCAGCAGTACTAATACTGAAACATAAAAAATATATGAAATCATGCTTGTTTAATCATTTCCCTTGATTTTTCTCAAAACTTCAAAAGTTGCATTCACTAAATTGATTTCTAATCCTCATTTTTTAGAATATTGCATTATATTTTATACAAATCTTAAACACTATTTAGAGTATGCTCCTTTGGGTGAGAATTATGAGTGTCTAATACATTGATACAACAATGGCTACAGTAAACAGGCAGAAAAAAAGATCCTTACATGTATAGTGTGATTATAAAAAGGATGCACCTTTAGAGCAATCAGTACTATGCTGACATTAAAATCACTTTAGAAAAGATTATGCAGGAATCAAAACAATGTACTATCAGTTAACCTTGCGTGAGTGATTTATACTTTCTGGATATTTTATTTCAGACATTAGGGCCTGCCAAATATTATTGTGTTTTAAGACAGTTGAGACCCTGAGATGAAAGAGTTTACTTACAACAGCAGAATAGCTTCCTACTCATGTAACATAACAGCTGGAAAAACCAAAGGACAATGAAGACAGTTATTTTCATGTATTTCTTAGATTTCTGAGATTGAGCATTATTTAGAGTTTGGCCTTCTGAATCATGCTTCATGTGAAACAAAGGATCCATCTGCAAGACTGCACAAAAGCAAAAGGACTTCCTGCTTGCATATTTGCAGTAGTATTGAGAGTTGTAGAAAACCAAGATCGGCTCTGTCACTCTGGAGAAAATAACAGAGATTAATTATAGGAAGATTTGAGCATTCAGGTTTAGGAAAGTTTCCTAAAGCTGAACATTCCTATAGTAATAGTAACTTGACATTGGGCCGAATTATCCAGAAAGGTGGTGGACATCCCTTCTTTGGGTGTGTTCAGTGCAAATATCTATCATGGAGTCATTAATCTGCATTACTCCAGATTATGGGTTGGATTTGATAGCCCATACTATATGGCCCTCCACAACTCCATAGTTCTTTTATTTTATTTCATTTGCTATGGAAGGTTTTGTAATGTTGTAAATAAATAACACGTACTATATTTTAAGGTATTTGTAAACTTGCACAAACATATGAAATGTTTATACAACAAAAAAGAGATTCTTAGTAAGTCAGTATTGGATCTGAATGCTAATACAGCTAATAATACAGCTAATCCTGCTTGCATTTTTTGGATATAAAGATACTATGAACAGCCTCACTGAGCTCCAGTTTCAGGTGTCATAAACATCTAATTATGCTTTGGAATTTTCCTCTAAATTAATTATCTGTGTTTTAACAAGTGAGAGTATAATGTTCACAGTGGTGCTGAAGAAAAGCAACTAGCTCACACTTACAACAGTCCCAGCATCCTGCGATTCATCCTACTGACTTCCTGTAACGAAATTAATGGGAAAGCTGGCAGAGAAGGTCACAAGTTGCTCAGGAAGATTTAGTTTAGTTTAGTTTAGTTTTATTTGATTTATATACCGTCCTATTCCCGAAGGACTCAGGGCGGTGAACAGCCGCATGATAAAACACATAAATACAAAATTTAAAAGCAGAATAAAACCGAATTAAACAATTTGGCCAACAACAGATTTAAAACACCCCAATAATTAAGAACAGATTAAATTTTGCATTTTAAAAGGTCTCTCTCACCCTTCCTCAATTTCTCTGTGTTTGCATCTATATACCTGCACATCCTTCCATACGCTCCCCCACCCATCAGCAGCTACCTCAAGTCCTCTCTATTCCTGCTGTGTCTTCCCTTCACCACTTATGCACTCTCACATATATATCTTCACGTCAATAGTTATCTGTTAATTATCTATATCTAGAAAAGTCTTCATTTATAGTGTAGTTCTCTCTCAGGTTATTTGATCAATATAATCATAAAACTAAAATGTTAACATGAAATTTAACTTGGGAAGAAAAGCAGCACTTGCATTTAGTAATGGGCTTCAGTACCACTGCAGAAAAAAATATTCAAATAATTATGAATTATTAGTGCTTAACAGTTTGTGAACTCTTTTGAATATTCTATATTTCTGCATAAATATGATCTGAAATGTGACCTCCACAAGTCCTAAGTATCTTTGCCACACACCAGTATGTAGCTTTGGACAATTTTTCTCAATAAATAAAAAAGGCAATGCTTTTGACTCATTTGTTTAATTGAGTTTTATTTATCTCGTTTAAATAGATCATGGTTTAGGTCATGGTTAAGAAAGATCATGGTTTAGGTCAGGTATATTTAAAAATATTAAAAATTCAAAAGGGTTCACAAACTTTTAATCACCACTGTACTTGACAAAAATTAATAAAAATGTGTTTAAAATAATTATTTGCAAACCTGGAAAAAACGTAATAGACATTTCAAGATGGTAAAGAATCTAAAATTATCTTGGTTAGGAAAACTTATAGACATTAAAATGAAGATTACTGTAATTTTTCTGGTAATTGTTTCTTTGCTTGTCTCTGTACAGATCTTTCTATCTTGTTTTGTAATGTCAAGCATGTATCTTTCCATGACTCTTTGCGCCACTCTTAGCTTTTGTATCGATTGTGAGGTTAATGTTCATGTTTCACTGACATATGTTAGAGCAGGTAACACATACTGATCGAAAACTTTTCTCTTCAGGCATAACCTTGAAAATTATACTTAGCTTGTCGAATGCCTGCCAACCACATTTATCACACCTTTCAGTTTCCTTTATTGCATCACCTTCCATTGAGATCCATTGGCCAAGATACTGAATATGTATTGGTCTACT